>RSEF01000010.1:22463087-22504659 GCA_003993805.1 Himantopus leucocephalus | reverse complement strand
CATTGGCTTTCCTCCAGTCCTCAGGCACCTCACCTGTTCTACATAACCTTTCAAAGACAATGGAGAGCAAGGTTTTACCTCCACATTCAATGGAGGTTTTACAAACAGCTTGACTCACTACTGTTTCTTTGGCCATTCAGATTGTTTTCAGTATCTGCACCCCTCTCCAGATAACACAGAAAAACGTGAAGTAATTTCAAAAGAAAAAAATCTCACAAACATTCCTCTGCTGCTCATCATAAAGTACCTACAATCAGGCACTCTTACAGCCCCCAAATCACAGTTCTACTAATTCTGCCATCTGAGTGCAGACAACTACTCAATTTTAAGACCCATCTCCTTTGCCCAGGAAAGCCTTTTCCTCACACTTGGCTTCTCTACAGCTCCAAGAGGCAGAGCTGACACCTTTGAAAAGAACGTGCCACGAAGCTTTTCAATGAGGTTGCCACAGCAAGTAACCACAGAAACAGGTCACAGCGTGGTGGAGATGTCAGGAGAGCCTGGAAGGAGAGGGAAGAGAAAAAGGAAACTACACATTTCTGAAGAACTAGTGCTTACAGAAATCAACAGCCAGAAACAGTTTATGCTCCTGCTGACAGCCCTCCCACAACAGGGAGTGGTTTTCTGCAGGGAATGGGCAACACACCGGATTCCTCCAGCTTCTGATGGCTTCTCATTCTCCAGTCGTCTTGCTCGCTTCTCATCTTTCCCACCCCTCAAAACTAGAATAATTTCCCAATTAACATCTCACAAGACTCTTCATAAAACATACAACATGACAATTGTAGCCTCTGCTCTGAATGTCCAGATTACAAAGGCTCTGTGTGCAGAGACTTCCCATCACCAAACGAGTAGCTGGTTGGAACGGCTGAGAAAAACTTTACACAAAAATGACTGGTCCCTACAACAACTGAAGGAACGTTACTCGAGATGGGACACTACAACACTACGTAGGGAAGTGCAGAGGGAGAAAAACTCCCCCCACCCCCCAAAAGTGGGGATACTCTGCAGAAATCAAGAAGTATACTTTCATATTCTGGAGAAGCACCTAAACCAGTATTTGGAAAGTTATATAAAAACTGCATTTCCAAGCCTCAAGTCTCACACACTCTTTATGGGTTCTACTCGCTTTCCTAAAAAGCTGTGCAAAGTCAGAGGACTGATTTATGTGCCCCTTGATAGCACCTGACTAACTGGAAATGATAATTAGTCTCACTGCCTGGTTTATTCACAGAATCACAGAACAGTCCAAGATGGAATGGACCTCAAAAGATCATCTGGTCCAGCCTCCCATGGCAAAGGGAGCCTAAATGAGATTATCTAGCACCCTGTCCAGTCGCACCTTGAAAGCCTCCAGTGATGGTGACTACCACATCCCTGGGGAGGTTGTTACAGTGGTTGATTGTTCTCACTGAAAAAAAATGTCTTTCTTGTATCAAGATGAAACCTTTCCTGGTACATCTTGCACCCATTGCCCCTCGTCCTCTCCATGTGGCTCCTTGTGAAGGGAGAGCCTCTGTCCTCTTTTAGCTGTGCCTGAAGCACTGGAAGCCTGTGATGAGGTCCACCCGAGCCTTCTCTTCTCCAAGGTGAAAAGACCTAACTCCCCCTCCAGCCTCACAGGGCAGGTTCTCCAGCAGTTTGATCGTCTTTATGGCCTTCCTTGGAACCCTCTGTTCACATATGAGAAAGCCATCAGTTAGCCACCAAACACCAGATGATGCACAGCCGTGTTCTCTCCCACCTTGCCTGTGAGCTCCTTCCCATCTAACTCAGGAAAATAACAGGAAGATGGTTTATGCAAAGCCTGTGAGGTCCTTCGGGTTGTGTTTGTTTTCTGTACATGTTAAGGGAGCAAGGAATTGAGTCAAAGTACAAGTTACAGAAAGCAAACCAGTTCAACAAGTTTTGACAGGAATTCAGGACTCATTGTGAACAGCTTACAAATGTTATGCAGTAAAGGGATGGGAGTGCAGAAGGCATCAACTCAGGACACACAGAAGTCATAGATCGTGGGGGATACACATCAAAAGAGTTCCAAATAAGACACAAATCAAAATACCCTGTATTAGAGGAGCAAAATACCCTGTATTAGAGGAGCTCTCGCAAGGCAAAGGATGCTCAGTCCCTCTAGTCCAAGTGAAAACAGTATTAATAACCTCAGAAAGTCTTATGGACCTTCCATTTAGTACTGCAGGTATGGTGCACTTAAACAGTAACAGTTTTGAAAAGGAGAAAGTGTATATAGAGGAAGTTGCTTATTTGAGCCTAGTTTAGCCCGGAAAGCATTAGCTTTCCTGCAAGCCTTTCAATAGTCTCCTATAGTAAGAGACTTAGTACCGCACTTTCTGCTCTAATGTGACATAAATAGTATTTTGTGACTCAGACTGTTATATTTCCTCAGGTTAATTTTATAAATAGGAATGCAAACACTCTTCTAAAGTGATTAAAAATCAAGCTGATTGCCACATCTGCTTGAACAGAATGTTCTCAAAGAAGCCTCTACTGCAAATGAAGAACTGCAGATCACAAACAGTTAAACTGGGAGAGCGCTGTAAACCCCAAATGAGACACGAGACACCACTACACTGTGGAGCACAACCTGAGCCCAGGAAAAGGGGAGCTTGCAACCCAAAGCAGGACAAGGAGTCTGGAAAAGCAACAAGGAGTAGTGTTTACCAGGAAGAAAAGGTTTCTGGGAACACCTGGCCAACTTCTGTACATGCGCTACAGAAAGAAACTCTGCACGCTACCATTTTCCTGGGTTTTGCTACTTTTCTCAAAAAAATTAGTTGTTCTTGAACCTTAAGTTCTAATAAAATGCAGACAGCAACTGAATGAGCGATAGAGAAAACATGATGTAAGTTTAAAAATTCTGGACCATTATCCAAAAGACACTGTAAAAAGCAAGTCAAACACTACCATTCAGATCGTGCTCTTCTCCTGTCCCGCGTGGCTGCATCTCCTGTGCTGCTTCAACCCAACCTGCACAGAGTCTCTGAGGCTGGAAGGGACCTCTTGAGACCTAGTTCAACTCTTCCCTGCCTGCACAAGCACCCCTTTTCCCCATTCCTTCCAAGAAGGGCGAGAGCTCTCTGCAATGTCACTTGCATGCCTTAGACCATTACAACCAAAGACTCTGGAGAGGACACAGAGCTACTCGAACCCTGGAAGAGTCCAAATGCTTGCAATAGGGTTCATAACACCCTCCCAAGAACCTTACTGGGGCAAAAAAAACCCCACCCACTTTCTTCAACCTAGGAAGACCTAAAACAAAAGTAGAAGGGACGTACAATCGAATCATTTAATGCCTTACCAAAGGACACAGAGGCAGTGAGTTCTGTTTAAGCATCTCCATAAAGTAAGATTAATAGCCCATAATTAGAACATAAGCTGTCTCAATGTACTCATACCTGTTTCAACAGGTTCCTAAGTGGGTGTTAATATAACTACAAAACTAGGACAATTTACATACAATACTGCTCCCGCTTGGTGCGGCATCGCTTAACCATTTCCTAGGCCAGAGGACAAAGCGGTGTTTTCAGAAAGCATTACACAGTACCTTTTACGTTTAAAAGCTCACATACTCATATTAAAATTAACACTTGTCATCCTTAAAAGGCAGAAATAAATGCAGAATTTCCAGATCAACAAGAGGAAAGCATTTCTCAAGTCTCCTGGGGCAGGCGGGGGGGAGGGGACAGGACACATGGACCTGGTTGACAGGCAGCAACCTCTACGCCCTTTAGGCATTAGAACAGTATGTCATCAATAAGCTTTCCACAGAAATCTTGAATTCTTTTTTGCTACATTGGCAGTTCCCACTACGCTCCCTCCCTCTCACCAGCACAAAAAAGGTAATTTTTAACCCAGAATTAATTCTTCAATCAAATGTCGTCACATTCCTGCATAGGTAATGTTGGACTCCAATTTTACTGGTTACCTCAAATTACAGTAGTAATTGCACCTTTCTAATCAGTCAGTCCTCCTACACCCGGTGGTCCCATCCACTGTGTTGGCCTCAAGAGCAACGCTTCAGTACTTCTAGCCATTAAGAACTCTAAGATAAAGTATGTAACATTAACACACAGAATGGTTAGAGCTGGAAGGCCAATACATTCCCTAAGGAAATAACCACCTTGATTTTAGGCAGAGGCAAGGCGCTAGGGAGGACATGGAATTGTGATAAACGAACACCGGAATCCTTTTGCCTAATGCCACACGTCAGGCTGGGACTCTACATGAGCTCTTGCGAGAGCAGGCCTTCAAGTGATGGTTCAATGAGCTAATCCTCGAGCATCGAGGCTGAGATCACTGGGGATATTGTTACCTCACAAGGAACTAACACAGTTCTTTAAACACAATCATCTACAGAAAGACTGGGAAGTCCACCCCTCAAACTATTACAGTACACCGTGTCTTAAAATAAATCCATGTAATTCCAAGCTCTACACTGGACCTACAGCACTGCGTTCTCTCACTTCACTTATCAGAATAAGAAATATTTTTTGCTTACTGCTCTTGAAGGAAAAGAGTTTATTGCTTACATCTCCACACTAGCTAGTAAAGATGACCAAAGTTAAACTTCATCCAAACAGTACAGCTACCACCACGTAACTAACACACTTTGCCACTGGCTCCCTGCTCTTCTCTCGTGCTGAGATGCGCCAGACAGGCGGCCAAGACCAGCGAGGCAGTCAGGCAGCGTACCCCAGCATTTACTACAATTTAACATTTTCCTGCCCACGGAGAATTTCAGGGGTTGGGGGGTGGTGCTCTTTTGGATTTTATTTCCGCCACCCCCCGCCCCGCGTCACACCACATTCCCAAATGCACAACAGAAGTTACAAAACAGAGGTGAAAGCGTATCAACCAAATGCCAGAAAGGGGCAGGGACAAATACCTTCAGGAAATTTAAGCCTCTGAAATTGCTGTAGGATCATCTGCATCTCCCCTAGGCAACCGCTCCACGCTTACTTCAGTTCTCTTTGTATTTTCCAATGCCATCCGCCTGCCCTTGACAGCTATCCAGCCTAGTGACGTGGTGAGCAATCTGCTGACAACGCCTTCCCGCTACCTCAATCACATCTCATCCAGCAACCCATCACCAAGGATGACCATCGATCGCCCGACGACAGCAGCAGCCCCCACGCCTGTTCATGGTGTCAGACCAAAGCTCCTGCCCCACATAGCCCAATGCCCCATCTCTGACAAAGGCCAGTCAGAGAGATGCAAATAAACAGCATCTTTTATTAAACTAGGCAATTGATGGTTCAATTAAATATACTGTATCTACTCATACTTTAACCTAAACCATTGTACACAGCATATGTTTAATTGATAAAACTTTACTTTTTGGCAGAAGTTTATGAATGTCACATTTGTGAGTTTATCTAATGTGCAAAAATGTATTTGGGAATCACAGAACTACTGAAAAAGTTTATGGTGTCACAGCATGTACTGCTGATGTACAGACATTTTTAACACTTTAGAGGACTGCCTGGGGAAAGACTGAAAAAGTTTCTCTCTTCTCCTTTCAGTAGTTTGGAAGGCAAGTTAAAGGTTAGGTAACAGTTTTGTCCACAAGAAAAGAAATGGAAAGTTTGCACCTGATCTACCAAAGCCAAAATGAAAAACAAACTGCAGCAGCAAAGACCCGAAAATATTCATATGCTTCAGTTTTTGGCAGCTAAATAGCTAGTTTCACAATTCCTGGATATCTGCATTTTGAAAAACAAGGACCTGTAACGTTACATACCTGTCCCTGTGATGAAAAGGGCTTTTATTTTAGGGGAAAGTAGCTTGTTTCAAAGGATTTCAGACATGCAGTAAGTGCTATCATCTTCCTCAAGCAATAGAGGTTGTGATAACATCTTATTCATGCGGCTGCAGTAAGAGGAAAATTTGGCAAGTATCTGGCAGATGGTAGAAAAGCTGCAAGGAGAAGAGGGCAGAACTCTCTGTCAAGATGAGTTTCAGTGATGGCAGCGTAACCGCCAACCAGAAGCTGGATCGAGCAGTGAACACTGCTAACCAGCCACTCAACCACATCACGCAAAGACTTTCAGAATACCAAGCATTCCACTCGGAACAACAAAACCTTAAGAAAGGAAAGCCGTCTCCCTTCCCTAACTCCCCACCAGGTTTGTTCACTCTCAGGGTCAATCTTTTCGTAACTTCACCGGCTTTCCCCCACCGGCACACAGGATTTCAGACATTACCTACCACCTTCTGCCCAACAACTCATCCTATGGAACAAGGTTCACAAGGTGGACTGAGGGACAGCAGCACATTCCAGACAGCAGGTGTCCAAGCTAAAGGAAGGCACCAACAATACCGATTTAGAATTCCACTCTTCAAAGAACATATTCACATCCGTTGGGGGTGGGGGTGTGGAGAAGGCAAGTTGGCTTCTGCAGCGGTGCAACAATCCTGGGAAACAAGATCATCATCAAGAGATACCGGGGCCAAGATCAACCTCTTAAAGTCTTCCAAAGCAGGCGAATCTGAAATCATACCTGCAAACACACAGGGCTTTGCTCAAATCAGTATCAGAGTCAGGTACCTTTAAAACTATTAAAATCACACCAGTAATTGCCACAAAACAATCAGAATTGTAACTTGAAATATTCCATTGAGCAAGATATGTTTCCTAAAGCACATTTTGACTGTCCATTGGTTTATAATTCTCTTCTCTAGTTCTCTATCAAAAGCAGCCTTCTTAATTTCAACTCAAGTGGGTTTGAGAAATCCAACAAGCTGAAACATAAATTCAAGTCTTTGTCACCTGCCCCAGGAAAGAAGAAGTTCTTGCATTCACCTTAGGTCTAAAGCCAGTGCCTGTTGTACCTGTCAGGTGTCGGAGGAGTTGGAAATGCAGTTATACCCTCGTACCAGAAAAGCAGCAAATTACACCAGACCTTAGAGAAGGGGGAAGCTGATTGTATTTGTCATAAAAACCAAAACAGGTTTCACTCAATCTCATATTCACAAGCACGAGAAAGCATTTGGTGGCAAAGAAGCCTGTCCAGCAATCAGGCAATCAGGAGAAGGACGTTCAAGCTGCCCACACAGCAGTGGGATGTCACAGCCGGCCCAACAACAAGCAGGAGGAGGTCCAGGACCTGTTGCCCTGATAGGGAGGGTGAGGGACACCAGTTCTCAATTCTCCTCTCATCTCCTGGGCTCTGCCTCAGTTGGCAGCCACGTGCAGATTTGGCAGGTTACAGACAGGCCTTTTCATATTTTCTTGTAGGTGACAGGGATGACTATCTCTGTCCTGTGCCACCTCCACGACTTTGTTCACTGTGCTCTGCCTCCAAAGCGTGTCTCACGGAACTGATGCAAACACGCTGCTGTCTCCATGACTAGCTGTGCTTACAAGGCTTTCCAACAGCCCTCCCCTGTTGCACGGGTGCCTCCATCCCTAGGGGCTTCCATCCACACTGTTCAGCCCTTCTATTGCAGCTCCCTACAGGTGTGCTGAGGAACACACACATGGCGGCAGCAGCATCGTAGCAAGGGAAAGAGTGGCCAGAGAGAAAAGGCAGCATGGTTTGGGTGTTTGTTTTTCCCCCAACAGTGTCTGCATAAGCCATCCAAAAGAACGTAGGACACTATGGCTTAAAGGCTCTTGTACCGCGCACTATTGCCAACACCACAGGTATGGCATTTTTTGGACAAAGCGTGCCATTCATTTTCTTGAAAGAAGGATCTCATATTCAGCAGATCATTGCCTCTACGTATGAATCTCAAACGTTTTTACTTCAGTCACAGTTGCAGACTTGGCACGCGTTCTCACGGAGGGCCAGAAGAGAAAACGTGCAGGCAGCCCCAGCTCTTCGTCATGTTCACCAGAGCGAGGGCGTTAGACAGCCATGCAAAATCCCAAACAAAAACTTCTTTCTAAAACAACTCCTTCTGCCAACTCTGAACAAATCAAGGAATTACCCAAGAAGATGAAAGAAGATCTCTCAGAGAGGTAATAACAACAAAGTAAAATAAATTTATCTCATCGGGAGTGTTCTCTTCTAGAGAAGCAGGTGGGAATTTAAATGCATTTCAGTACAGTTTTTGCAGGAAAAGACACTGCCTCTCAAATGAAGAGTTAGGAAAACGAGTACTGCCCACAGCTAAAAGGTCCCAGAACATTTCCATTACCCACAGAGATATTTTCAGTTCAGAGATACCAAAAAGCAAAGGATTAGTGGGTAACATAGGCCAGCTTTTTCCCAATGATTGATGTACCCTCCCTGGCAACATGCAGCTGAACCAAAGACGGTATTAATATTCTGGCACTGAAATCCATTTTAGCCCCCCATAAAAGTAAATATGAGGTTCCTCTTTGTCCATTGCAAACACTGCCAGCAACTGGCAAAAATTACCTTAGCTGCTCTTGCTGATGGGGATCCTATCACATTTGCCACATTTGCCAAACGGATTAGTCCTGAAGAGCTTTCAGATGAGTAACAAGCACATAGTCATGAGGGACTTAATTATCACATATGCAAAAATCTTTTTCAACCATTCTGTTGCCAAAGCTAATCGCCTTGCTCACTTACCTTCCAAGCATTTGAGCCTACTCAGTTTCTAATGGTATAGCACTGCTAAAGTTATCATAACTCAAAACTAAGTTGCTTTCTTGCAAATACGGGTTATAGGAAGCACTCCACAGTATCGGATAGTCAAGAACTGTTATGTGACAACTACTCGCTGTAGTTATTTTGGGCTGCTCTCTTCCGGCATTACATACGATATTCCTTCAGAAACCACCGTCCAAACAGCAAACCCCCAGTCTCCGAATTGAATTCTGTGCAAACAGCTGCTCTCTCCTCCTGGCCTGCCTTTCCTTACTAGTTCCACTGAGTCATAAAAAAAGTATTCAGAGTAAGGCAAAGATGACGGTACTCCACCACTGTCCTCCTCCCCCCTTTCTCCACCCACTTCTCAGAAAAATATAGTTCTGAACGTGCATTCCGAGACACTTCCAGTCCCAGACGGCCGCTCCCTGCCAGCGGCATGAGGTCATCGACGCAAGAGTACAGGAACTGTAGAGAAATGTCTCCTCAAGTCCAAACGGGAGCTGATAAGAAGCCCCAGATGAAGTGGTGAGAGCCGAACAGCGGCTACGTCAACTTAAAACTATTGATAATAATTAGCTATGAATATTCATGGCTTACAATTTAACACAGGATTTGCATTGTATCTCACAGAAGCAGAAAGCAACAAGAAAAAAACCAAAACCACACCCACAGGAAAAAAATACAAAACAAAAAACCAACAACCAACCCAAAAAACAGTACGTGCCCTAATTTACAAGTGGGAATAAAATGGAAATACAAAGAAATAAAGAAAAAAGTCTGGATTAGCCTGGAATAAAAAGACAAACCCTGTTTATGTTACGTGAGAGTAAGTTTACTACCTCAATTAGTGACCTTCTAACCCACTCACCTGATCTAAAGGGGTCACTTTTGGTGGGAATTACAGAAGTAATTTTCAGTCACATGCCAGTTCTGTAATTTTGTGATTTGGATTATACATGAAGAAATCAGGACTCCTCACGTACAAATGTATCTACAAATACATCCATTTATGAATGAGCTTATTTCTTTGTGGACACTGCAACTATAAAAATCCAATCATACAGCAATAGTACAAATGNAAAAAAAAAAAAAAAAAAGGGCCTTATTCTAAAGTTAGAAAGTAAAACCAAAACATCTCCAAAAAGGAGTTACACATTTGAAATAAAACATGGGCAAACCAGGCAGACATCATTCAGAAGTCTGAGATTGCCTCCCATCTAAGACTGACGACTTCTTCAATAAGAGGAAGAATTTCTTAGGTTCTACATTACAGCCTACTGACTAAATTACTGCAGATGTTTTCTAAACATAACTAATTCCACCTTTAGATCTTTTTCAGCATGCAAAACTGACCAGCAGTTATTAAAGAAGGGGCCATTATGATCTGATGGATTAAATATAGACCCCGGCTGACCTGCGTAAGGCAAAATAGCTTTCACATATCGTAACTACAGAATGTTTCTTAAACTATTCATAAACTAGATAAGATCCACTGCATTATCTTCTCTTTTTCTGTTATTTGCAAAGTTGCAGTAATTTCCTATGCTTCTGAGGTAACACAATTAATTGCTCATAAATCACTGAAGGACACTAAACTGTAGCTGAGCTGCATACACTGGACATTAGAATATGAATGCAAATAGAAATATCTTTAAAAGCTAAAAGAAACCCCATCCAAGAGAGGGGGAAGGGGGGGAAAGGTTCATAAGAGAACGGAACCAATGCAATTCATTGCCTTTCTGAAAAATCTCTGATTTGCAATGAAGCAGCCTCTTGAGACTAATTCTGTGTAAAACAGCAACTATCACTTTTCCTTCACAAGCAGATTTAAGATGTAGTGTACTATTTTAAATATTTTATCTTCAAACAAGAGCTCCTTTAACAACCGTTATCTAAACCTTCACAGACACTGATGAACCGGCTTTACAAAGTCACTCTCAGAATAAGCTTTACAGACCTTCCCCGTTAGCACTAACTCTGTGGAGGACACCGCTCTCTGGACAGATTGAACACATCCAATCCTTCCTCTTTAGGAAGTTCCATCTAAACATGAGGAGGAACTTCTTTACTTTGAGGGTGGCAGAGCACTGGCATGGGCTGCCCAGAGAGGTGGTGGAGTCTCCGACTCCGCAGACATTCAGAACCCGCCTGGACACCGTCCTTTGCGACCTGCTGTGGGTGTCCCTGCTCTGGCAGGGGTGGACTGGATGATCTCCAGAGGTCCCTGCCAACCCTTGCCAGTCTGTGGTTCTGTGATTCATTCTTCTGGGCACCCTGCACCTCTGAAGATAAAGAAACCTGTTTAAGCAGATCTCGGATGACTATGCCAAATTCCAAGAGACAATGATATCTGTCCAAACACTTTCAAGCTAAAAGTGGGAAACCCAAAAAGACGAAGGCCAGATTTAAACATTAGATTTCTTCTAGGAAACAAAATTTAACTGGGTTACCTGGCAAACAATTTAGGTTTATTTTTTGCTTAAACACACAGACAAGTCACCTGAGTAAAAAAAAATTGCTCCCCACTTTAAAGAGAGAAAACACGTGTGAGGGAGATGGGGAAATAATTCTTACAGAAAAGCAATCGATGGGAAAGATCCCTTCAGACTTTACCACACAGGCACAAATTATTAATTTCTCTCAATGGTATCACCATTTTACCCTAAGCTGTCTTCCAATCTGTCAGAAAGGGGATCACCACAAGATCACAGACAGTACACTTCAGTCCCAAACAGATTAAATCCGCAGTGAAGAGCAAGCAGCATCCTCCTCTTGCTCAATAGGGAACACCTTCTACAAGAAACCCCAAAAAGGAGAAAACACCCATATGGTCAGACTCTATGCTGATGCATACAAGAATCACACTGCTCGGGCACGATGGAAGTTATACAGTTATTGGAAGGCACAATCTGGGCACTGAAACGCTTACCCCATGCTAGGGCACAACCCAGGGTGAAAATATTCCAACTATCCCAGGGGAAAGCACGGTGCCATCACCCAGCAAGCCAGATAGGGAAACAAGAGCCCATGACATTCTAGCTTCCAACCTGGAGAACCAAAATTATTCCACAGTGAAAGACAAAGCTTGAACAAACCTTTGCCAAATTGGCAAGTGCTAATTTTGCCATGAAAATGACACAATATGCCAACTAGTAACCCATGTAGGAAAAAAAGCTATCACACAACACAGACAAAGAATACTACCGTGGACCAGCCTGACTTCTAGATAAGGACCACAAAAAGAATTTCTCTCTGGTTGCTTCTATTCCAGATAAGTATACTCTTCTGCGAGCACAAGCTGCCACGTCTCAACAGAACAGAGTACTACTTACAGTTTTATCTGCACTGCCACAGCTTTTCTGCACAGACTACTGTGATTTGGAGACTGAAAAAAAACAACCAACCAACCATCAAGCAACAAACACAAAACCTGAGTACTAAACAACACTTATTCATAAAGCCATTTTTATTCAAGAAAGAGGTATCTGGTCCGGGCATAGTACGGGAATCCGTCTATTCACAATCTCCCTTTTAGCTCCAGTTTTCATTTCCGTGTCTTTCATGATCTCAAGCAACTCAGTCGCACACTCTGCCTCCCGTTCTCCAACCAGCAGGAATAATGCCTGTTTCACAAGACTGTTGTTGCACGTTAGTAGCTGAAGTCAAAAATTGCTAAATAACAATAGAACAACAGTGACAGCGCAAGAAAACACAAAACAGGCTGGAATGCCGTTAAATTAGTACAAGTTGTTGATACTCCCCTGATAATGCCTCTGGTATATGCTCCTTAGCAGGCAGGTACTCCAAACAGCTTCATGAAATACTCAAAGCTACTGCACACATGCTGTTACATCAGACAGCTCAGAAATCCAGGCTTTTCTGGATTTTTCATTTCAGTATGAAATTAGGTGCTAGCCAATTTTCATCTTACCTCCTTCTTTTAACATTTAGAAAAAAAATCAACCAAACAAGCCACCAAATAACCAAACTTCTGCTTCTGGATTCCCCATTTGTTTCTTGGTTAAAGGGATAGCAACCCTCTGACAATGCTGATGCCATGCAAATCAGCATGATATTATTCACATCATTTTAGGGGCCTTTATGGGCCTTTACATTATAGAAAAAAATGAATATAAACGACAGTGTCTGAATGCGATATTATAATCTAATATGATAATATGACTGTTGGGGGAGGAGGGGAGCACTCAGAATTGCTCTTCAGCCGCCTCCCACCCTGCCTCAGCCACCAGACTTTACAACGTTCGCCTTTTCAGCTCCTGAGCGCGTGACACCAGGCACACCAGGCACCCTCCTCTGCTGTTAGGTCCTCCTCTTCTCCACCTGAAAAGTCTCTCACTATGAACAAAGACTATAAACCCTCCTGTCCGTACCCATAGCTCTGAGGCACCGTGATCAATAGCACAAGCAAAATGCCACGGTACATAATTCACACTACTGGCAAAGAAGTCAAATACAGAAAATCTCAGACCAAGGACATTAATTTCAAATATAATGATCTCTTACAGTTCTGGTTTAGTTGTTTTGGTTAAACAAACTCCTTTCCAACAACGCAGCCAAGAGCCCTCTTTTAGGCTGTACTAGTAGTAATAAAGTGCAAAGGACAATTACAAAAAGACTGTTCAGTGAGGGAAAAAAAAAATTCTTGGGAGTAGGCCATGAACTCAAGCCTTTCTGCTCTCACCTGTGCATCTAAATTATTAAACCAAGGGGTCTGCTCCCCTCCTTCTGGTCATCTAATCTTTAACTCTTATGCAAAGCGGTATGGCTTCAGCTGTGAGAGTCAGGAACTCCCACTCACAAGTGCACAAAGAGTCTGTAGGCCAAAAAGCAAACATGGGTTGAGGGCTGGAAAAGGGGCACGTGAAGCTCTCCAAGCAGACCCTCCACTTAACGAGTCAGTGCTCTGACGCCAAGGTGGATGTGAGGAAAGCTCCAACACCACTACTTGCATTTTTGAGTGACACAGCTGTGGCTTCATTCCTCACAAAACACACTGGGAACCACCGGGCATTATCTGAAACATCTGAAGGCTCGTCCTGAGACAAAACAGTGAAAACAGCTTGTTTCTGACAAGGCATGGCAAAATCAAATGCTCAGCTGCTCAGCCTCATCAATACCAAGGCAATACTCAGAAGCAGAGATAAGATGGCCAAGAAACTTTAGAGTCAAAGATGATTTCTCTACAGAGTAAGTCCCCATGTTTAAGCAAGAGCTTAATGACAGCTTAATTAAAAGCTCTTGCTGTGTTAGGTATTTTTGCCTGATTTTTTTTTTTCCCCCGCAAATCTGGATACGGAATTGAGCAGAGAACAAGCACCTCGGAAAGCATTTACTCTGAGGCCAATGACGGAAAGAGTTCACAAGTGATGGATCTGCAGCTTCTTCACGCGCAGACAGCGACTACGGCACAACTCACCTCTCCCTGTCATCCAGCATTTGATCCTAAAGATTTTGGGTTCCAAGGGAAGAAGTTATTTTGACATATAGTCAGATCTTTCTCACTACTCATCCAAATCCATAAGTACAGAAAATTATTATCTGCTAGTAACTAATCAGCCTCTGTGAATCTTCAGTACCGACAATTGTTATGAAGTACCTAAAAGACTATAGCATAAACTGAGTGCTCCTTGCCTCTTCAAAAATACACTCTACATTCTCGGCAAGGCAGCATAAACTATTAAAATCCTGGAATGAAGTCCTCCTTTATACTCTGCCAGCAGTGAAGTTGTACAAACTCAGCACTTCCTCCCCAGTAAAATCACTATAGCGGTACATAGAATCGTGGTATCAATAGTTTGGGTCAGAAGGGACCTTTAAAGGCCAGGTAGTCCAACCCCCTGCCATGAGCAGGGACATCTTCAACCAGACCAGGTCGCTCACAGCCCCGTCCAACCTGACCTGGAATGCTTCCAGGGATGGGGCATCCACCACCTCTCTGGGCAACCTGGGCCAGTGCTTCACCACCCTCACTGTAGAAAATTTCTTCCTTACATCTAGTCTAAATCTACCTGAAGCAGGACTGCTGCTTGGAAGAACAACTGTCCAGTGAGGAAAATAAACTGAGTGACAAAAAGCAAAAGGAACGGATACGCACCTCAGCCCTCAGCTTTCAAACACGGGTCACTGATAAAAGGATGAGATGAGAAACAACAGATTTATCCAAAACTCGTCACCCAGTCAGTGCAAGACAAAGCTTTCTGGCTCTTAATCCGTATCATCTTTTCAGGGACAAAGGCAGACTGAAGTATTCAGTGAGCCAGGACAAAACATGCCGTTGACTATTTAGAATATGTTTTTATGCACGCTCCGTACTTTTCTACTGCTCCAGAAATTATTTTTTATGGCATACACATTGGCTATTTTGCCTAGGTCTTTGTGGGAACAAGGAAAGTCTAACCTCACAATCCATTTCCTGACTAATTACAAAATGCTCACAATCCATTTCCTGACTAATTGCAAAATACAAACTGAAACACGAGCCTTTCAAAAGTGTTGGGGGCAGGGGGAGTCACCAATACAAACATCACCTCACCTCTTTTTCTCTAATCTTGTTCTTGAAAACCTGTCGTTGGTCTCAATCGCAGCTTCAGAACACGTTTTAAATTTCAAGTAAAAAAATTCAGTTTATACAAAGGCATGAAAAGACCCCACTGTCATGAAGGGAAGCAGTAGACAAACTGGTCTGTCTCACTCCTATTCTCCAGGTACAGCACATAGGATTGAATGTTTGCAAAAAGATTATAAAAAAATACCAACGGTAAGGCTTCATGCATTCCTTTTTAATACTGGTTCTTTTGCCTTCAACAGCATCTACTGTGTTCTCATCGTACTTTCACTAATTGTCTGAATGAAGAAATACAGAATGCTTACGTGCTCATTAAACATGGAGATGACACAGAAGCTACACACGTGCTGGAGGACTGGACTTAAGATCAAAATTATTTCAACATATTAAACAAAGATCAGGAAAAATCAAATTCGGCAGGATCAAGTGAAAGGTAACACGATAGACTGTATAAACACAGGATGAGGAACAAGTTTCAGCAGGACACCTTCAAGGCAGCTCAGCAAAACTCTACTACATCATACCATTATGAAAACGCAGATACCGTGCCACAGTGTGGGATGGTAGCGTATCTGTCATGGTACACAGAATAATCCTTGTGCTCTTATGAGTATGCATGTTAACACTCCTGTTGGAAAACCTCTCTCTGTTTTGGCAGTGTGCTTCCACAAAGACGTGGAGTGAGGGGAAAGAAGTTAGAACAATCCAGGGAAAAGTACTACAGATCTATTAAATGGGACCCACAGAGAAACATGCAAAAATGGGGGTTTCAGTCTAAGAAAAGATAAGCGCAAGGGAAATACACTGTTACAATATAAATTTGTAAAAGGCTGCAGTGAAGTGGAAGCGAGTAACTTGTTCTTCATGTCCATTGATAAGTAGCGAGGTACCGTTGCACCAAGACATACACAAGTTAGACAACAGGGAGAACCCACCCGGTGCTAGGAATACCGGAGCACCACAGCTACGGAGCCCCTGTCACTAAAAGTCTTTAAGAACACGTTAGATAAGCACACCAGGGATCAGTTGTTTTTGGAGGGCTTTTTTATTTGGTTGTTTGTTGTTTCTTTTTTTAATGAATCTATATAGCTACTAAGAAACACAGGCAAGAGGTAAGCAGCATTGAAATTATTCCCTTTACCAAATATCACAACTTCTTTTAAAGCCCCAGCACTTTCAAAACCACTTACTCTTACCTCTTTGCCTCCTCCAGATGACAGAGGTATTCATAGGCTACATTCTGGCGTCGTCTTTCATCCATTTCCTCTGCTGTTAATCTCTCATTATCCAAGACAGCTGCAAATAGCCAAAACACATTCTCAGATGGTTGAAGATTTGAATGTAACTGAACACCAAAAAAATCACATCCAACCTTTCCCACAGAAACTCATCACAGGTTTTATTTGATTCAGAAAATGAAGGACCAAATATATCTGTTCTTTACAAGCAACAGAATAGACCTTGTTTCCTTATCTTCCTCAAAAGTACATCAGTGACCACGTGTCCCTCCACCTATCCTCCGATTCTGGTAGTAAACGATTAAGGAAGAACACCAATATATGCACACATCATATAATCCTTTCTGTATCTTTATAGTCCATCTCTAAAAAAAGATGGAAATGCTGTTCACAACCACCATCTGAGAGGCAACCACCCAGACCCCCGACCTGCGCATCACCTTTGGATCCAGCTGAGGACCTACACAGGGACATACACCCAAATCTTCCAGATTCTGGGTGTTTAAAGTCACAGTGATAAATTCTGCTCTTTCCACTCTTGTGGCCAAATACCTCATCCATGCTCTCACGCCAAAAAAAAACACCAAAAACGCAAACAAAAAAACCCCCAACCTCAAAACAAACAAAAAAACCCCACAACTTTTTAGGTTTCACGGACCAAGCTGACAAATAGGGAACGCGTCACACCATTATTACTCAAACGTTAACTTACACCTAAAACGCCTTCACCAAACACAGCCAAGCGATGAGATACCAACTACGGCCCCGGGGCTCAGGCCAGCTCTGGGTCCGAGCCGCGGAGCGTCTCCCCGACGCCCGTCCGGAGCACCCCGAAGGCGCCCCCGACTGCTCCGGCCCCGCCCAAAGAGCCCAAAACCGTCCCAAACCGCGGGGTGTCGCCTGCCAGGGAGGACCCCCCCCGCCCCGACCCCCGCCTGGATCCCTCCCTCTCCCCCCGGCCCAGCGCCGTCCCCTCCCCCGCGCTCCACCTGCCGCCCGCCGCCGCCCTCGCTCCGCCCAGCCGCGGCACCGGACCGCGGCCGCGCACGGAGCCCGGACACCTCGAACCGCGGCCTCCCGCTCCGCCGTTCCACCGGGCAAGGCAGGCGCGGCCGCCGGTACAGGCGGTGGGGAAGGCGGCAAGGCCGGCCGCGGCCCCGCGCCCCCTCCCCGCGGCGGACATCTTGGGCGGGGCGCGGGGCCCGCCGGCGGGAGCGCGGGGGACGCCCCTCCGCCGCCTTCCCCCCGCGCTCGTCCCTGGCGTCCGCGGAGGGACGTCGAGCCCGGACGAGCCCCGGCGCCCCCGCCCCCACGCCCCCCGCGGGGGAGTCGGCGGGGCCCAGCGCGCCCTCGGGCCGGCCCCAGAGCCGAGGCCCCGCGGCGGCCCAGCCTCCGCTCCCGGCACCGGCCGCCGCAGAGGGACGGACGGCGCGGGCCGGGCGGGGCGTCGCCGGGCAGGTCGTTGCTCGGCGGCCGCGCGGATGCCCGGGCGCCCCGGTACTCACAGCCATAGTGGGGCCGGGACATGGCCAACCCGTCCGCCTCCTCCGCCGCCATGGCGCTGCGCTGGGCCGGGGCCGGCCGGGAGCTGGGCGCGGGTGCGGCCGTTCCTCTTCCTGCCGCGCCGGGTGTGGCGGGGGCGGAGCCGCCGCGCCGCGCTCGCCGCCTCTCCCCGCCCCGGCCGCGCCCCGGCCGCCTCCGCCACCTCCGCCCGCTGCCGGAGCGCGGCGGCAACTCGCCTCGCCCCGACGGGCACCGCTCCGCCCCGGCGCCCCCGCGGAGACCCCCCTCCCGCGCCCCGCGCGTTCCCGGCGGCCCCTCCGTGACGCCCAGCGCGGCCCCCGCCTCAGCTCTGCCCCGGCCTCAGCTCGGCCCCCGCCTCAGCTCGGCCCCCGCCTCAGCTCGGCCGGGCGCTCGCACGGGGCACCGCCCGGCCCGGCCCCGCCGTGGCCCCACGCCTCCGCCCCGCCCCGCGCACGGCGAGCCCCGGTCGGCTCAGCCGTGACAGCCCGGGACCCCCCGCGCCCGCCCGCCATCGGGACAGTCCCTCGGAGCGGCCCCGCTGACCGTGACACGGCGACTCCCCTCAGACGCCGGGCACGGTTTGAGGTCGGGGTGCCCCAAAACACCATCGTGAGGCCCCAGCAGGAGACAACCGTGTCCTGAAAGCTCCCCCTCAGTGCCTGTTACGCGCATCGTGTTACCGCTGCCTCGCCTCACTCTTCAAGAGTCAGAGCACTGTAGATGTCACCGTCTGTCCACCTTAATTAGTCCCATTAATTTCGCTGCCAGGCCATAGGCTTCCTAGTTAAGCAGAAATTAAGTAATTGGGTACACCAATAGCCGCTATTAGGAAAAGCATTGCCAGCAGGTAAGGCAGCCGATCCTTCCCCTCTTCCCAGTGCTGGTGAGACTGCATCTCCAGTACCAGGTCCCATTCCGGCTTCCCCAGCACAAGGAAGACACAGACACAATGGAACAAGTTCAGCGAAGCACAGAGCAACGGATTAAGTGTTGGAGCGCCCGACACACGAGGAGAGGCTGGGACGGGACAGGACAGGACAAGAAGCAACGGGCAACAGACTGAAATTCATGAGTCCACTTAAACATAAGACAAAACATTTTTGCTCTGAGGGTGGTCAAAGACAGTCACCCAGAGAAGCTGTGGAGTCTCCATCCTCGGAGACACTTCAGACCTACCTCGACAGTCCTGGATGACCTGCTCCGGCTGACCCTGCGCTGAGGAAGCGAGATTGGACTTGAGACTTCCAGAGGTCCCTTCCAACCTCGGTGATTCTGCAAGTCCATGAAATTTTTTTTTAAAGGCTCTGCATTAAAGGGAGACTAAGTGAAAGCTGGTTTTGTTGATGATAAGGGTTACACGTCACAGTTCAACAGTTACAGAAATAACTACATAGGTGAATGCCAGACATAAATTACAAACCAAAAGCTTTCATAACAGACAGTTATAATTCTAATTATTAACATTTATTTGCATTACTTCACATGTGGCCACTTTGCAGTTATACAATGAGAAGACATTTAAAATAATGTTTATATGTAGATGGTAGAGTGCAGAACTGGTTTGGTTCCCCCTAAAAATCCTGTACTATTTTTTGCACAGTCCCAAAATCCTCCCTCAAAAAAAAGAAATCTTATAAACTTACTATTTCCTGTAAGGCCCATTCTGATAAGAAAAATAAAACACGATTATCACACATCATCGAAGAATCTGGCTGAACGTCTTCAAGGTTGTGTTTCAGTGGTTCCTGTAATAGCTCCCCTGATTTAAGATTTCTGGTCTTTGTTACTGTCTCTGCTAACTGTTGTTTGTTAGAGTTTGTGTATCCATGTGTGTAATTTATTGCCTCTCCTGTTTCTTGTCTTTTTTTTTTTTTTTTTTTTTAAGTGCTGAATAGGCACTAGTCAGTTGGCTTTACAAATAGCATTAGAGGTACCTGTTTTTCTCTAGTTTCAAAATTTGAGCTATCAATTCTGTAAAAAAAAATTATTTAAGTACTTGGTCTTAATGCCCAATCACCAGGCTTCCTAGGGGAAACGACCTCCAACATCCAGTCCTTTATTTAATCTGCTGTCATCTGTTCTTTTACAGGTATTTATTGGCCACTTCCTTTATGAGAAAGATTATTTCTGTGAATGGTGCTGAAAAAAAAATACGTGTTTAGAACACCTGAAGACTGAAGCTGTGATTCTATAGTCACTTACAGATAACCTTGCCGCAGGCTACCACTGAAACGTAAGGAATCTCTGACCTCTTGGAATCCTCCTCCAAACAGGACAGTATATATAGGTATCACACCTGCCCTTCCAAGGTATTACAGCCTCACGTCCAAGAGAGTTTGGGAAATAACAGCATACTCAAACAACCTTCCACTGAATCGTTGTCCACAGGTATCCTCATTTCTGGCAAAACAAAGCCTGAAGATGGAGCAGGATCCGCTCTACATCCCACGTAACACTAAGAGCTCCAAGCCATCACTTAATTAGCTCTACAGCACACGTGAAACTCTCAGACAGCTGCAATAACACGCGTCTATTGCCACTCTACATCTTGGCATCCTTCATTCTGATCATCCACCTCATCCTTATTATTCGTTCTTTTCTTAATACTGTTTTTTGTACTTCAATCATGTACAGCCACTCGTGACTTTTCCCTTTAGACCCCATTTATCCCAGATATGTTTAGCTCTTATCCTCTATGTCTCTAATAAGGTTTAGATCCCCATTCATTTTCACCGTCTTCTCTAATTACCTGGTTTCACTACATGTTCTGTGCCTACAGGGTCAGAATGCCCTGTAGGAATCCAGATGGAGCTGTCTCAGTTGAGTAAGTAGATAGATTTTACATATATATATATATTTAAAAATATGTGTATGTGTGTCTGTATGTATATAAAAAGAGTCCTACCCCTCATATACTTGATGATACTCTTTTGTATATGGTTGCATGTTGGGCTATGGATTGCCAACAGCAAAAGTTGCCTTTTGGCTGCCAGCATCAGCTCAGAATCATAGTGGTCAGAGGAGACAAGCTGCTGATCTGGTGTGGAAAGCAGCAAACGCACAGACACAGACACAGACACAAACATGCCCACAGTCCCCTCCCAGCACTGGTTCCCTACTGCACGCTCAGGGCCAGCCCAGATCACTCCCACAGCCCTCGTGTGCCCACAGCTGCAGCAGGGAACTTGGCGTGAAGCTCTGGATGGACTGCAAGGGGAGCAGCCGCACGCTCGGGGCAAGAGAACACATCCCACATGCTTCCGCTGCACCAGGCAAGCCAGGCAGGCAAGAGGGAAGCTTGGTGTTCAGAACGGGTCTCTTCACTCCCCTTTGCTGCCAGACTCCGCTTTTGCATCCTGGCCTCGCTTCACGCGGCCCAGCAGCTCCAGCTACCTGCAGGGCTCCCCACAGGAGACCAAGACCAAGGGACAGAAAAGCCTAGAGCCCAAATCCTGCCCGGTTCCGCTGACAGTCACAACACGACACGACGGCACAGCAACAGGCTGCTGGAACAGCAGAGGAGCCCTTACTCTTTGGAGGCAAGTTAGCAACCTCCCCGCTCTGCGTGCCCCTGACAAAATCCTCTCCTTCCCCCCTCACGACAGTGCAACACGGACAAGCTCTGCACTGGCAAACAGGTGTCTTGAACTGGGAAACCATGCACTTCTCCGCATGCACCAGGTACAGTTTCTCCTGAAGGACCTGTAAGGTCCAAGGAAGCCCCACAGCTACCTAGAAAAACAGAACAAAACAAAAGAAACAAAAATTAGGTAATTCAAGATTTGTTTTGTCTGCGGTACACACTCCCTGTCTTTTCATCCGCTTTGTAAGTCTGTTTTGTTTCCTCTCTATTTGTTCTTATGTAGGCTACCTAAAAAGACACTTGTGGAACCAATAAAGTAATTTAAGTCCTGAGCAGACCACAGTATTTCGCTGGAAGCAAGTGAGTGGGGATGAACAGATTCACAGATTGTTAAAGCAAAGACACAATGAGACAGCTAGTCTGACCCACACTGTAACGCTGGCCACGTACCAAACACTCCGCATCAAACCCCCAACCTTCACCATCAGAGAAGGGCTCCAATGATGAAAAAGCCACCGTATCTCTATTTAAATGGCTTTCATGGTTAATTATCATCTTATCCCTACTATGATTCACTTCCAAAAATTCCCCACCTTCCACAAAAATTACCTCCCCCCCAAGCCCCTTGCCTTTGATAAGGGTAAGTTCCTTCTGCTCTGATAAATTTTACACGCTGTTTACTCCTGCCCTGTTCTCAAGGACGACTCTTGGGATTTTCCACTTTTTGGGGAGGTACGCTGCTGTAAACTTAGTTTCTGGCTGCAGAAGATGGCCGTGTATGGATTCAAGATTTCCTAACAGGTTAAATATGTAGTATGCATTTATGTTAATAAAAGCATTAAATTAATAGTACTGTTCAAAGATACCATTAAATTATGTATTTAGTCTTTATAGACTAAACGTTTTTTGGCCAGTTATTGAGCCATCACTACATATTTAACTACCCATAAGCTATCTATAGCACGCTTAGCTTTACAATCTACTGAAAACAGTACTTAAATTCAGCATTAATCAAAGCCCGCCTGTTAGCACAGAGCTTTTGGTCGGCAGCACAAGACTGAACCGATGCCTTTTACGAACAAGGGACGGACTGACACAAACTCCAGCGCTGCAAGGCCAAAGCCAACAGCACTAAGCCTCAGATACGGCTTCCTAAAGGCAGGAATGGCTCGTAGTGCTCAATATAAAGAGGATGTCGATACGGGATAGAATGATACTGTTGGGGCTCCCAAGTCACACACGAAGGTAACTACAGAAAAGGACATGCATACGCGTCAGAAAGACTGTAAATAAATAAATAAATAAAAATTATTTAGAAAATGAGGCAATGTACTAGGAACATACCCATTCCTGTAAGAGCACAACAGAAGTTCTTGTTCCTGCGTTTCAGACCTTGTTGTGACAAGCTGATGATGAACAAAATACACATTTAAAATGGACATCAGTTACATGATACTTAACACTAATTTCTTCTAAAGGAAGAAGAGCAAAAATGCATGTGAAGAAAAACACTGCCAAAAACAGTAAAAAGAAAATGAAAAGGAGATTGCTAAAGACCAGTTTATTAGATAAATCCACAATTTTGAAAGTGGGCAGTTTTGGTTAAAAGGCTACCTGGGTTAAGAGAGAAAGCGAATGTATAAGCAATATATAATAAACGGAGAAAGAACCGGCATCGACAAACCGCTGACGAATAACAGGAGGAACCGGTAAAGAAACCTGGCAACGGACACCTAAAGCGAACGTGAACCGAGAACGCTGCGGGTTTGCTGCTGTCCTGGGAGGGAGAGTCCGGACCTGCACTTCCCCCGCAGCCGCCCGCGCTACGCCACCGGTCTCCGGCGGCGGGACGGGACGGCGGGACGGGACAGCGCGGCCGGGGCCGGGGCCGGGGCGCCCCTCACGACGCGGGCGGGTCCGCTCGGCACTCCCGGCGGCTCTTCCGTCGCCCCGGCGCGGGCGCCCTCGCGCGGCCCCGTTCCCCCTTCCCCTTCCCCTTGCCCTTGCCCTTGCCCTTGCCCGCCCCCCGGTCCCCCCGGGCCCCCCGGGCCCCGCCGCCGCCCGGGCCCGCCCTTCCCGGCGGCCCTTGCGCGCTCCCAGCAGCCCGCGCGGCGGCGCGCGGCAGGATGATCCACGAGCTGCTGCTGGCGCTGAGCGGGTACCCGGGGGCGGCCTTCACCTGGAGCAAGCGCGGCGGCCTGCAGGTACGGCCCGGCCCTGCTCCGCACGCCCCGGCCCTGCTCCGCACGGCCCGGCCCGGCCCGCCCCCGCCCTCACCGCCCTCTCCCCCCTCAGGTCTCTCAGGAGCTGCCGTTCCTGCACCCCAGCGAGACCAGCGTCCTGAACCGGCTCTGCCGTCTCGGCACCGACTACATCCGCTTCGCCGAGTTCGTGGAGCAGTACACGGGACACGTGCAGCAGCAGCAGCAGCAGCAGCAGGTGGGGCCGCCCCGCGCCCCCCGAGCGGCGCTGCGGGAAGCGGGACCCGGTGGAAAACGTCCTTCCTGGGGAAGCGTCCGGTAGTGGTGTGTGGCGGCTGCGGGCGGGCGGGGTCTGCGCACCGTGCGGGACGCTCACCCCGTGCCGCCGTGCGGCCTCCTGCCCCGGGAAGGGCTCGGAGGTCCAAGTGCAGAAGTGGCACAAGCGCAAAGCAGCGCTGAAGTTGCCAGTGGTTCCCAGCGCTCGCGTATGCCAACAGAAGGGCTAAATATAACTCTGCTCAAGCAACTCTCCTTGTGGGAAACTTCTGTGGTTTTTTTTCTGGGCACTTTCTGGTGGGCCAGGGTGCATTTCAACATGTTTGGAGCACCGGCTGCTGGCTAACGCTGCACAGAAAGCCCATGGCTCTTTGCACCTGCACTAGGGAGCTGACGTGGATTTTATTGTTTGGTTTCAGGACCATCATCCATCTCAGCAAAACCAGAGTGGATTACATGGCATCTACTTGCGAGCCTTCTGCACGGGTCTTGATTCAGTGCTGCAGCCATACCGACAGGCACTACTTGACCTAGAACAAGAGGTAAAGGAGAGAGACTTGGAACGAGAGACTGTCCTGCTGCTGACAGATCGTGGAAAGTTGTCATTTCTGCCATTAATATGCTGAGCAGTAGTAGCTAAAGAAGAGAGAAGGTATTTTCCTTTCCACATCAGGGGTGTCATCCAGATTATTCCTGTGAGGTGCCATTGGAAATGGCTCTTTCTTCTAATAAGTATTAAGTCCCCTCTACCTTCAGTTCAGTAAGTGCCCCATCTGCCTCAGAGCTCAGTGCTGTCTCAGACTATTGTTGCTTCTGTTTTTACTTGTAAAGGTTTTGATAAATCTCTGCTAGATTAGCCGCTGTCATATCTTGGGTACTGTCATTTTATCGCCTAAAATGGGACACAGCCCCAAAATATGTGTGTGTATGGGGAAAAAGCTGTGGGAACTAAAGATTTGGAATATAGAGCTAAATGTGCTTTTTTTTACTTATCCCTATCTTAATTTTCATTAATTGCTTTGTTGTTCTTACAGTTTCTGGCTGACCCACATCTTTCCATCTCACATGTTAATTATTCCTTGGACCAGGTATGTCATGTTAATAAACAGGTAGGGCTCTTTGGTTTTGGTCTCTTTTATCACATTGTGAGTCTAATAAGAAAGCGGGTGGGATAAATAAAGGTTAGTCTGTCGTGTCATGCCATGCCA
The DNA here is from genome assembly GCA_003993805.1 of Himantopus leucocephalus. Taxonomy (NCBI): domain Eukaryota; kingdom Metazoa; phylum Chordata; class Aves; order Charadriiformes; family Recurvirostridae; genus Himantopus; species Himantopus leucocephalus. The sequence goes on along the minus strand of RSEF01000010.1, from coordinate 22,479,461 downwards.
TTTCTTTTTAATGCCTCTACATTTGTAGTCCCTTAATCATTCTCAGAGGATCGCTTGCACTTCGACACAAAGCTTAGGTCCTGCACCTTGACCCTCACACATATTCCTCACTGCTTGCGTTTAGCCGGAACTGCAGCTGGAATACAGTGACTTCACACATCTCGGCCCAGCAGAAGGAGGACGTTCTTCCTAGAGATTTGCATGTCATGTTTCTAATTTGTGGGAAAAGCCAGATGATAGTTTCATTAAATTCTTACAATAGGCTGCTGTCCACACCTACTCAAGTATAGTTTTTCTCTCTCCCTTGCATAGCAACTGAATTCAATATTTTGTTCCTTGTTCTGCAGTTTCAGTTACTCTTCCCCTCTGTGATGGTCATGGTGGAACAGATCAAGACCCAGAAGGTACAGTAAAATCGTAGCTAATTTCTCTTAACAAGTTTCCTCTTTAGCTGAGAAAGTTCTTTCTGCCCCCACCCCAGACCTTTAATACTAGGAAAAAATGTGGTTTCAGGAATGGGCACCCTCTTCCTAGTACTACTGTAAGTATTGGATAACTATTTTGCAAATCCATTTACACTGGATTTGACTTTTTCATTATCAGTATGATCTTTGATGACTTGCGTTTTATAATCACAATACATTTCGTAGTATAAGATGCTGCTGGTTGGAATTTNAAAAAAAAAAAAAAAAAAAAGCAGAAGCTAATTTTTCCAGAATCCAGCAATGCTTACTTCTTGTTAAGGGACATTTTTGAGAGAAGCCTGGGTGTAGAGCCACACACAGAAGGTCTCTTTCTTCACTACGTGGAGTATGTTACATCTTTCTTTCTGTAAGACTTGTGCAGCTTGTTAAGGCATTTTCTTGTTAGCCGAAAGTGTAACGTTTAAATGTCTGTAAAGTTCAGTGCAGATCCCAATAACAGACCTAGTCTAACCGTGTTTTCTTTCTGCAGATTCATGGGTGTCAGATACTGGAGACGGTCCACAAACATAGCTGTGGGGGGTTGCCTCCTGTTCGCAGTGCTCTTGAAAAGTATGTTGATACAGTAAAGCTATTATTTCATTCTTCTGTAGTAACTGGAGTTAGTGTCAAAGCGCTTATCTTGGTTGTGTAAACAGTACGTGCAAAACAGGCTTGCATGATATAAAATAGGAGTAGCATGCAGGGAAAACTGCTGCAGTCCCCATCATTTATCTAAAGCAGGCTTGTGGCAGGAATTAAGGCTTTCTCCATGCTTTGGACTTAAGGCTGAGGAAAGTTCAGACCCTATGTTTTTCCTTCTTTTGAGGTGTACTTGAACTGTTTTGCATATGGTAGACCTGTTATTGTTTCTTGATCCTTCAAAAGGATATATGTGACAGGGTGAGTGTTGCTAGGTTTGTATGTCCCTGGGGAGAAAGTCGGACTACTTAAAAGATTAGTTGTGTTCATGCTGAAATGGTAATTGAGTAGAAACAGCAGGACTGGGAAGCCACTGCAAACTTACTCACACTTCTATGTGCTAGCAGATCTCTGTGGAGAACCCGCATATTCAGTGGGTATGTTAGTTTAGTTTTGCAAGTGATGGGTCCACCTTTCTCTGTTTAAAAAAACTCCAAAAAACTACAAAATTCCACATTAGCTGTTTAGCACTGTGATACTGCCTGGCTGACTAACTGCACTTTCCAGAATGATGTACAATGAGGTTTTGATTACTGCGTGCAAAGGCCCCACTGTCTGTTTCTCTTGACCTCAGGATTCTGGCTGTGTGTCATGGAGTCATGTATAAGCAGCTCTCTGCCTGGATGCTGCATGGATTGCTGCTAGACCAACATGAAGAGTTCTTTATCAAACAGGGCCCCTCTTCTGGGAATGTCCCTAGCCAACCCGAAGAAGATGACGATGACCTAGGAATCGGGGGACTTACAGGAAAACAGCTACGAGAACTGCAGGACCTGGTAAGACTGCAAGTCATAGCTTGGCATCCTTCAGTCCTTAGGGAACTAAAGAAGAAATATATTGTCTCCTGCGTCAGTGCGAGCTATGCTAGACTGGACATATATTGAGACCAGGTAGGACAGCAAATCAACAAATTATTGTAATAGGTTGCAGCTAGGCATAAAGGACAGAGAGACATACCGTTTGGCTCAGGGCGGAAAGCCCTATGGGTGGAAACTGTGTAGACAATGATGTCAAGTAATTGGAACTGCTGTACTCACCCTGCTCTTGACTGACTCTTTTCTGATTCCTTAGGGTGAACATTGTGATCTGCTCAACGCATACATTGGTGGTAGTGTGAGCAATTGCGAGGGAAAGGGTGTGGGGAGCTTGGGTGACTTGATTTGCACCCTTTCTACTGGCAGCAGGGTCAGGTACCTTTCGTGCACAACTGTTTGTTGTGCAAATGTTACCCAACAGGGTAATACTACTGACTTTACTGGGGAAAAACATGCTATGTGAGAGTCAAGAGGCTGCTAAGAACGTGTCCAGGGTACTAAGTTAAGCAAGGGAGCAACGTGCCAGTACACTGGTGAAATGTGGCAACGCCTCGTGTAGATGGCACACCATCTGGGTGCCCTTGTGCAAAGCAGCTTTCTCGATGGAGTAATCATCCGCACTTTGTGCATCTGATTAGTGTCTGCATCAGGGACCAGTGAGGAGCAATTGCAACCCTGTAAATTCACACTCTACTGTGAGAAAACATTTCATGGGCACCCATGGTGTTGGTGTGAACACACAGAGGATTGACCCCCAAAACACCCTGCGTTGCATACTAATTAAGTGCCCTGTACAGTCTCTGCTGAGGACAGACTACACACAGGCAACACCAAGGGAAAACTTTACAAGGCAGTTAGTGAAAAATCAATTATCTCACTATATTGGATATAGGAAGAATGTGAGAATTGGCGAGTCTTCTACATCCATTGTAGAAAATGTAGGCATTAGGAAGATGACACCAAGAGAGCCCAATTAACTCTCTTCCTTAGTATTGACTGACAGCACTGGCAATTCTTCACTCTGAGAGTAAAATAAGAAATCCTGAGTGGTGATGGGATAGACTGATAAAATACTTGGGTATTTCCTCATCTAAAAGCGTCAGAAGAACCTTAAGAAAACAATTGCCGAGCTGTTAACATCAGTATACAAACTGGTATTGAACTCTCCTGTTAAAATGAAGAATTCTGTAGATGGCAAACGTTCTCACAAATCTGTTAGCACAGTATTTTTTGGATTAAGGACTAATGAACCTAGTTCTCCAATAACAAGAAAGCCAAATGAAATAGCCAGTATTGCTTCTCTGAAGGAAAACCGTGCCTCTCTACTTGGAGTTCTTCATGAATACATTCAGAAAAAAGTTAGTAACTTACTGTATTGTTTTAAACAGCTTTTGCAGGAACTGAGAAAATTGGCTAATTTATGCTAGCAGGCCTTCCAGATCTTTAACCTATTTGCTCATTAGTGGAAGGGTTTACATTTTGCCTGCGTCACAAGTGTTCTAGCAGTGTTAAAACATATAGGAACGGGTGTAGGGGAAGATTATTTTTGGTAATGCTAATTAACTTTGTTATGGCTGCAAAAAACCTAATGCAACACAGTTGCAACAAAAATCCCTTTTGCTGATGTAACATTGTCCTCTGGGAGAGCCAATTTGCTGCTATTCCACAAAGGTTTAGCTTCTCCTTTTCCCGCTTCTGCTCCCCTCTCTGTTGAAAGCAACATCTTCTCTCGGGAGATCTGCTAGTGTACCAGAACTGTAAAGAAGCTTGTAGACTTACTTAAATGATGTGAATCAGGTTTGCTACCTTTCTGCTTACTTCCAATGTACTGGGATTCCCCCTCCTACACACCCCTTCCCCCTTTATACGTCTTTTCTCTCTGTTTTTCTCACACTTTTTTTGCTTGATTTCTTTTCCCCATGGTCTCTGGCAGCGCTTGATTGAGGAGGAGAACATGTTAGCTCCATCTCTAAAGCAGTTTTCTCTGCGAGTAGAAATGCTGCCTTCATACATTCCTGTGCGGGTTGCTGAGAAAATCCTCTTTGTGGGAGAATCTGTACAGATGTTTGAGAATCAAAATGTTAACCTGACCAGAAAAGGTAAGGAACATTTTTCTTGCGGCCTTTGATCAGTTATGAGTGACTGACAAGTATCTTCCAAAATGCTGTATTAATGAGTTCCTCAACAGTCACTGACTATTGGCTGATGTTCTTCAGAACAGATGGATGGTTGTGCCAGGACAGAGCAGTGGTCCCAGTGTTCTGCTTCCGATTGATTCCAAGGGAGCAGTATAAGAACAGGATGATTAAATGATAACGCTTTCCAAACATAGTCTCCAAATTTCCAGCAACAAGTCACTGTGTGATCTGCTCTAGATAAATAAAGCGATGGCAAATGTTGTGGTTTCTTTTCAGTTTGCATCCCTGTCCCTGAAGGGCGCAAACGGACATAAGGGCACATCTTGGTCTGAGTGCATATGTTGCAGAATGGTGTCATAGGATTAAAACGCATCCACAAACATAAGAGATTCATTGCAAGGTGGTCCCAAAGGTCACTCTGGAAGACAAATGATCAAGATGGAGCATTTAAGACAGCAAGAGAGAGATAATTTCAGCTGATGCTTCTCTTTGAGAGCCTTATAAGTTTACATCGGAGATGGTTTTGGAAATATATTTCTACACCAATGGGGGAGGACTGCTGTGGAGGCTCTATCTTGAGCTCGTCTGTGCAAAAGTACTCAAATGACTTGAGCGACATTGCAGAGAACAAAGGACCAATTAAATTGGACTGTTTTCTTGCCTTGGGAGAAGTGAGGTGAAAAGAAATCAGTCTTCTAGTTTAGCTGGCTAAAAAAGATAAGTAAATCCCCAAGTTCAAGCAGTAGGATGGATTTGAAAGGGGAGGGGCTAGGTGGAGAACCAAAGCAACTGGTTAATATGGCAGAAAAGTTGTGGGTTCAAAGATCTAGCTCAGTGCTAGGAAAAGGGCTGTTGGTGGCAATCATTTACATAGAAAATATTTTGGGTTTTTACTGATACCACAGCACTGCCATGTCAAGTGTACTTGCAATAGTAATCTTGTACCTTCATACATGTATTTTGAGGCCTCCTCAACTTCACATTCCTCACCAGACGTGAGGTGGTGCTGCCTGGACAGCCTTTCTGCCCGACTGTGCTGGAAGGGGGCCGCACTTCTCCAAATGGCGTTCCTTTTTATGGTCCAAAACACTTTTCTTATTGCTGCACAGGCTCCATCCTAAAAAACCAGGAGGACACGTTTGCAGCAGAGCTACATCGACTCAAGCAGCAACCGCTCTTTAGTTTGGTGGACTTCGAATCAGTGGTTGACTGGATCCGGAGCACTGTTGCCGAGGTAAGGATCCTAGGAGGGATAACTACTATACAGGCGGAGGAGCTCGTCGGTTTTGTGAATGACTGGGAGGAGAAGGGGGCTCTTGAGAATCAGTGATTGAAAAAGCGTGTGAACGCTGCAGGTAGCCTTCATGTTCTTATGGGGCTCAGACCTTCATGTTACCCCAACTTCTAATGACAAAAGGACATGAATAAATACTATTCACTTTGGGGGAAAGAAGGGAATATTTATTTTTTTTTCACTTGCAATGACTTCAGAACTTTTAATGATCCTTTCAGCATAATGGATGGTGTCTCACTGGACAAATTCTTTGCATTGGCAATTTTTAATCTTTTTTTAATTTGGGGCAGGGGAGAAACCTGAGAAGATTGTGAGGTTAGAAAAGCTAGAGTGGAACTGATTTCCTGAGAATTTGCTTATTTTTTTGTCATGGGTCTTCATGTTTCTTGGGCAGAGTTTCTTGCTGGCGTACATCAAGAATTTTCTGACTGGTAGCATGGGCTGCCTATACACAGGAGTCTTAGTGTGTTCTCTTGTGCTTTATATAGCATTTTATATAGGTGCTTCTTTTGTATACATCACAAGTATTTTAAAACAGCTACTGTTCTCACTGAATGGGTTTAGACAAATCTGAAGGGACGTTTCTTTTGTTTTGTTTGTTTTTTGTTTCCTCACTAGCATCTTTGGAAACTGATGGTGGAGGAATCAGATTTACTAGGACAACTGAAGGTAATGTAAGTCCTAGCTTGTTTTTGCTAAGGCAGCTTAATTTTTTTTTCTTTCTTTCTTTTTCAATGTCTCTTTCCCATTAAATACTTTACTGTCTTAGATTCTTCTTCTAGGTAAAGCTGTTTTCGTTTTCCAGGTCTCAGGAATGAGCACAGAGTGATAGAACTTGGTCAGAGACAGTTAGAGGGGTATGTCTATGTGGTTTTGTGGTTTGCATCTTGAAGCAAAGGCAGCGTAGACTTTTTGGGCACTGGATGGAATTCATAGCTCTCCAGCTGTGTTTTGAAATGGCAGAGGTTGTCCAAGCAACAATAAAAGTGGATGCTATCAGCTACGATGCTTAAAATTTCTGCTCGGTTTTTGATATGGTCATATACAAAAAAATTATCTCCACAGATTATAAAAGACTTTTACCTTTTGGGAAGAGGTGAGCTGTTTCAGGCCTTCATCGACACTGCACAGCACATGTTAAAAACACCACCTACGGCTGTAACTGAACACGGTGAGTGTTGCTTATTCATTTACCAAACTGTCCTCACTGTGGTACAGCAGGAAAACGGTTAGCCACGTCCAGTACAGGAGAGCTCTATCTTATCCTCTAGATGTTGTCATTAGTTTTGAAAGAACAGCACTTGTGAGTTAAGAATGTCTCACAGCGTGGGTGAAAATAACATCTCAGAGACTTTCAGATGGCAGGTTTCTCTCCATATTTGAAACTGGAATTAAATGAAAATAGCATGTCGGTGTTCTCTTTTATAGCCGAGCATAAATAGTTAACGGTTGCAAAATTAGCACTAGCTGCATCATCTTGTGTTGATATCTGTGCTCTCTTGTCAGATGTCAACGTTGCATTTCAGCAGTCTGCTCATAAGGTACTGTTAGATGATGACAACCTTCTTCCTCTGCTTCACTTGACCATTGAGTATCATGGAAAGGAGCATAAAGGTACTGCTTGCATTTTTAGTAGTGATTTAAGAGGGAAGATGCCGACCTTGTGTTCAAGTCCTACTACATACCCTTCTCTGAAGTTAAAGAAATACTGACTTTGTTCCCTTTGCAGCCCTATGTGATGGCCTAGCCTGCTTTAGCTCTTCTTATTGTTTTTTCCCCTTTTCTTCCTTGCCATGGTTGTCTTGACTGAGAAGACGACTTAATTTGTCACCTCATTTGTTTTCAGATACTTCTCAGACTCGTGAAGGGCCTTCCCGGGAATTATCTCCACGTGAAGCGCCTGCATCTGGATGGGCAGCTCTGGGCCTTTCCTATAAAGTTCAATGGCCACTGCACATTCTCTTTACTCCTGCTGTCCTGGAGAAGTAAGTACTAGGTATGGTCTTTGTATATTCATCTATAGGCTCCCTGATCTCAGGCACTCACTAATGTGTTGGGGCTTTTTCCTTCTCGGTGGAGAGAAAGGTAGAGCTATAGTACTTTACCTTGCTCCTTGAACCTTAAAATGACTTAAAAGCACCTGGAGGTGTTCAAGGCCAGGTTGAATGAGGCTTCGAGCAACCTGGTCTAGTGGGAGGTGTCTCCGCCCATGGCAGGGGGGTGGGACTGGATGAGCTTTAAGGTCCCTTCAACCTTAACCATTCCGTGATTCTATGCTGACAGATCTGCACTATTTTACAAACAGGGCTACTTTGACAAAATATTGTCAGCTCTTTCCTCCTTACAGTGAAATTCACTTTGCATTTTTTAGGTCAGTAACCAACACAAGCAGAAATCTGTTACTCGGAGATGGGCCATCACCTGACCTACCCTGTCTGTTGGCAGGCAGCCACCTCCTGTTTCCTTTTCCCATCTTGCATTGTTATGATCTCCAGTACCTGCACCCAAGGAAGATTTTAATCTTAAACAATTTTGTATTTTTGGACTGTAGGTACAATGTTGTGTTCAAATACCTGCTGAGTGTGCGACGAGTCCAGGCTGAGCTACAGCACTGCTGGGCTCTCCAGATGCAGCGCAAACACCTGAAATCTAACAGAACTGATGCCATCAAGTGGCGTCTGAGGGATCACATGGCTTTCCTTGTGGACAATCTTCAGTATTATCTGCAGGTCAGGATTGTAGAGAAAGGTAAACCATATCAGTTAATCAGGAACCAGCAGAAATTCAGGGAGGGAGCACTGAAGTCCTGTCTTTCAGGGTTCAGATTCTTTGTACCTTAAGGAAATCAGGATTTCCTTTGGAACAAGTCTAGAACTTTCTCTGAGTTCCCAGACTTACTGCTACAATTATAAGGTTTTTGGACTTGTGAATCAGTGAGTGTTACTGGAAATGCAGGAGTTCTGGCTTTCAAGTGCTACTAAGCATTTGTGAGAAGCCACAGTTGTCTCTGAAGAAGCATCATTAAGATACCGTCCTGGCTTCTTCCCTTGCCCCTTTAAGTGACAAGTTGTTGTTTTGGGTTTTTTTTGTGTGGGTTTGTTTTTTTTTTTAAAGAATTGAGAGAAGCCATATTCTGACCATTTGAAGTAAAAAGGAGACTTTTCAACTGTAGACACCAGTTACTAGTAACATGATTTTGTGAGAATTACATGTCGTTTTGTTAGTAGCCATAACAGCTGAATCGAGGGGGCCTGGCATTCCAGATTCTCCATAGTAATCTGGCTGAGCTCTTGCACTGCGGCCTCTGCCTGAGATTCCAGATAGTATCTCCCAGTGTAAAATTCAGAGATGACTACAGTCAAATACCTTTCTTTACATGCTATCTATGTACTTTTTCAATAGCTAAGTGGCCATTTCCCTTTCTACTTAGATAATACTTCGGTATTGTTCCCCCCCATTATGTACTACTGTTGTATATAATTCCCCATTCAGGAGGCAGAGAGAAGGTGATCCTCAGTCTCTAAAAGTAGCAATAAGGAAAGTAAGTTTCTTACCAAAACTTCTGGCTGGTCTGAAGTACTCCCATTCCTCAAGATACTAATGAGATTTCTTTACATATCCGTCAGGTGGATGTACTGGAATCTCAGTTCTCACAGCTTCTGCAGCAGATAAATGCCACGCGAGATTTTGAGAGCATACGATTGGCTCATGATCATTTCTTAAGTAATCTGTTGGCTCAGTCTTTCATCCTCCTAAAACCTGTAAGTAGGTCTTGTTGTCACCTTTTTCTACAAATTCTCCAACTGCCCTAAGAAACACACCTTTTTGAACAGGTATGGCAAACGATCTCTTTTAAAACAGATCACTGATAATCTCCTGCAGAGCACTGACTACAATTCTAGGAGTAAAGCAGGTATAAACTAGAACAGATAATTGTATTAAGAGCACTTAATTTACAGTGGGTGAGTGGGGATGCTGCATTCCTGGCAATTTTAAATCAAGATTATTCGTATTCAGTTAACTTTATTAACTTAAATTTCATTGCTATGTTTTTCTCACAGGTAATTTTATTAAAGAAAAACTAATTAGCATAGTGCTGGGAACTGTATTCCTGAGATCATTCATTCTGAAATGCATTAGATTAGGAAAAATTCCCTCTCATGCTTTAGAGGAGAAAAATAGTTGAAGTTTACCTGAGTGGACTTTAAGGGTGGTTTTTATTGTTGTTTTTGTCAAAAGTGTGTTACAATGTTGCCGGTATTTTCACTAAACTTGTAGCCTCACAAAAACATTCCCACAGAAGGCTGGTATCAATGAAACACAGCGATACTGCAGGTCTTGGCTGTTTGATTATTTTGCTGGGTCTACGAGGCTGTAGCATAAAGGTGGCAGAACACTAATTATCCGGTCTGGAACTTTTAAGTGTTCCAGTAGTTATGTCTGTGAGGCGTTTGGGCTTTCCTAGCACTCTTGAATGCTAGTTACCTTGACCAGCTGATACACAAGAAATTCCAAGTTTTGTGAACAGTGAAACCAAGGCCTTGAACCACAGCTCTTGCTCTTCTTTATTCTTCCTTCTCAATGCCAAAGCTGCAGCGATGGCCTGCTGGTGGGACAGGGAAGCCAGTGTTCACCTTCTGTGTCTTTGTGCACAGCTTACGTCAATTGCTGTTTCCCAATAACGTCTGCAAAAGGTTGGGGGTGGGCGGAAGGATGCAGCATAACATTTAAGTCCTTTTTCCATAGAAAACCTCACAACAATGCTACAGGTGCTTTAACATCTTCCTTACCGATTGAAAAAAATACGGTATCGGCAACATCTTGATTATGAATGCTGCAACTTCTCAGGTACTAGTAACAGCTTTCTCTCGGTGTGAACTCTGTTTAAACTACTATCTTGTACTTTTTATCCCATGCAGGTTTTCCACTGCTTAAATGAAATTCTGGATCTTTGTCATAGTTTTTGTTCCCTGGTCAGTCAGAATCTGGGCCCACTAGATGAACGGGGAGCTGCACAACTCAGTATTTTGGTGAAGGTGAATCTATGTTTATACGAACCTGTTCTCCCCTGCAAACATTTGCCCAAGCAGTCATCTTGGCTTTAACAGCTGTAGGACAGGAGTGAGTTTAAGCTGAGACCTCCTGTGTGAGTGCTTGTAATGATTTAAATTAATCAACTGCATGCACAGAGAGGAGGAATGTGGGCAGAGATGCAGAAATTACCCTATTGGAATAGAAAGGAGGGGGATATAAGCCTGTGCCTCCACCCCTCCTTTTGGATACCCAACACCTAATAATTCCTTATACTTACCTTATACTGGACCACAAGCATCACTTCTCTTGCACTGATTCTTTTGTTCAGGCTGTTAAAAGATTGCTTAGGCAGGAACAGAGATGAAAGGCTTGCTTGCTTGCTTTCTCTCTTGAGAGTGCCCAGAACTGACTTCTTCTAACTTGTAGGGATTCAGTCGTCAGTCATCACTTCTCTTCAAGATTCTCTCCAGTGTTCGCAACCATCAGATAAACTCCGACTTAGCTCAACTGCTGCTGCGCTTGGATTATAACAAATATTACACCCAGGCTGGAGGAACCTTGGGCAGGTAGGAATATCTTCAAGGTTGCCTGTAGCATTACCCTGAGGTACTTAAGTACAGAGTGATCTAATTATCACAACCCAAAATAATTAGCAGCAAAGAGTTGCTAAATACTACGACAGAAAACTAACAAACCAGCATGAATTAATTTTTGGTTTTCATATGCTCTCTCCCCTTCAGGCTTGTTTTGGCATGAAGTTGAACTAGTTGCTAGCTCATATTTGCTGAAAAATGCTGACGGGGGTTGATAAAGGGAGTTCCTTTCAACATGTAGCTCATATTGTACCCTTCTCTTGCAGTTTTGGGGTTTAAGCACCAAGACCTTTTCTTCAAGCTGTGACCAACAATGCATTAAGCAGTGGAGACTGGTGCTCTTGGAGAGTTTGCAGTCAACTGAATCGTTTGTTGCAGAAGGAACTGGCAGGATGTTCCGCTTACGTGAAGGCTCCTAGTGGCTGCAGAAACCTCCATTTTTTTGAACTAGTAAAAACATGCTTTCTGCAGCCCTGCATATACTTATAAATGCTTCTAGAGAGGCAGTCTGTGCCTCCACAGAAAGCGAAAAAAGCAACAAGAATTGTGATGTCTTGACTCTTCAGCTGGACTATGGTCCTTTGCAAGTTGGAGCACGAAGGAAGTTGTCTATTGTTCTTGACTATGAGTGAAGTTCTGGCTGTATTCAGAGGTCCTGCTTGTGCAGTACACAATGTCTGCCAATCACATACACACCTCCAGGTAAATGAAATGACTGCAACAGCAGTTTGAGGTAAAGGGGGAGGGCAGAAGGAATAGATTTTAATAATCTCATCTTGTACAGTGCACTGTTCTAGCATATCTGTATAGGTAAAGGAGCCACTAGTGATGTCACATGCTTTCTCTATAAAACAATGTATTTTGCGTGCTAAAATTATGCACATGAAGATAGAAGGAGCTTCGCCAACAGAGGGAGTTTTGTACTTTGAATAGGGCAGAAAAGTGGGCTAGAACTAAAACCAAGGAGAAGCTTAACTAGGATGCCAGCTCTAAATGTACTTTTCATTCAAGACTATTTTGAATGCTACTAGTGACTATCCTACTGAACCAAAATAAAACCATCTTGTCATGCAATTGTGTGGAATATTGTCAATGTCTGCACCCAAATGCAAAGGGACTAGGGTGGCAGAGCATTCTATTTCAATGAAAAGCAGTATCTGGCAGGAACTTGCATGTTACTAAGATTTCCTAGCCTGGTGCTAACAGACTGTCTTGCTGTAAGCCCGTAAGGATGAGTGGCAGAAGAGAGCCCCCTCCAGTCTGTCACTGGGTGTAGCATCAGGTTTCCCAGTTTGAACACAAAGGCTGCCAGGAACTCACCTTTACCATCAAGGGGCTGGTATTTTCACAGTATTCAAAGCTGCAGCTCTCAAGAAAGTTACGTGTTTTTGGGGAGAAAAATCCTCTCTGCTCTCTCAGAAAGACACATTAACAACAGGCAGCAAGTGTAAGGCCCGGCATCGTCGGTGCACTACAGCAGTTGGTGATGCTGTGCCTGATGCACATATGACCGTGAAAAAAAAACCTGGAAAACTGGAGAAAGGGTGTTGAAGTTTGGATGTGGGATTTACAGACCAACACAGTCAGAAGGTGACTGAGCTAGGAAAGGACTGGGGAAGAGACATGCATCAAGAAAAACTTAGTTTTGAAGCAGGGGACTAAATACCACATAGGAGGCTGGATGGAGGCCTGGGTATAGCTCTAGCCCGTAGCATCCTTAGAGTGAAGAGCTGTCGAACTCAGCTTCTGCCTTTATGCCAGCTGACCACTAAGATAAAAGTCCCTAGCTGTGCATGCAGCAGCTCAGAAGCAGATGATTTACCCCGTTACCGTTTGAACAAAAATACACAGCACTTGCATACTCTGCATCTCAATCTCCCAGCAGTTTAGTTGTCCTAGGTCCCTGTGTCTACATCTCTACATCTCAGTGCCAGTCTGCACTAAGGCAGGTTAATACCTACATAGTCACAACAGGGGGGGGGCGGCAGGGAAGAGGCAGCCAAAACAAAATGGCATTTTTTCCTAGAAATTCTTACCAGTCACTTCAGCAACATTTTGATGAAATTAATGGAAAGTAACAAGAGCAAACTGGAGGAGTACACAACCTGCTGTTCTTCCAACAATCCGAGGTCCTGCTGCTGCCGCCCTGAGCATGGTCATAGGGTACTCACTTCAGTAAATGCAGGCAGCCAGCTGAGAACACCTTTCCCTTCCTCTATAATTGACTTTGTGTTGGGGCCAGCCTTTACTGAAAGCAGAGTATTAGTGCTATTCATTTCAGAGAAATGTAAGCATTTCTTTTCTCTCTGCCCTCCTCTGGAGGCATGGCCCTAGAGTAAGTTTAGATAAACGAGTCCCAGCAGCTACCACAAGAGATTGAACATTTATTTCATCATAAAAGGCCAGCAGATAAAACTATATACAGTAATCCATGCACGCTGTTCAATTACACAAACATTTAAAACCTGATTAAAACACAGTCTGCACAACAGTGGGACAGCAGGGCAAAGTTTTAGTTTAGTGGGGGACATAGTCATGTTTATATTTTGGATGCTGCTTGTAGCCTACTCTCTCCCCAGCAATAAGGCTCTGGATCACCCACTCTTGTGAGACAACAGGCAGCCGTAAAGCTTCTGCACACTTCAAGACACCAGCTGGGCAGGAAAGATCAGTCACCACCACGTCATAAACACCCAAAGCAATATCTGTATGAGAGGAAAGACAGGCATCTGTCAGTTGGAAAAAAATAAAGGAAAAGGATCTTCTCTGCACCAGCAGATCAGTGTGTTTCACCACTACGAATCTCTTCCATGTCCTCTCATTCCTAGCTAGTGAATTCTCTTTGCAAAAGGCAAGACGTGCTCTGCAGCAACACTGCACCTTGCAAGTAAAAAATTCCCTCTAGTCCAGAGCAAAATTAGCAGATAACCAGTAGCCAACATTACAGGCACGACTAGATAACCATCAGCCCTGACCTAATGCTGTGAGTACGAGGGCCTACGTCCCATACGGACAGCAAGAGACCGTTCAGGACAAGGCAACAGTTTCAGTGGCCTACAGAAGGTCCAGGAGCAACTCTTGCCTATTTCCCCCTTTCAACATAGGCTGGAAGCTGACAGCTTGTGTCCGGAATTGCTGCAGCATCTCCTTCTCTGGAAGGTAGGTCTTCTAGATGCGATCTAGATTACATTCAAGAAGGGTGCTAGTGTCTGCACTTAGTCTGTAAGCATAAAGGCAGGCAACCTTGTACACCATCCTAAATGGTTTTAAACCATAGTAGAGACCACAGTGGCATGGGATTCTCAACAACTAGGGCTGAGAAACTGCCCAGTGAGTACCTTTGTTGTGAGCATTTGAGTAATGCTGCTTAACAGATGCTGCTCCCCCTGTCATGAGGATTTCAGACCACAGATCCAGGAAGTTCTGCTGCTGGTCTGACACCAGGAGAACCTTCAAGTTATGGAATGGGTTTTCTCGTGGGTGCCTGTAGAATAAAGAAGGTAATTCCAGACTGCTAAGAATATCCAGTAGTCTGAGACTTTATTTGAGGAACATTATCTACTTCTTCCCGTCACCTGATCGGCTCCCATATTGGTTCTTTGAATATCTTGCATACAAAGACCCGCTCTCTTACGACCCCTCCTGAAATACTTGGAACAATTATCCTCTGTTTATAGATTGTAAAACAGAGCTAGACAGCATTGCTGGGGGGTGTGTGCAGCAGCCTAAATCCAAAGTTAGGCTAAGCTCCTCCTTAACCCTGAACCACCTTTTCTGTGCATACCCAAAACGCCTCCGCTTTGGCAGGGCTAAGCAGACAGGCATCCGTCTCCCACCCAAAAGCCCACAGAGATTTACAAACTGCTTTTGTCTGCCCCTCATCTTGCCTGAGGAGTCTGACCCAACAATTGTTCTCTCAGAACAGACCTACTGGATTAGACTCCATAGAAGATGCAGAAGCTGGCTTCAAAACGTACCAAAGGAAGAGGAAATTGCAGTAGCATTGCTCTCCTTTATCCATTTCTGAGAAGTCAGCCAAGTGCGGGAAGCCTTGCCTGAATTCAGTCTTCCTCATGAGAAGACTGACATCTTTCTTACTTCCCAGGAGACTGTCTTTTTTGTGTATACGGCACCCTGTACATGTCTATATTTTTATGTATATAGTACCTTGGCATTAGAGGTCACTGTAAATCCAACGAAAGAGATGGAAGTGCTGTTCCTATATGGAAGGGAAAGCATGTGGAGCAGTACCAGGGACACCTTCGGTACTTGTAGTATTCAAAAGCCTCCCAAGCATAACAATTCTCTCTGATTAAATCCTCAGTCTGTGGACTCAGATCATGGCTACTTGGCACTTACCACTCTAGCAATTTTTGCTCCTGGAGGCTGTAACCAGCTGGCAAAAGGTAATTCCGGTAATTTTGAAGCTGGTTGGCATGACAGCTGTCGTGGACCCAGATATGAGACACACAAGGGATCCCTCTGGCAAGGCACAGCAAGTATTTCCGAGTTCGACAATGCTGGTCCGCAATTAAAAGACACTGATATGCTGCATTACACTTCAGGGGAGATAAAAACATATGTAAAAAGGAGACAATGCTTGTGAAAGAATCCACAGGTTATTCTGCTGCTAAACACTTTAAAGAAGAAAACAACTGAAACCCTGATTTTCACAGCCATATTACGTGAAAGGTGAATTCAGTAAACAGACCCTGAAATCAGGAGTGTCTATAATAATGACCTATTCCATGCTATGCAGTTCACAGGCAAAAACTCTGCCCAATGCGTTTTGTATCATAACTGTCTCTTCCAGTTCAGACAAAGGAGAAGATTCATCTTTTAGTCTGAGATTCAGCAAGTCACTAGAGAAGACTCTGTATCATCCAAGAGCAATTTACACCCTCTGTTAAAAATCTAAATTTAAGTACAAGTGACACTAAATGAAGTTAGCTGTCCAAGTAGATCTGGTCAGTGAAGAGCTCTAGTGTTCCAAGGCACAGACCTGTGGTGAGACAACATCTGGAGTACTGCAGCTGCTCCCAGGTTCCGCAGTACAACAAAACCACAAGACATACTGGAGCAGGCCCAGCCAAGAGCCACTGAGACATCTGGGCACTGGAACACCTGACGTACAAGACGCTGAGAGAGCGGAGCTTGTTTAAGGTCAAGAAGGGAAGGCTTGGGTGGTCTTATCAACGCATATTCATGACTGATAGGAGGGCGTACAAAAGATGGAGCCAGACTATTCTCAGTGTTATCCACTAAAAGGACAAGAAGCAACAGGTACAAATTGAAATACAGGATATACAGGAAATTCTTTTTTTTTTTTTTTTTTTT
>RSEF01000010.1:22339567-22454491 GCA_003993805.1 Himantopus leucocephalus | reverse complement strand
GGATGGATGATGATGGAGGGTTGGATGCTGTCGCGCCGACTCTCCGGGACGCCGCAGGGGCTGCGGCCCGCAGAGGGTTAAGTCAGCCGTGCGCAGGGCGGGGGGTGCCGGGGGGCGGCGGCTCCTCCCTCCGCTCGCCCTGACACAGCAGCTGCGCTCCGCAGCCCGGGCTCTGCCTGCGCGCCCGCCGCTCGCCCGCCCCCGTCCCCGCCGCTGCTCGGCGGGCCGCTCGCCCCGGGACAGGATGGTACGTGCGTGGCGGCCGACCCTCCGGGGCGGCGGGTGGGCGGCGCGGGGAGCGGGCGCGGACGAGGAGCCCCTGGCGCTGTCGGGGGGCGCGGCGCTGTCGGGGGGCGCTGCCTTTGTTCCTGCCCCGGCGCCGTTTGCGGCTTTGGAGAAGGGCGGCCGGGGGGTGGCTGTACGTGGAGGCGCCCGGGGGGCGGACCGAGCCCCGAGCGGCCCCGGCCGCCCCCCGCCCTGGCTCGGTGGGTCCGCGCCGCCCCGGCGGGGACAGGCGGGGGGGCCCCGGCGCAGCCCGGGGCAGGTGCGGTGCCGTCCCGTGGAATTCGGCCCTGTCGGAGCAGGGGGCGCCCGGCTGGCGGTAGAGGGGGAAAGGACCAGTGGCGAGAGGCAGAGGTGGCTGCAGATGGAGCGTATTTTCTTTTATGATGAGTGTGAGGACCTCGCCCCGTCTCAGCTGCTCGTGTCCCGAGTACAAGAACGGAGCCCGAATTCCCCGGCTGCTCAGCTGTTTGCTGCACTTGTGCCTTTAGCTCAGACACGGAGCAGGATGTGTGAAGATGGGTCTGGAGAAGCATCTGGAGAAGATATTCTGCCCGTCAGGGAGTTAAGCAGTGCTGCAGCACTGTGATTTATCCCAGGATGGTCGTTCCCGAAGATGCGGTGCTGCTGGAGAAGGGAGGAGGTGGCACAAGGCATCGCACAGGCGCTGCCGCTGGGCAAGGCTCGGTGAAAGCCAGTATTAATGTCTGTATCACTGTGCAGCTCAGTGCTGATGCTGGAATGAGGCTAATGCCAGCCCGGGGGGGGAGGGTTGTTAAGGTGGACTGTCATGAGGATGATTAGGCAGAAGAGAGATACAGGGCCCCTTTTGAGATTTCTCTTTCCTTTGGTGCTGCACAACCACACGAGTAGTCTTGAAGTAGCTGAAGTCTGGCTTGGAGCTGCTCAACACTACATTCTTCCGCTACAGGAAGCCAAAAAGCATCCAAATGTGTCCAGTTAGCGGGGGAGGAAAAAGGGAAGGTTCTTGTAAAATGTGAGTGATGCGGCCTTTCTAGGGCAGCAGAGGAGAGGAGATGTGGCCGGGCTTGGAGCGGATTTTCATCCTAGCAGGCTGCAGGGAGGGATTTTGTGCTTTAGAAATGAAAATAGCAAAGTGCTTTCTTTCTCCCAGCAGTGGTCCTTTGTCATCCCTTCCCCTGCTATGTTCCCCATGTGGCAGAGGTCTACAGGGCCAGCTTCTCCCTTTATGATTAACTCCCCTGCATCACCGGTGTACAGCGTGACGATGACCCCCTTGCAGTGCACAGACAGACAGGGTTCTATTTTCATAAGGTATCTTTGGCATCCTTTAGTGTTGCCACCAGCAAACATCTTGTTAAAAGTGTTAAACCATCTGTATGCTAATGCTAAAATGTGTTGAAGTATTCCAAAATAGGGCATTTTATCTCCCGGGTCCAGAGCTAGAGGAGCCGGAGTGGGGGTTGGCATGTTGCACAGATCAGGGTATGTGACCATGAATATCTCTGTCAGACACTGCTGTTCTGGGTAAGAGGGAGAAGGAGGAGAGGCAAACCTCATTGACCAGGGAGGGAGCAATTAAAAGAAGTCAGTAGTGATGCCAACAAAAGCTTTCTTAATAGAAAAGAGAGGGGGCTGAGAGCGATTAGACTGGGACTGTCAGTGATGTAGGGAAGAGAAGAAGGAGGGATCTGGGCACATTTATCTCACAGTGAGCTTGGAGGGGAGGAGCGTGGCTGCTGCACACTCGCACACGCAGAAACACACGCGCACACACACACACACTGCGGCAAATTCTGCAGCTGGTGCCTGCTGGCTTATGACTGCAGAAAAAACAAGCTCCGGTTTAAACTCTCTGATCTCAGAGACGAGGCTGTTTCTATTCCAAGTAGCTCTGGTCCCACTGTGGAAGCCCTGCGGGCTGGGCGCTCTTCCAGAACGACAGGGAGTCCCCCTTCTTCTGGTGGGGCAGGGAACCTTTTGCTGTGTAAGGTCGGTACCCTCCCTGTCTCCTTGATGGCTCCATACTGGTTGGCTGCGTCCAGACCGCATGTCTGTCCTTACACTTTCTCCAGCAAATAGCTATCACACACAGGCCGGGAACCTTTTTTTTTTCTCTTCCCTCCTTTCCTTTCCGGCGATCCGCCAGGGCCAGGCGGTCAGATTCCCTGCGCTGCTCACGCTCTGCGTAGCTTTGCAGTAGTTTCTTTCCTGACAAAATAATCCATGTCCTGTCATGCCTTTTTGCCACTCTTCCTTATGCCTGTGTTGTCGGCATACCTTAGTCATGTCCTCAGCAGATACGGTGGTAAATGGATGATGGACCAGAGCGCAGGAGTATGGTGAGCAGTAGCCAGCATGGGCTCTCTTTAGCGAGAGCGAGGAAGCTGTGTGTACGTGAGCAAGAGGTGCAGTGTGTCTCATTCAAAGGAGCGTGGCTGGATGCCAGGGGAAGGGTGGAAGAGGGGTTCCTCAGCATCAGCTTCTGTGGGACCTGGTCGTGTGCTCTTTGTACGTGTTCATACACAGACCATCCCGGGTAACTCCTGGGATGGCGGCCTCTCACAAAAGGAGAAGAAACTGAGAGCCAAATTAGGATCCAGCAATATAACTTTGTGACGGGTGTCTGAGTACAGAGGTCCTAGTGGGTGCTACTTCTGGCCACTTGGCTAGCACAGCCAAGTGTGCTACGTGCATCATCGCAGCTTTCCACTGCTAATTGATGGGTAGAAGAGAGAGACCTCCATGCCCTTGAAAGGAGATGCCATGGGAGGCCAAAGGAGACCGGATTGTCTGGTTGGCGTACAGGGACCTGACAGTAGTAGCCAGCTCAAAATGAAGGGTGTACCTGCTAGCCTGTGAAGAGTTTGTTAGCCAAAAGTACCTGGGGAAGAAAGGGAGGTGATCGTTACTGGGCTGGTGGATAGTCTCTGCATATGGGAGGAAAGGGATTAAGTTATGTGTAAATGAATACTTAGAAATTATTCTGGGGAGAATTTACTGAGATGGAAAAAGAGGATTTATTTTTGTTTCCCCTCAAAAATCCTGAATGAGCTACAGGACCATGTCTTTCTGGACTCCAGCACAAGCCCTGCAGCTAGAGAAAGTATTAAGCTATTGAGAAGTTCTAACTTCTCAGTTTGTATTAGTTTTTTTTTCCATCCCCTTAGAGGTGCTTGGCTGAGTACTATGAATTCCTCTTACAAATACACATGCTTTGTGTTTGTCTGGAGTAAACACTTTTCGTTCTGCTAAAGCATTAGAAGCAACAAGTTTCTACCAGTTTTGTGAGAACTGGTGGGGCAGTGGAGGAGAGTGATGTGAATCGGTGCCTTCACTGGGACAGTACACGTTCTGCTTGTCCTACCACCTGGGCAGTCACCACTTGGGCACCAGTCTCGGACAGTGCAGTTCTGCCTCTGAGCGTGCTGCCACTTGACCAGTTGGTAGTTATGACTCATGCGAGGAGCTGAGGATATTGCAGTGGACTGCGGGGAACGCAGAGGGAGCTGGGATTATTGCAGCGGGACAGTGCAGGGTGGAGAGACAAAAAGCAGTCTCCATTAATTCCATGCTTTGCTGTGCCTAAGCTCTGTGTCTTGTTTTTACCTTTGCTTCACACTAAAGAAATGGAGATAAATTTTTAGGTATACTGAGTGGTGACCGTAGATCAGTTCTCCTCCTCTCGCACCTTCCTCTCCAGTGTCTCTGAAGTTAGTACTAATGGAACAACTAGTTGGGTAGCCAGCTTTTCAGGAAATCTCTGTCCTTCCAAGGCCTTATTCACAGATGAACTTGAGCGTTGGTGTCCTTGGCCAGCAGGTTCTTAGTTCTCCTGAGACTGGCCTTTAAGTCTTGCTGGCCCAATCTCTGAAATGTATAGAATAATACTGGGTTGGATTTTTTTGGGGGGGGGAATGCAATTTTGATTCGCTTCTACGTTTCTGAAAAACATCACCATCCCAGTTTCTGTGTTTTGAAGGAAATGAGCGAGCCCTTTTCCTTGCTTTTGAAAGTAAAGGCTTGGGTATTTCCTCTAAGAGGACGAAGGTTGAGAATCTCAAATGGAAGGAGGCACGTAAGTCCTAGAGGGGGTAGGATTTAATGTGTCTTTCATGAACCTTCTTGTGAAGCACCACAGTCTCTGGCAATTTACTAGAACCTACTTGAGGGCCCTGGGTTCACCAGGGTGTGTAAGGTTCTCTGCGTCTCTGGCATTCTGCAAAGCAAGAAATCATCTGTAAATTTGTACCAACTTTTGAGATCCTGAAGAAGGTGCAACAGGAGGAGAATTCATCTATAGTTACCAGTCAGGCATGTGGAAATCTATCTCGTGGTCTTTAGTGTGAAGCAAAGGTGGAAACAAATCACAGAGCGTAGGCACAGCAAGACAGTTTCAGACCCCTCCTATGCGAACGGCTGAGCCTCCTCTGACTCCCCTGGGAGTCAGCTGAATGCCTCGGGCAGCAACAGCTTAATAGACAGTTGTTATTGACTATGTTCATAGAATACCTGACCTGAAACCCTTGTAGCTGTTTTAAGGTTGGAAAGGATAGTCCCTTCCTGCCTCTGGGATACTGGCCATGGTGAGAAAATAGAAATACCAGCTGGCAGGACAGAAGCAGCACGAGGTGTAGCCTTAGTTCTCACCTGGAGACTTGTCCAGAAGCTGCACGGTACCACTGCATGGGTGGGTTGGCATTTGCTAGCTCGGCTTTTCATGTATTTTGGTAGTCTTGAGAGAAGTCCTTTTGGTTGTTTCCAGTGAAAAGATGAAGGCTGTAAAAGCTTAATGCAGTTTTTCACAACATGCTATAACTACAAATAGATTGTGCTAAAAAAGCATGGCAGCATAACTGGCAAGTCTGGATCATTTGTTTCCTCTATTAACTTTCAGGTTAAGAGATTAAGTCGATTGCTTTTGTGCTTGCGGTAGCTCACCTTTATTTCACTGGGATCCAGCCATCTTGCCTGGACCACTCTCTATTGAGCTCCAGTGCTGAATTCTTAAATAATTAAGGAGAAAACTGGAAGCAAAAGGCCATTAGTATCTGTTTTGAATGTTGCCCGAGGAATGTCAGTCTGTCATCAGGCACTCAAGGTGCTCATAGCTATCTTAGAGGAGAAGTGGGCAAGAAGCCAGCGATTTACCTTCTGGTTGACTAGATTTATGTTCCGGAAAGCCGCTCAGGCCGTATAAGAAGTAAATGGCTTCAAACAAATATGATGCCTTTCCACGGTAGGAGAACATTGGATAGGGTGGTTCTCTGTGGCTTTGATCTGTGTGGCATCTTTCTGAAGAACCGGCTTTCAGGCTGGTCAGTATGAGCAGAGTATGTGTTTTGGCCCAGTTCCTGGTTGCTAGATTTGCGTGGGAGTTTTAATTGTTATGGGGTTTCTTTCTTGCTGTTGGTCCATGTTCAAAGGCAAAGGCAATTGTCAAGGAAGAGGGAGGCATGGGAGCGTGGACGGGCTCTGTGCCCGCGTGGCTCTGAGTGAGCTGAACAAACGAGAGGCCCTGAGACAATCGTATTCATGGTGGTGGAGGCATCTTCTGGTCCGTTTTATTTTCCCAAGCCAGTGACTTCAGTCCCCGGTTCCACTGTGTAATCTGCGAGCTGGAAGAGATGTAGCTAGGCTGGGTAGTGTTAAGCAGCAGCGGGTCTGGTGACAAGGTGGGACTTCAGTGAGCTCGGTGCAAGGCAGGCTGGTGAGAGGCCGTGGCTGAGTTGACTTGTCACCAGTATTGAGAGGGGAAGATGTCCCTGCTCTGCTGGAAACCTCCTTGGCTTCTCCCAAATGCCTCTCTTCCATGCTGAACAGACAAGCCCTGCGTTTGCTGGCAGCAGGGACAGGAGCCCTTGAAGCTCTGCTTTGAAGTAACTTTCTGTATCCCATTCATCGTCACTGTACTCCATGCTGTAAATCAAATCCCAGGAATCCAGACCGTGCAGAGAATCTATCAGATGGAAACTAGATCCAAGAGTGCAAAGTCAAAACGCAGCAGAGAAAGGTGTCGGCAGAGGACGGCTGCTTTTTCTTGAGGGTGGCAGAGTACAGTCCGTCTGTGCTTCCCCACCCAGAGCCCGCAGCTGGGTTAGTGTCTGTGTCTCAAACGGAGATGGTAGTCAGCAGGTCATCTTCAAAAACAAGCAGGTGAGAGAGGGACGAAAAGCTACTTAGAATGAGACTGTTAACAGTGGGGAAGGAGGTTTGGGGAGTCTTAAGAGATGCTAGAAATCAGGGCAGGAGCCTCTTGCCATGTTTGGCATCTCAGTAGGCAAACAGGAGGACATCTCAGAATTATTTCCTTATTTGTGACAGCCATCCCCTCCTTGATACAACTGAGTTCTCTCTGGCTCAGGCAGCTTGCTTACACATTTCATATTGATCAATTGTCAAAAAAAAAAAAAGAAAAATCAGGGAGAGAAATAGGACAGATAATGAGCTGTACTTACGAGTCAGTCAGAATCAGCATTACCCAGATACTTCAAAACTAGGAGAAACGCACATTTTTCTTGAATCTGTGCTGTGTTCTGGTTGTTAGAACATGTGGCCTCTGATGCATATTCTTATTAAAATTAAGAAATCAGAAGCTGTCCAGCTCTGACTTAGAGGAGTCTTCATCCCTGGAATCTGGAACAGGGCATCTGCCTCAATGCCAACAGGAACAGGTTTGTGGGAGCCCCTCTTCAGGTACGGGCAGCAAATCACAGCTAAAGTCCCACTGACAAGGAAAACACGAAACATCAATTTGGCTTCCAAAGGGACCATCTATAAGTCTGCCAGGGGTTGGTAGAGCCAGGGCACCAGATAAGAGAGTATCTTAAGGTGTGTTTAGGTTTCCTTTTGTGGGTTTAGCTGGAGACATTTAGGAAGTTACAGCACGAGCTCCTCGTGGCTGGAGATGATGCCCCTGCGCAGAGCTGTGTTCGTGGTCCTGGTGAATGTTTCACAGCAAAAGGATACGAGGCTAGCTTGAGTCAGCAAAGCTGCCGAAGGGAACAGAATCTCTCATGACCGATTCTGCACCTGGCAAACTGCATAGAAGCGCTCTTCTTATCTGTTAATGTAGCTCAGTGGTAGTGTAACTTCCAGTTGAGGGCATTTAATGACCAGTAACTTCTGGAAGTAGATACAGCTGTTTCCAAAGTGAACATCTGTGTCTTCAATTAGTGGTTCTAAAACGGCTGAGCTATCAAATTGCTCTTTAGCATAAAAGTGAGACAGTATGTGCAATTAGGAGGCAATGAGATGGTTGCTATGGGTGGCACGATATAGAAATAGAAGTTGCCTGGGAGAGGAGCTGTAGATGGCATGAAAATATCACAGGGAGGAGGGAAGATAGGAAGACACAGGCAAATGGTTAGGAGGACTATCTCCTGGGATGTGGCAAGTGCCCACAACCTCCCACACCATAGAGAAGATTTCGCCTCCTTCTCTTGCCCTGCTGCTGGTTCACCTTTGTAGTAATTCCCCAGGAGGTGGTCTTTCATTTTGCAGAGCCTGTTCTTATCTTAAAGCATGATGGGCTCTCCTGACGTGCAGTAACAGTATGGTAAGGTAAGTTATTAGATATCTCCAGCTAGATTCACAAAAGGAAGCCTGAACATGCCTTCAGACACCTCAACCTCTCCATCCTGATAGACTCAGCAATGGTTCTGGAAACCAGACCTTGTTCTTTACCCCAGACCGTTCTATGCACCTCCTGCTTTGTATAGGTCTCCACACCACACGCTACTGGTTTTGTCAGTAATTAATTTAATCTGTTGTGCTTTCCCATATTTTGTAAAGTCTGTTGCTGTCTGGTCCTCCCAGAGATAGTCGTCTTTTGACCCTGATGGGTGGTCACTGCGGTGTTTTCCCTTTCTCTGTCCTGCCTAGCGTTGTTCTCAATTAATTTCACACTTTGCCTCTGCTCCTGTTGAGAAAATTTTCTCCTTGGAGTTGTCTGGCTAATGCTGTTTTCTTTCTGTACCTTTTTACACCAAGTTGTCGGCTTGCAGGTAGAAATCTGCAGGTTTTAAGCTTTTTCTCTGCCTCAGAGCTGTTCTAAAGTTAGTGCCGATTCTGTCCCAAATCAGCTGCTCTCTTCTTTCCTGATCTAAGCACTTCACGGCTCCTTTTACACTGAGAGAGTTTGGTTGTACCGGTGTTTCCTGAAAGCATATCTGTGACCAGTTGTCCTCTTTGTCCTCCTGAAGACAACTGGGTAGATGCTCTGGTTGGACACACTCTGTCTGAAGCCCTTGGAGGAGTACAGAACACATCGCCGGCTCTGCTCTGGCACACCTAATGCACGTGCTGCGTCCTTCTCCCCTCGGTCCTCTGTGTGCCATACTGCTGAGCCTCCTGCCAGGGCTGGTGCGACGCCTGTCACCCTTCTCTCCGTGTACAGAGCCACACACCAGGAAACCCTTGAACTCTAAGGGCGTTTTAGTGCATGTGTTGGTGTATTCCTGAGTGAGTGCTCTTCTGTCCAGCTTCGGTCTAACTGCAGCATGGGTAGTGGTGGCAATTATACCATGTGTACCCAAAATTCCCATCAGTCTGTGTCTGGGATGGTCACTAAAGCTAAACGCAGTACCCGGAGATTTCCCCTTGTTAACAGGCTGAAGTCAGTGTGGGTGTGCTTTCAGGTCTGCAGTCCCTAGGGGATGCTTTGCTCCATAGAGATGTTTGAATTATCTTCACTCTCTCTGCACGCTGCTTTGTGTTTTCCTGTCCTTTGTAATTGTCTATTCAGCTCCTACAGATAAGGCCCGTCTCCTATTGCACAGTCCCAGGGCTTTATTTCAGTGGTGCCACGATTTTAACTGACTCAGTATCCCAACATGAAAAATCATCACATGCTATTTTGAAACTTCTGTAAAAAATAAAAACTTATACATGCAATAATACTTTCCTGCTCAAACACCATTGCCTTCCCCTTCTTTTCTAGGTGCAGTTTAAAATCCCTCATTTTATGTCCTGTATGGTTTCATCTGTGACCTGTTTGGCGATTGCTTGTACGCTGCCTTCCATTGCTCCACGGGACAGCACATAGTTCTGCCTTAGCCTTCCCTGGCAGGGACTTGGCACTTTGCTACAGCTTCTTGCCTCTCAATTTTCAGCTGGTTTTCATATTCCCACTAAAAATATATTTTCCCTTTGCCTAGTACACAGTGATTTTCTTTCTTTAGCTAACAGAAAATCACTAAAGACAATCTCTAAGGAGATAGATCTTTAGATTTAGCCATTGATAAATAAATAGGTACTTATTTATCTATTTCTGGAGAGAGTTTGAAGACCTAAAAATAGAAAGTACATGAAATAAATCTTTACTGTAGACTTTTTCAGACCACGAGAGGCAGGACACTTGCTGGTGGACCACAAAGCACTGCCTGAAGCCAATTCCTTATTGTTCTCAGCTGTTGAATCACACTAGAAAGCTAAAAGTACAGCACTTTCCTAATAATGTTTTTATTGTAATAAGTAGTTACTGTAGCTGCCACGTGTTGTGAATACAGTTTGGGGGAGGAGGCTGTGGGACAGCCCTTTCGGCTGCGGTCACCCAGTGAGGTGGCTGAGCGCGTCGCTCTGCTCAGACGCGCTCTGGATGTGCCCAGAACTGCTGCGATTGCTGCATCTCTCCAGGCACCTGGATGCTGCAGTCAGGCACCAGTTTGCACTGCAGCCTCCCACCTCGCACTCAAAATAGTGTAGTCTTTTTTGGGCAGTTTACACCAAGCTCCAGCCGTAGTCCTCACCTGGTGTTTCTCCACTCATCTTGCCTGAAAGTCTCATCTCAGCTGAGCCAGGGCTACTTTTAAAAGGTACCGTGCCATAGAGTGGGAAATGTCCTATCGGTTTGGTAAACACATCCAAGTGTGTCCGCTGAGGTGCTGGAGATGGTGTTTGAATTCCTGAGCTGGAGCCAACACACGGCTTCAGGACTGCACCAAGGCAGAGATGCCGCCTTACCCATGGCGCGCTGCCAGTCCGAGGGCGCTCTTCGTGTCCCCTGTTGAGATAGCTGTGGCTTGCATAATTAACTAATTATTCCTTAGAGTTGTTGGGGGAGGGAGGAATGACACTCATACAGAGTCTGGTGTTTGGGACGCGGATGTGTGACGATCCCGTTCACGTCTCTGCTGGTGGGTGTTTCAGCGATACCGCAGGGAGACAGACCTTGGCCGGAGGGTTGAGAGCAGTCCTGCTCTCTGTCTGGCAGGGAGGGAGTCAGAGGTCGCCCATCTCCTGAGAGAACGTGCCAACGAGCAGGCCTCTGTGCCGTCCTCTTCCGGGTTCTCTCATCCTCTGAGGAGATGGCGACTGGACATAAGCCTCCAGCTTTGGACACAGACTGCAATGGAGGAGTTGCGGTTGAGAATCTCTTGTCTCGGGAGCGCAGTGGTGATGGCGTGGCGGTGGGGCCCTGCCGTGGTTTCTCGGTTTCTTCAACCAGCTGCTCGGCTGGTTGGTGCCTGTGGTGTCCCGCCAGGGCTGGTCGCCCCACGGGAGCCCCGCTGCGGGGCCGCGGGAGCGGAGGCAGCCGATCCTCCCGCCACCTGGGAGAGCTGCTCCGAGATATGCTCCTCCAGTTTCCTTAATTCTCCTTTGAGGCAGACCAGGATTGGGACATCACGAGCACATTGATCGTAGGTGTGGACAATAACAAATTGGAAGGTGTTTTGAACAGTCAAGACAAATGAAAAAGCAATGCCAAGTGCCTCGAGAGTGAAGGGGTCATGGCAAGAAAGAGCAAAGAGGAGGAAGTGCAGTGACCTCATCGTATCTTCTCAGTCAAAACATGTGCTGAACCTGATACAACCATTGTTGTCTAAAAAAAAAAAAAACAACTGGGAGCCTGGGATTGTCTGCACGTAAATAAATAGAGTATCCTGAAAATAATTTTCTCAAAGTTTTTAGGTAAAAGAAAGAGAAGTAAAATAACTGATGGGTTACTACAAGTTTAAGAAAAAAATCTTTCATTGCTTTTATCACTAATTTTAGCCGTTATTTCACTCAACAAAGATGTCTGTTGTAATCTAAAAACCTTAATATTTTGCTTTGAAATAAAAAAGTTCGTTAGTAAAATAATTTACTGTTGCAGGCAACATAAGCACTTTGTCAGCTTTGGAATCTAATTTACAGCCTGTGGAAACCAGTTGGGACTGTGGGTAACCCTCCAGCCCTCTCTGGGGCCCGAGGAACCGGCCGAGCTCCTCTCCTTGTGCCCGGGCGGCCGAGTGTGGAAGCGGGCTGTAACGCAGGGCGTGACGGTGGCTGCCTCCTACACGGCCCAGCTCCCAGCAGCGGAGACAGCCTGTTCCCCTCGGCCGGGGCAGGGTTGGTGCTGGCACCTCCTTGACTCCGTTTATCCTCTGAAGGTCAAGCCAGAGTGAGACATCGCCGTTTGCTTTCCATGCTGTGTCTGTGGCAGTGGCAGTGGCTGCGGCTTGCACGGGTGCTCTGCTAAAGGCAGCTGCCTCCCTCTGCCAAGAGAAGGAAATGACAGTTTTCTTTAAAATTGCATTTTCCCAGAATCTTCCTTTACTAGAACCCACCACAAATGCCCACATACTGTTCAGAATCTCTTCAGCCCACCCCGCTGTGGAGGGGTGTCTATTTAAATCCACCGAGGACTCTCTTGGTGAGTGGTTTGGGCGCACAGACAGCACAAAGGCTGTGTGCGAACTTCCCTCATGCCGCTCCGTAGCGCGTTTGAGTTCATGCTGCTGGTGCTGTGGTTGCCCACAGGTTGCTCACAGCCATCAAATGGCCTATGCATGTTGCAGGGGTTGCCACATCCCTCTGACCTGTTGTAACTCCCGCAGCGCAGCAGGGATGCCCAGGTACAGAGGAGCTAAGAGGTATTTTTGAGATGCGCATTCTGTCGGTGAGGAGGAGCTGAATGGTGAATTCGCAGTTGCTGGCTTGTGTACTGGCTGCCAAAGCAATCTTTGTGTTTATTTTTTAATTCCTGAGCCCATCTGACTAGCTGGCAGAGCTTCCAGATCTCCACCAGCCAGAGCTGGTCCTACCAGCTGTACGCTTTTGGATTTGTGTGCTGGAGGAAGGAGCTTCAGCAGCTGTGTGCCCTTCAGGTGCTGGCTGTAGGACATCGCTTCCAGCAAGAGTGTGCTCGCTCCTCTCCCTCACTGCTGAACAGCACAGGGCTTCCTCGGTCTTGTGGATGGGTCGGTCTGTGCTGCAGCAGGAGATGGGAATGTGTATTTGCACAGAGGGGATAAGAGGCAGGACCCTGCCCAGAGCTCTGCGCGGGACCTTTCCTCCCTTTCCTTTGGTCTTTATAATCTCTCTCTCAGGGAGCTGTCGCTTGCCGTACTCGGTACGATCCTGGCGTGTTGGTGAATGAACGCATTGTTTCATTTTCTCTGAATGGACACCATTTGGGGCTGGATCCTTTTTCTCCCATTGGCACTGAAGAAGCTGCAGTTGGAGACCTCACAGCCTCAGAATGAAAGAATCAGTTACTGTCTCAGTGTTATGATGTCATTTCAGAATGAAGGAAATGGCAGTCTTTCAGCTTGCACTAGCTCGTGTTAATTATGCAAATATGTGCACTCTGAGAACCCTCATGCTCTGTTTGGCTGTCTTCAGAGGTGGACTTTTTCCAGTAGAGCATTGGGAGGTGCTACACAGTGATACAAGTCTCAGCTCTCTGCTGAAGCACAGCAAAAAGTACTGAACCATAGTGATACCTAGGATCTTCTTGTAAGAAGATATTTTCAGAAGTGCCACCCTGAAGAGAGATGTTCATAATGTCAGGTAAGAGATCAGAAAGTTAGGAAGAGTCGTTTTTTAATCACTGTGGCTTGTGTGCCTTGATAACGTGTCCGGACAGTGAAACTTTGGTATTTTTTATCAATGTACTATTGGTGTTTGCTTTACAGGTAGAACCTGGCCTGGTAAGCCCAAGTAGTCTTGGGGACAAAGGAGGCAAAAGGGTGTGGGAAGGACAAGGGAGGTAATGAGGAATAAAGAATGCTCCCTGGATGGGAAGAGGATTGGTTTCCTTGTGGTCAGATGAGCAGTCTCCATCCTCTGTACGGCAAAGTCCTGATTGCTCTGCAACCCATCCTTCAAACCTGCCATCAGATACGTACAAATGTTGTAAGAACTGAGCTTTCTCTTTTCCAGGCTGGCAGTCCCACCTCGCAGCCCTCCTCTCATCAGACATGTGCCAGTCCTTCAAGCGTCTTTGTGGCCCATATGTTCATTACGATTTGGTGTACCAGTCAGAGTATCATGAGTGACTTTAGCAGAGTCTCCTTCAAAAGATAACTCTTTAGTGCGCAGGCCTAGTTGGTCATGTTTCACAAAGATGAGAACCTGGGTCCCGCTGCCCTGACAATTGGTCTCTGATTTCAGCACGGTGAGTTGTAACCATGGTTCTTGCAGTTCTGATCAACAGAATAATAAGACCTCTGAGGTCTGGTGGTCTGAAAGATTAGAGCAAATGACGAGCAGCAGCTCTTGCAGCTGTCCTTGCCAGCCCTTCACAGCAGCCCAGAGTTTATTATTCAGCTACAGGGGTTTTTAGGTGCTTTCGATTAGAGTGGCAAAGCACGTTGCATACAAGGATCTGTATTGGCAGTATGACCTCCTTTTCTGCCTCCACGGCTGCCTGCCTGCTTCTAGGATCGTGTCTTTCTTGGGGTCCTGTTGTCTCATACTTACCCTGGAGCACTGTCCTCTGCTTTAGCCTAGACCGACCTCTCTGCAAAGTCCTCTTTGCTTGACCGCTGATCACCAAAACCACAGTGTCTGGTCCTTTGTTCTCTTGCCCTCTATCTCTTTGCGCATGTAGGCGGTCCTGGATGGTTAATTCACACCAACTGCAAAATGTATGTGGCTTTGCTCATCGCTTTCTATCTTCCACCGTAATCAAATTAATCCTACACTCAGTGGGCCACATAATCATAGAATATCTCAAGTCGAACGGGACATCAAGTCCAACTCTCTGCTCTTTGCAGGACTATCTAAAACTAAACCATTTGACTAAGATCATTATCCAGATGCTCCTTGAGCTCTGACAGGGTTGGTGCTGTGACCGCTTCCCTGGGGAGCCTGTTCCAGGGACTGACCACCCGCTCAGTGAAGAACCTTTTCCTCATGTCCAACCTGAACTTCTGACGCAGCTTCATTCCATTCCCTCATGTCCTGTCGCTGGTCACCAGAGAGAGATCAGCACCTCTCCCTCCACTGCCCGCCTCGAGGAAGGTGTAGACTGCCATAATGGAACCTCTCAGCCTTTCTAGTATGTAAGCTATATGTGCTCTTCAAAAAACAAACAAAAAAATAATCCGAGTTTTCCTCCCTCCCCATTAATGATCCACGAGTGCAGCCTGCACACCCTGAAATGCCCCCTTAGTATTAGCCATGGAAGTTCCTCCAGTATTGCTGTTGTTCATCACCTCTGGGACATTTTTGTGTCATATCTCCATGTTCCCGTTGACTGCCATCCAAGAGTGTTACGTGTGCCCTCTGTGGTCCATCAGGATGAAGGTGATATTAGTTCTGCACAGTGCTGAGTAACGTGATCTCTGTGGAGCAGGAGAATGGCCCTCTCTGTTTTCTGAAATTTTGGTGAGGTCCTGAATGAGGTGCATTTGTGTATTAACCTTTTACATATGTCATGCAGCAAACACTTTGTGTGGGTACAAGGTGACTAATGCCATGAGTCAAAAACTACCTAAGAGACAGAAAACAAATTAGAAAACAAATAAATGGTCAAGTTTGTGCAGCATCCAGAGGTAAAATACAAGGGCTTAATGATTTCCTACTAAATATGAAGTTGATCAATACCATAATGACAAGGAAAGTGCTTGGCGTGGACATGGAGGTGGCTAAGTTTGTAGATGACTTAGTTACTTATGTGTAGAAGACCGTAAGGAACTTCTGCAACTAAATTTAACAGTCATCATGATGTCCCATTAAATTCATCATCAAAAGAAGCAAAATCAAGTACACTGGAAAAATTAAACTTTCCAGACTCCTTATAAGGGCTCAATTAATAGTGTCATGGCAGGGTGAATTTTTGATGTTGCTGTGTAACCCGAACTGAAGATCTTTATTTGGTGCAAAGCTAGTGTCAGGTTATGTTGTGATGCATAAAAAAAAAGGATGGGCAATAGTACAGGAAATAAAATAATTCCACACTGAATTTTCTCTGTTCTTTCTCGTGTGCTCCTTCTACTTCTGCTCTTATTCATCCTAATGGCCATAGCAGAACGAGAAGAGTTTCAGGGCTGGGTGACAGTGGTTATGAGGAACTGGGGAAACTCCCCTCTTAAGGGCTGGGGGCTTTCTGCCTTGGTGGGGACACGATGGATGGAGATGTTCTTTGAAGCACGCAGGCGTTGTGATGAGTGCAGTAACCAGAATGTACCTGACCACACAGAGTGAAGATTCGTGCAAAATGAGAAATTCAATGCTAATGAAGTTTACTCCCGCAGTTACTAGGGGAGAGGAGATTTCATTTACTGTAGCAGCTTGTGAGCGTTGTTTGGGGGGGCTGGGACCTGCGTTCAGAAGGCACCTGGAGAGCTGTGGCCAGGGAGATACGTTCAGATGTTTGTTCCAGGCAGGTTGAAGACNCGTTTGTTCCAGGCAGGTTGAAGACGGCAGTCTTCAGGAGCCTGAGAAGGGTATTCCTCATACTGGTAAATGTAATTAAGGGATTTTGCCATTTGCAGTGGTACTTGCAGGCGTGCGTTTCACTGTGATGGGGCTCTAGTAAGGACAAATACCTGGCAATGACCTGAACAGTGTGCTTGCCATCGCCATGTCTGCAGTGTCAGTCGCACTGCTGCTCATTTCTATTGCAAGTACTTTTTGTTAGTGAGAAGAAGGATGCCCCAGTCTGCGGTTAAATCCTTTGTCTGTGTAGAGGCAGCAACCAGCAAAGGGCTCCTCAGGCTGATGAGCGCTTGGGTTCAGAGAGACTTCGGGACGGTGGGCACAGCCAGCGTTTGCTGTGTCAAGTGCGGGGGTGCTGCCGGCAGCCTGGGTCAGTTCTCGGGCTGGGTTAGGCCACCGTGTTCTCGCTGATGGTTCGCAGTTTAGCCTGGAGTCTGCGTGCTGTTCTGCTTTATCTCTGAGTTAAGTGGAAGAACGTTTGGGGTCTTGGCGTGCATGTGTGTATGCAGTGATTCGGCCTTTCTGGAAGTGGGCTGTCTGTGTGGCTGTGCTCCTGTATCCTCCTGAGAACCAACTGCTGCAGCTGAAGGGCGGGAATCTGCCCAGCAGTGGGTCAGGAGCAAAGCTCTGGAGGGCTGCGCTGCTTCAGAGTCACAGAGTCGTAGGTTGGAAGGGGCCTCTTGAGGTCGTCCAGTCCAATCCCACCTGCTCCAGCAGGGTCAGCTGGAGCATGTTTCCCCGGACTGCATCCAGTTGGGTTTTGAGTATCTCCGAAGACGGATACTCCGCAACCTTTTTGTACAACCTATTCCAGTGTTTGACCGCCCTCACAGTAAAAAAGGGGTTTTCTTGTGTCCAGAGGGAATTGCATGTGTCTTAATTTTGCCTCTTGCCTCTTGTCCTGTCACCGGGCGCCACTGAGGAGGGAGTCTGATGTCCCTTTCTTCATTCCCTCCCATCAGGTATTTATACATATTGATGGGATCCCTCCCCCACCCCAAACCTTCTCTCTTCCAGCCTAAACAGTCTTATCGCACTCAGCCTGGCCTTACGCGAAAGTGCTTCAATCCCTTAATCTTCGTGGCCCTTTTCAAGACTCAGTACTTCACCATTCCTACCCTCCATCTGCCAGCAGCTGCTGCCCCACCTCCCACCCTTCTCTTTTTTTCAGTGGAAGGGGACAGCCCCTCGGGGGGTGAGCGATGAGCAGAATGCCAACCAGCCATCCTTTGTTTGCTGGTCTCAGCAGCGACAGCTCAGCCGCTTGGGCTCGAACCACAGAAACGGCGAAGAGCAGCAGTATTTTCACGCCTGTTGGCCCTGCGGACGGGTTCCTTTCCCCGTACAGCCGGCGTTGCTCACCGAGCGCTGCCTGGCCTGCAGCCCTGGGACTGGCACTGCCTCTGCTGGTGCCGGGAAGGATGCTCGCATGCTGGGCACCAGCGGCTGCGCCGTGCCCGAGAGCCCTCCTTTCACGTGGCACGAGGAGAGACTGCTGGTGTTGGTCCTGTGCACCAAGCTGCGTTCTCCAGGCGGCACGGGTAGCAGCTGCCAAAAATGTCTGTCTGGGTGTGCAGGCAGCAAGGTGGCAGAAGCTGAAGGGGGTGGGGTGTGAGTGGGGCCCTGCTGTGGGGTGAGCTGTGTGAAAACTGCACGATGCAGTCAGGGAGGAAACGAGGTGCACCCTGTGTTCGCTGAGCAGTGCCGCGGTGTCGGCAGTGCCTGTACGAGTACCATTACCTTGAGGATGAGTGGGTTTTTGGTTCTTTCGGCTGCAGTCTTGCCCCAGAACACTCCCTGTCCCCCTGCGTCTGCACCGCCTGCCACCCTCCCACTCTGCTCCCCACCGGCTCACTTGCAGCGTCCCCCCTTGTGCGGGGCTTGGATCCCAGCATCCCCCATGGTCCAGACGCCGCGTCCCACAACCAGTGCAGAAGTGTCAGTGAACTCAGCGCAAGCGTTTCCTTTGCACAGGGATGGGTTTGTTTGGAGGGACCATTTTTAGACAAACTGAAAGAACACAAGTTCAGAAAGCGGCTAGAGATGCAGAGTATAAATAGTTCTGCTGAGGGCTTAGAGCCACTTTCATTTTGGGCTGAAAGTTGCCTTCTGGGCATATCTGTCTGGTTCATACATAATTGCTGGCAGCGAGAGTAAAACATCCCAGTAAACAGGGTTTGATTAAAACTGTACTGAGTACTGGCCTTTCTCTGACTTCTTTCTTTTTGTGTCCTTTTGGTGCCTTCCTTTGAAATACCAGTTTGATCAAGCTGTTTTAGAAGGATTGAGATCTGCCTAGAAAGAGCTGATGGGAGGTTGTGGAATAGAGAGGGTGGAGAGAGCAGCATTGTGAGAGAGCAGCAGTTGTCTGGAAGATGACAGAATAGAAATAGATGTCAATTTTCAGTGGTGATCTATGCCTCTCCAGTCTGTGTGAGGGGTTAAAGCCTGTGAAAGATCTAAACCCTATAAACTGTACATTCCAACAGTTAAGTTCTAAGTGCCTGGCTTGTGGAGTGGATGTAATGTCCAGACGTAGGTATTTGCAGAGACCAGAATCCAAAGAATGATGTGCTGCCTGCAATGCCAAGGGAAATGCTGCAGGAAGGTCCTGTTCATTGTGCCGCTTCCCAGAGCTGCCTGTCGTGGGTGCACGACGATGGCTCTAGCCCTGCCTTTCAGGATGGCAGGCACTCACCACGGCTCTTTCTCATAAATGAATAGGGCCCAGACATTATGTCAATATTTTGCCAAATACCCATGCAATGCCCATGCCAAGGAGAGCACACAATCTGCTCTTTTTGCAGTCAGGCTCTTGCTTGCTCTTCTTTGGCTCTTCCCTTTCTGCCTAAACATATATCGAGAGCAGAATCCTGTCTGGGTGCCTGTTTGTGACTCTCACAGGCAGAGAGAGGGGACAGGGCAGAGGAGAACAAGCATCCTTATCGTCTAGGTGGTTCCCGAAGCAGCAGTTTACCTCTAGGACTGCAGGTTTGGATTAAAGAAAAACACTTTGAAGAGAAAAAACTTATTGAGTGATGAGAGATTTGTTATTAGTGCTGCAGCGCTGTAGCGAAGGGTGAGTTGGCGCACTCCAGCTGGCTCACAAAGCCCTGCGGTGACTGAGGCTTGGGCAACATCGAGAGGTACCTCTCTGTGCTGCAGTGGAGCTGCAGTGAGGGAAGATACATCTGCGTGGAGGGGATAACTGGTCTGTGCCAGCGTTCCTGGGGCACAGCGGTCCCGCACAAGCAGGCAGCTTGCTATGCTGTGGACTTCAGGACACGGAGTTGAATTGCAAATTGTGCTGGTCCAGAACTAAGATCTTTTTTTTTCCTTGTTACTGAAAAGAGTTTGCTTTGGCTTATGAGAGCCGGGTATTAAATTAGTTCTAGAATGCAAGTTGAAGCCTTGCGATCAAACCCATGCTGAAGTGGAATTTTTGAGGCTAAAACATTGGTAGACAGATACTGTCCCATCAGCTTCTCCCATCCTGTCTAATCCCTTGCCTCTCCCCAGGCCAAAGAACCCTCCATCACCGGAGCGATACCCTGGAGACAGTGATCCTGGTAAACCCCAATGTGGACAGCATCGTGTCTGAGGTAAGGACCAGATAGATGCCTGCAGGTTTTCTCTGCATCAGCTCCCCTGCCCTTGCTTGACACAGAGGTCGTGGTCATCACACTTTGCACCTTCTGGAGCGTTGGAACGTGCTGCCAGTCTGCTCCAA
This sequence comes from Himantopus leucocephalus, assembly GCA_003993805.1. Classification (NCBI taxonomy): domain Eukaryota; kingdom Metazoa; phylum Chordata; class Aves; order Charadriiformes; family Recurvirostridae; genus Himantopus; species Himantopus leucocephalus. The sequence continues at coordinate 22,434,849 of RSEF01000010.1, read as the reverse complement.
GGTGTGGTGAGGTGGTCGGGTGTTCTGGTCTTGCCAGAAAGATATATGCAGTAACCAGTCCTCTGGCGGAATTTACTGCTAGACAAAGAAACACGGGAGAGCATATGGTTTCTTGTGTGGTAGCCCTTTAGGAATGAGCTGCTTCCTGGAAGAGTTAGTGCCTTAGAACAGGAGCTTATGGAGTTTCCTAACAAACAAGATGGAGCTCTTCTGAACCTTGAGCATTCTAGCTTGATGAGAGTCTAAATGTGCTGACCTTTTATGTGGCAGTGCAATGCCAAACATTTTCTCTCAGCGTTGGCCCACTTTCTCAATTGAATTGTGATTTGACATGGAGCTGTCGGGCAGGCGGTAGCATTGTCTTTCCTCTTCAATGGCCTACTCTCTTCTATGTAGAAAACTTACGTTTGGGCTGTTTGTGAATAATGCGTAAGTATTGCTTGTCCATGTGATTGGGTTTCTGGGTGCTGGTGAGGAATGCAGATAACTTTTTGACTGCAACACTCTGTCTCACGGTAACAGGTCCGCTCGCTTGTGTGTGATTCATCAGCCCACAAACTACTGATCTTCTGTGGTCAGAGCTCAGACCAGGAAGGAGACTTGATCCTGCAGACGGGGACCTTCACTTACGAGAAATTTGCTGAGATACTTTCAGACCCCGAGGTGAGTGTAAGCTGTGAGCCAGCGTGTCCCCTCCTGTTCACACAGTGCATGATAGAGCAATGCAGCCTGCGCTGCTCCCTCAGGTGGCAGATCCACAGAGGGATGGGCTTGAAATCCAGCAAAACAGTTGCACACCATAAATAATTCCTGCTATAGTCTTGTGCATCTTGCTTTAACACCCTGGCTTCAGTTTTCCAAGGTGGCAGACATGGGTGATTCCACCTTCAAGTACTCAGCTTGAAATAACCTTCCAGGCTGGCTCTGCAGTGGGCAGAGACTCAAAATTTCTTAAAGTAGGTCTTAAAATATCTGTGGGCAGCTTCCAAAAAACAGCCAACAGAGGCCATCATCACCCTGGTAAATGTGGGAACTTTCCTTCATTTCACAGTCAGTCCAGCAAGCGTAAGCTGTTCACAAGGTTCAGACTATTCATTAGCGGTCTGTAAAGATGACAAGGGGATGACTAAATGCTGGTTAAGTAACTACATGATGATAAATAACTACAAATGTTGTTATTTAGTGGTAGAATTGCAGGATCATTCAGGTTGGAAGGGCACTTGAGAGGTCTGTAGCCCAACCTCCTGCATAGAGCAGGGTCAGCGCTGAATTTAGACGAGATTGCTCAGGGCTTTGTCCAGTGGGATCCTGAAAACCTTATAGAGCTTCTGAACCTCAGCTCCAAGGGTGATTATCTTAGCTAGGTGTGCTGTAGCTTTCCTCAGAGGCTTTAAACTCTCTTTCTATTGGTGCTTATTGCCAATACAGATATGCTGCTTCAGTTTTTGATAAGCCGTACTTCCACTGATCATTGTGTGCCAGATGTTTAGAATGTCTCCGTCTGATTGAATGTACAGCTGCTGCAGGAATGGCTGGGTGATATTTTGACAATTGATATTGTTGCTGTAATTACATCAGCAAATCTGCCCACCTTCATTTATTTTAGGCTGGTTGTTCTCGTTTATTTCTGGTACCATTTATTTGGACACTAACTAGTCAATTAAGGGCTGTCTAAGCAAGAGAACACAGTGTAAAGGAGTGTACTAATCTCATTCCAGATACTTAGGAAGCCTGAGGTTTAATGCTTCTTTGCTCGGGATATGTTCAGCATAGCTCTAAGGAGCCTTGGAAATTATATTGACCTTAGTTCTACTTATTAATCATGTAGCTTGTCCCCAACCCTGTATGTATATCAGAGATGGAGTCATGACTTTCAAAATAGGGCCCAGGAAAGAAAATGAGTCTGAATAAAACAAGAAAGTCCAATGGCACTAAAACCACACAAAGTGCTATATGATTGTTCACTAGCCAAAGAGCAAGGATAAGTTCAGACAGTGATGCTTAGGGTGGGAATTCACAAATCAAAAAGAAACCGCTACTTTTGAGCTCAAGCTGGGTACTGATATCCCAGGTTTAATGGAAGAAGTAAGGAAAGAGGACAAGGTGATTCCTGCTTTGGTTTTCTTTCTTGAGATCTTGTCACCTCGCACTCCCAATGGTCAGGACGCATAACAGCTCATCAACATCAAGAATTCCAGAAAAGAGCAGAACATGGCCCCATGCATCTATTTGCAATGGGCTTTTGGACCATTTAATCCATCCCCAGTGTTACTGTCAGTAAAGTGCTGTCTTCAGTATTTCTGCATTAACTGGCTATTTTTTTTCAAGTGCTGAATTGGTCTCTCAGCTCTATTTGACCTTTATTTGTCTATGCTTGTCTCATTAGGTCACCCAGATTCTTAGCGACACTGATTCAGATATCAAGGCCTCCCTTACTGTGTCGTGCTTGGGAGAAGGAGACTGGAGCAACCTTGGGCATCCTCGATTTCAGGAGATTATTAATCTGAAACTGAATCCTGATCCAGTTCTGCCAGAAATGGATGGGGTGTCTGAGTTTGCAGAATACGTCTCTGAGACAGTTGACGTACCGTCTCCATTTGATCTCCTGGAGCCACCCACCTCAGGGGGCTTTTTGAAGCTTTCTAAACCCTGCTGCTACATATTCCCTGGGGGAAGAGGTGATTCTGCTCTCTTTGCTGTCAATGGGTTTAACATCCTTGTGGATGGTGGCTCTGACAGGAAATCTTGCTTCTGGAAGCTGGTAAGGCACCTGGATCGAATTGACTCAATCCTGCTCACCCACATTGGTGCAGACAACCTACCTGGCATCAATGGGCTGCTGCAGAGGAAAGTTGCTGAGCAAGAGGAGGAACAGTCCCAGGGCTCTACCAACTACAGTGACTGGATGAAGAACCTAATTTCTCCTGAGCTAGGGGTGGTTTTTTTTAACGTTCCTGAAAAACTGAAGATGCCTGAATCATCCATGAAAGTGAAGAGGAGCATCGAAGAAGCTTGTCTGACACTGCAGTATCTCAACAGACTGGGCATTAAAGCAGAGCCTCTCTACAGGGTGGTGAGCAGTACCATTGAACCTATCACACTTTTCCACAAAATGGGAGTGGGTAAGCTGGACATGTATATACTGAATCCTGTCAAGGACAGTAAAGAAATGCAGTTTCTAATGCAGAAATGGGCTGGTAATAGTAAAGCAAAGACTGGCATAATTCTCGCAAGTGGGAAAGAAGGTGAAATTTCTGTTCCTTATCTCACATCCATCACAGCCCTAGTGGTGTGGCTTCCAGCTAGCCCAACAGAGAAGATTGTAAGGGTTTTGTTTCCTGGAAATGCTCCTCAAAATAAGATACTGGAAGGTCTTGAGAAACTCAAGCACCTGGATTTTCTGAGGTACCCAGTGGCTACTCAGAAAGATATCACTTCTGGAATACCTCCGCCTGTGCTGAAGCAGACCAAAATTAAACAAAGAACTGACAGTAAAGAGAGTCTTAAGTCTTCACCCAAGCCGTCTGTGACAAAGCAAGCTAAGAAAGAAGAGGCAGTTGAGGAGGGGATTAAGGAGGTAAAACCAGAAGTAATAAAGGATGCTAAAACTGAGAAAAAGGTTAAAGAACACACGGAGAAAATTCCTGAGAAACCTGTTAAACATGAAAAGATAAAGACAGAAACAAGTGATGCTCTCAAAGCTGAGAAAAGAAAATTAGCAAAAGATAAGGTTGGAAAAAAGCATCTCAAAGAGAAAGTATCCAAACTGGAGGAGAAGAAAGACAAAGAAAAGAAAGAGATTAAGAAGGAGAAAAAGGACTTAAAAAAAGATGATGGAAAGAAAGAGGAAAAAAAAGATTCAAAGAAAGAGGATAAAAAGAAAGAAACCAAACCAGAGCCCAAAAAAATTTCTAAACCAGACTTAAAACCGTTTACCCCAGAAGTACGAAAAACATTATACAAGGCAAAAGTTCCAGGCAGACTCAAAACTGAGAAGATCAAAGTCAAACCTGAAAAGGAAGTGCCTGCTGACCTGAAGACGTCACCAATGGAGAAGGCACCTGTACAGGTGGAGCCAGGAGAGACTTCCATAGCTGAACAGAGGTTAGTCCTGTCTTCACCAGAAGATCTTACAAAGGACTTTGAGGAACTGAAGCACGAGGAGAAAGGGGCCTTGCAGGTGACTCAAGAAATGTCTGATATTGAGGTTAGTGATAAGATTATGAGAGTACCTGAAACAGAGATAAAAGACTCTGCTGACATGATTGCTCAGAGTTGCGCTGAAGCGGATCTGATTTTGAAAACAAACATTCCTGATCAGGGAATAACTACTGCTGATACGGAAAAAGAATCACCAGCAGAGGAAAAGGCAGTTCATCAGCTAGAACTGAGAGCAGGTCATGCTGAAAAAATAGAGGATGAAAGAACAACAGTAGATGAAAATCGTGACATGAGACACTGGGAGGGAAAAGCTGAGCAGGACAAGGAAGTTCAGCTGTTTCCAGACAAAGAACAGGTACCATCACAGACAGACTTCTTAGCAAAAGGTGTTTGGTCATCAGCGTTCAGAGAGGATGAAAAGGAGGAAGAGGAGAAAATCTTTTTGGACAGAAAACAGAGGGAAGCAGAAACAAAGACTGGTGAAAAGTATATTGAGGGGAAAGAGGCACAGGAAGAGAGTGAGAAGGAAAAGAGAGAAGATGTGATAGAAAAGGCAGAACTGGAAGAAAAGGAGGAACAGCACATGAAGGCAGAGGAGAAGGTGGAAAAAATTAGAGACTTCTATGAGCTGAATCAGGATGAGAGGGAGGACGAAATATTTGCCACAGCAGAAAAGGAAAAAGAATTTAGTGACATGGGTGAGGAAAACAAGTTACTTGGAAAGGACGTAACAAAGGAAGAGTCATATCTGAGCAGTCTGCCAGTCCCACCGGGAGCAACAGCAGAACATGTTTCATATATCCAAGATGAAACTATCCCAGGCTACTCAGAAACAGAGCAGACCATTTCTGATGAAGAAATACATGATGAACAGGAAGAGAGGATCCCACACTTGAAGTATGACGTCAATGCCTATGACATTTCTGTTCCTGACCACCCAGGCTCTTTTGAAGCAATACATGGAATACAGGCCGTGCCTACAGCTGACCTTTCAGCCAAGGGCTATGCTGGCCAGGAGTCTGAAATGCTGGCATATCCCACAAACATTGTGGCAGCACCTCTAGCTGAGGAGGAACATATATCCTCTGCTACCTCCATTACAGAATGTGATAAGCTTTCATCTTTTGCAACTTCCGTAGCAGAAGATCAATCTGTTGCATCTATAACAGCACCACAAACAGAAGAGACTGGGAAAAGCTCTTTACTTCTAGACACAGTAAACAGCATGCCCTCCTCTCGGACTGAAGCAACCCAAGGTCTCGACTATGTTCCCTCCGCTGGCACAATCTCTCCCACATCATCCTTGGAGGAAGACAAATGCTTTAAATCTCCACCCCCTGAAGATTTCCATGCATTAGCAGAAGGAGAGAGAAAACTGGAAGCTCAAAAAAAGGATATTCATGAAGAAGCAGAAGATGAAGAGGAAGAAGAAGATGGGACTCCAAATATTGAAATGCCTGGGAAACTCAGAGGGCATTACGATGTCCCCATGTTTGCTCATCAAGGAAGTCCTGATAACGTGTTAATCAGCGTTCCCACAGAAGTGATGCAAACTTCTGGTCTGCCATTATCCACTGAAGAAACACCGTTTTCCCAGGTTGACTCTGCAGAGGCTGAAGAACGATGCATGAGTCCTGATGATAGTACAGTCAAAATGGCCTCTCCCACCCCATCGGGCCCGACTAGTGCAGGACACACACCTTTCCACCAGTCTCCAGTGGAGGAAAAACTAGACACAGTAGATTCAGATCTGTTTGAAAAACAAACAGATGCTGCTGCCAAGAAATTGGAAGACCAAACTTCTGTTGTGGTGAAGGGAGCCAAGGGTGAACCTCTCAGAGAAGATGAGGTATCTGCAGCTAAATACAGACATGAAAAAGAAGTGCCTGGATCTGTACAGCACAAGCTGGACGTGGGCAGTGACGTTCCAGTGCCTCCCGGGGAGGAGGTGCAGGAAGCACTGGTGGGGAAGGAGGAGCTGCCCTGGCTGTCCTACCACAAGCAGGACACAGTGGTGATAGGGGAGGAGGAGGAGCGTCCCGTGCTGCCCCATGCCATCCCAGATGTGTTTCTGGAGCCGGAAAAAGAGCAAGGAACTAAAACCATGACAGAAAGTTTAATGGGATTTTCAAAACACTTGTCCTTTGAGCCATCCTCCACCACAGAAGCATCTCTAGGAAATGTGGATCCTTCACAGTTCACAAGCAAATCGGAAAGTGACAAATCTTCACAATTTTCCCCAGATGACACAAAATCACTTTCATTTACAGAAGAAAGTATTGGTAAAGAAAAATCCTCAGATATTTCTGTTAAGGGAGTGACTACTGAAGAAGGAAAACTGCCGTATTTCACAGGAGACACCCCAGAAGAAGAAAAATCTTCTCATGTTTCCATTAAAGACATTTCTCCAGAAGAGACCAAATCCATTTCTCTCACTGAGAGTCCCAGCAAGGAAATATCTTCAGACCTTTTTGTTAGAGGAATTTCTCCAGAAGACATCAAATCTCTTAGTTTCACAGAAGAGATACCTGCAAAAGAAAAAACTATGTCTGACTTCACTGACAAATTCACTTCAGAAGCTGTGAAATCCATGGATTTCACAGAGCAGAGCCCAGCTACATATGAAAAATCACTGAAAATTTCTGCCAAAGAACTCACGAAAGAAGTGTCAAAATCTTTTCCTTGCCCAGAAAGTAGCCCAGTTAAAGACACGTCACCCAGAGATACTTCAACGGAAGAAATGTCTCCAGATGACAGCAGTTTCTTTTCTGCAGCAGAAAAAGGGCCATTCAGGGGAAGAACTGCAGGCTTGGACTCTCGGGAAGTATCTCCCGATGCGAAGGGCTTACACGTCACTGAGTCTAGCCCAACTGAGGATAAAACATCTTCACACATTTCTCCTGAAAGTGTAAAATCTTGCAGGTTCAAGGAAGCTCAAGAAGAAAAATCCCCAGAAATGGAAGACTTTTACATGAAAGATTTAAGTTATGAGAAGAAAGTGTGGTTTCCAGAAGAGGTGGAGGAGATCCCTGTTCAGGGAAGGCGGCAGAGGTATGACAAAGAGAGGGAGAGCACATTCTTGGACGAGGTACCAGAATATGAAACAAGACCCTTTCCTAAAATGGGAGAGGAGGAGATCCTGTGTCCTGCAGTGCCTGGCAGTCACAGCTGGAGAAGAACAGAAAATGAAGCATGGAGCTCTGCGTATGGGTATCTTCAGGAAGGGAGAGAGACTGGAAGAGGAGGGCAGTTACCCAGTGAGGAGGATGAGGATCTCCGTCATGCTGAAGACAAACCTGTGCTACTGCAAGCGGGAGCAGGATGTTTAAAGATAGAATCATGTGATTACAAAGAAGACACACAGAAGACTGCCAAACCTACATCAGAAACAAAGAAAGAGGAAATAGTTGCTGCTGACATCACTCTCCCAGAAAGAACACAAATGGAAAGTTCTCTGTCTTCTCGATATGTCTCTGGTGAGGAAAAGCAGGCCAAAGCATTAACTGGAAACAAAGAAAGGCAAGAATTGCTGTCGACATCTAAACAAGATTACTCCTACTTAGATGATGAGGAGAAAGCGGTCCTAGATATCTATGCAAAGTCACTAGACCGAGCCCTGACGGCATCTCCCCCGTCTGTAACAGCTACCACTCTGGAAAAGGAGATAGACACAACACCCGAAACAGAACAGCCTTACAAATTAGATCAGTGCAAGCCGCCTTTGTGGGAAGATGTCCCATCAAAGGACACAGAGAAGACATCAGACATCAGTGGTTTGTATCAGGAAATCGACAGCAAATACAAGTCAGATAGAAAGCAAGAGGAGGACTGCAAATCCAGTGAGGGTCTTTATGACTCTACAGGAAGGAAAGAGCAGATGGCAGCAGCATCTGCTCTGTTGCAATCCACAAAACCGGCAGAATATATACCGGTGTCCCCAGAAGAAAGTGCTGTGGTGTCAGGGCAGCGTGCACACCCCCCTCTAGGACAAGGCCCTTGTCAAAAAAGCAGTGCTGCCATGGGCCATGGTGAGGCCGTGGGTTCTGCCAGCCGAGCAGCATATCCTCCAGAGACCTATTCCAGGAGCTCCTCTGAGCCTTATTCCTATGAGGAAGGGGTCTGCAGACCCAGAGGTGATGACAGTTCTACAAGACAAGAGCAAGAAGAAAGAGAACCAACTCCCTACCCTGATGAAAGAAGTTTCAAGTATGCTGACATCTATGAGAAGATAATTGTGTCTGGAGCTGGACCCTCCCCCTTCACACCCAAGGGTGCGGACATCCCGGGTCACACAGACAAGGTGTCAGCAACAGCACTGATCTCTCAAAAAGATCAAAGTTTTCACGTCTCTGCAAAGGAAGAAGAGTCCTGCCTTTATACCTCTGCTGAGAAGGAGTTGTCATCTCCGGCATCCCCTAAAGACAAAGCAGATTCAGCCTTTGACTATACAGACATCCATGAAAGATACTTACCCTTGTCTGAAACAGAGAAGCCTAGGGTATCTGCAGGACAGGAAAAACTGAAGGCGTCTTCTGCTTTGCCAGAAGAACTGGACTCTGAACTGCACCCATCATCCGCAAGCACAGCGTTTGCCTCTCCCACAGACATGACCGACACATTTTATCATGAAAAATCAGCTGCCTATATTGATGCTGCTTGTCCAGATGAGAACATCATTTTGTCTAGCCAGGAGCAGGTATCGCTGTCCCTGAAATCTGAAAGCCCAAGTCCCAAAGATACATACTATGAGAAAGCAGGTCGAGGGGAAGAAAGCACGAGTGACTCGGAGTTAGAAAAAGGCGCTAAGGAGAAATCTGAAAAGGAGTCTAAACTGCACAGCCCTGTTGAAGCTGCAGGTACAGTCTACGCACACATCTCAGCAATGGACAAGTTTCACATATCAGAACCCCTTCTGCAAAGCAAGCGTCAGGAGTCCATTTCACCCAGTTCTACTGCTTCTTCACCTTCTGATCCAGGGTGGAAAGAGGAATACGGAAGTGAGAAAACTGCATCAGCCACTGTTGTGGGGACATATGTTGCTGGTTACGGTGGCCTGCCAGACAGAGATGAGCAAGCTTCAGAGACGTGCCATTTAAGACATGATTCCTTGCAAAAGAGAGAGGTTGCAGAAAAATCCACAAAGGAATCACATTTCTGTGTAACAGATTATCCAAGTGCAGCGGTGGTCTCAGAGTGCCAAGACCAAGCCATATTCTTGAAATCTGCTCCTGGAAAACAGAAAGAGGTGTACAAAAAGAGCCCAACAGTAGAGGGCGGAGTGATGGATAGCTCTTCTGGATTTGAACGCTCCCTGCTAGGAAAGAGTGAAACGTCCAGTATGTTCACACATGAGCAAACCTCAGCAAGCCACTTAGGGAATATCTCTCTTCCTTTAAAGGTTCCTTGTGCTTTGACCTCAGACCAGGGGAAGAAAGATGAGTACTTGGAGGTTTCTGAGAAAATCAGCAGCCTTGACTCATCTTTTACTAAATTCTCACTGCTGAGTCCGTATGAAGAAGATAAGTTGTTCTCCAAAGCTGTAGAAAGAGAGTCTGTGCCCCAACAGCAGCTGAAAGATGACTCTTCCAGCCTGTCAGAGGAACCTTCATCTGAAGCTACCACTCCTGTGATACAGACTACAGCAGAAAGTTTCTACTCCCATATGCTTTCCACATACACGGGTGAAGGAGCAGAACCAGGTACCAGGAGTCTTTGGGATGTGTCTCCACAGATTCCAGATAATGCTGTGAAAACACATACAGCTGAAACCAAAGACTTTGTGTTTGCTGAAGAACATAGTTCTCCGTTCGTAAGTGGCATGGGTGACAGCGTTTCGCCATGCAGAAAGGAGCACCAGAGTTCACAGCCCACACCATTCTCTGCAGAGAAACAGCAGCAACCCTGTGTAAGCAGTCCAGAGCAGAAGGCACCATTTGCAGAACAGCTGATGACACTGACCTCTCTCCCTGATGTGTTGGCATCATTTCCTCATCAGCAGCATGAAGATGAAACCACAGCCAATGGTCCAACAGAGGTGAGCACCAGTCTGCAAGCTTTCCAAAGTACATACCATGCAGCAGAGGCAAAAGATGAAAAAACATGTCCTGATTCTGACAGCAGTTTTTCTCCATGCGCAGGCAAAAAGGACACAGAGAGGCAGAGCCGTCCTTCCTCTCTGATGTCCCCTGAACACAGTTTCCAGCCCTTTTTCCCAGATGTGCAGAGGGGTGGAAAAACAGAGGACCATGGAGATGCTTCCCATGAGATGGAGCCACATTTAGCAGGCAGTTTTGATTGTGGACAGAAATCTTCCTCATGTGAATACAAGCACAGGAAGGGAGAGCTCTCTCCCTCATTCATCAACCCAAGCCCTCATGAGCTCTCTGAGGATAGTGACCTCTCACAGGAGGACGGTCATCCTTCAGTGCAGGGAAGACCACCCCACACTGGTAGTAGCCCCATGCAAAGTGCCACAGTGGAGGAAACCCCTCCAACATCAGTGAGTGATTCTGGAACCTCCCAGTCAGACTCAGATGTCCCGCCTGAGACAGAAGAATGTCCATCCATCACAGCAGATGCCAACATGGACTCAGATGAAGATGCCGATTTCCTCCCAGTGGACAAAGCTGTTGGGAATGCTCATCATGCCAGTTCTAGGTCCAGCCATGATCCTCAGCCTGTTCCAATGGTAGATCCTCATCCCCACCCTCCTCACCCTGATGTCTGCATGGTAGACCCTGATATGTTGGTAAATGAGCAAAGCATGAGCAGAACTGATAAAATTTCCAAGAAAGACATAAAAGAAAAGAACAAAGGTGTGAGGAAGCCTTTGAGCAAACCCAAATCTTCCTCACCTGCCCGGAAATTAGATGTGAAAGGGAAACGATCACCCACTCCTGTGAAACAGCCATCGGACAAATCTCCAAAGTCTGTCACTGCCAAAAAAGAAAGAGATGGAGGAGAGAAGCCCAAACCACGTAGTGCGCTGGTGCAGCCTCCTCACACAGAGGATGAGTTATCCCGGAGTAGTCACAGCAACCCTGGCAAGAGCCTTGTTAATGGCATCAAAACAAACCCCGGTAAGAAATTCTTCCGTAAGCATGCATTTTCTCTTTAGGTCTAATGCAGAGAAGAAGCACTGGGTTAAATGTAGCAGACCAGAGAATAGGGCTTCCCAGCCAGGCATAAAACGTTATAAGCAGTGATAAGGTAGAGAGGTTGTCACACAAATCACTTTAAAAGGTCAAAGCCTTGAGGAAAGTTCTCAACCTCTGTAGAGTTGAATGCAACCACCGCTGAAGAGAGACAGACCTGGGAGACCCAATTCAGACCTTTATAGGCCAAGTGTGTGGAGGGGCAGTAGGTATTTAGAGGTGGGTGCTGTCAAAGAAGTGCCAGCAATTGAAGGACAAAATACGTGTGTGTTTTAAAAAGAGGTGGCGACCTCTCAGCCTGTGAGTGGGGTGAGCGCATTGCAATGGACTGAACTAAAGCTGTCGTTTGGAGTAACAGGACATCGCCGTGGGCAGATACGTCCTCTCCTCTGAATGTTAAGCAGAGATGGAATGGGAACAGCTCCCGCATCCGAGTACCACACACAGGGCACTGAACAGGCAGTCTGACTGCGGGAAACTATGGTCTTTTCTGTTTCCTAAATAAAGGTGTGAACAAGGGTCTCGGCCTCAAATGTGTGTACAGCCCATGGCCTCTTGCTACGTGTTCTCACAGACCAGTGCTCTACTGGTATCCCCCCAGACGGTATCAGTATTGCGTCATTGCCGTGTCAGTGCTGAGCCCGTGGTGCCAGGCACTTTGCAGACACAGCGCAAACACTAATGCTTTGCTCCGTGTCGCCGGTGCTGAGTGTAAGACAAGGGCCAGCAGGTGGGTCGTGCTGGGGAGAATGGAGAAAACTGGACCAGAGCTGATGTGCTGTGGTCTCAGCAGGTGGGTGGCAGAGGGTGTAGTAGGAGAAGTTGGGGAAGGTTTGCAGAGGAGAGTGTGGCTGTAGGGGAAGACCTGAGAACAGCCACTGTGTGTTTGTGCTGCAAATACAACTTGGGTGAAGCAACCGGCTGTCCCCGCCGGGTGGTGTCACTGACAGCAGGGGCGAGGGACAGGCCAAGTGGCTGCCGAAGGGTCTGCTCAGAGTGGTGGGCAGTGAGAGGAGAGCAGCGGATGGAGCAGTGAGGTGGTGATGGTGCCGGGCCAGGGAGGGCTTCGTGAAGGAATGTGGGCTGCAGAGGGGCCCAGGCAGCTGCTGTCCGTGAGCAGCTGATGAACAGACGGGGTACAGCCGGGAGAGAGCCCCCACCAGGGCGTTAGCAGAGGGTCTGCACAGAACGGTCACGTCGGGGGCGCTGCACAGAAAGGACTGGCGTGGTGCGGCGCCTGGATGTGCCCGTCTGAAGGGAGAGTTGAGACAAAGGTGCGGGATGTGGAGGTTGTGCCTGGAGCAGCGCTGTGAGTTGCCCAAATCAAACTTGGGATGAGGGCTAGACAGGGACGTTTTGTTTGTGTGGCAGCTGGGCAGCACGAGCGCTCCGTGCTAGTAGTTAGTGGCTTTTTGCTTACAGAAGAGACTTCCCAGAGGCAGTATATGTAAGGAAAAAGAGGACAGAGGCCTCTGTGATTCCACAGAGAGCAGAAGGCAGAAAAGGGAGAGTCCTTCTATGGGCTCTGTGTGTATATATATATGCATTTATATTGCTGAATATAACAACTCTTGTTTGACCATCTCTCAGCTCACAAATGTAAGCAGCAGCAAATGAAGAAAAGAGGTACAGAAGATTGATAGGAAAGAGTCCTTGGAATAGCAGCAATTCGCAGGGATGGCAGAAAGCCAGGATGGAGCTTCCAGAAAGACTACTGTAATACCCTAGGAGAGCTTATAAAGGCCATCAGAACGGGTTTCTTTAGTAAATGGAGGTTATTAAACAACAGAAATTAGGACTAAATATTGATTGGGATGACAACTCTGCAAAAGCTAATAATGGAGATTTTTTGATTCCCTTTCCCAGGAAAGGCTTCTGAGCCTAAAGCCTTCCGGTCTCTCCCTAAAGAACAGCAGAACCCCCTTTCCTTCCCAAGAGCTGTGATAGCACTGGCCCAGAAGTCCACCCAGGTCACCTCCGAGCAGCAGAGCCTGGATAGATCTTAACTTGTTGTTGCAGCTGCAGGGAAAAACCTTCCTGGAATTCAAGTCCTTCAGTATTAATTTGATTAATTGTCCTTTCCAGAAGGGTTTTGATGGTCTTTGCTTTCTTTTTTCCACAGCTTCCAATAGTCCTAAGAGCAGTTTGCCTGTGCCCATGGGTCCACCTGTCTATGTGGACTTGGCATACATCCCCAACCACTGCAGTGGAAAGAACACAGATCCAGAGTTCTTCAAGCGGGTTCGAGCATCATATTATGTTGTGAGTGGGAATGATGCAGCCAATGGAGAACCAAGCCGTGCAGTGTTGGATGCGCTCCTGGAAGGGAAGTCTCAGTGGGGGGAGAACCTGCAGGTAGGTCATGGAAATGCCGAGGAGTGTGTTTGCTGCTCCTTGTGTCACAAGTGCTGGGGAGAACGTGTGTGTCAGAAACATACCCAGAGGGAGTACGCTAAGAGAAAGCAACTGGTACTGGGCATATCCTGCTCTGCAGCCTCAGAAGAGTAACTATTTGTACCCATGAGGAGGAGGACACCTGCAAAATGGTGTGAGTGGAAGCAGATATGTCCTCCTTTCCACATCCGTCTGAGGGGAGGAAGCTTTTAGAGATCATACACTCCTCCTTATCTGCTGCAGGACGAGCCTATCCTCAAGCGAAAGCAAGCACCATCACAGTCTGAATGTTCATCACAGTGTCCCACACCCAGTGGCATGTGTCGCTAGCCTTGCTGAAGGTCTTTCTGATAGCAACTTTTTATTAGTGCTTTTGAACTGGAGTGTTCTTACACATAATTCTTGCCTAGTCGGGTTTGCAGGACATGCTGGGTGGGCACTCTGAAGACAGGTACAAGAAAGCGTGTACGATCTTTCAGATGAAGCAGCCTCAGATTTCAAGGTCCTTGAGTTGAACATTGGGTCAATAGGCACATAAAGTCTAATATCAGGCCATTAATAGTGACACTCTCATTGTTCCTTTTCACACTGAGGGATCTTTCTGAGGCTGTTTCCGGAGCTCCGCAGGGGGATGCTCTCCCCTGCACTGCAGCCGTTTTCATCATGGTGTTCGTACGGCCAGTTTGCAGCCGGCTCTGAGCGCTGTTGTGCTGGTGCTGCATAAAATAAAGCACCAGCTCTGCCTTAGAGAACCTGACATCTGAAAGGCATTAAATAGAACAAGCAGTACCAAGGGTACAGTGTTCCAAAATTAATGGGAAATTTTAGCCTCGGCTCCTGTGGGCATTGTTTGTCACTGCAGTTGTTCTCAATCATCCCTGCTGCTTTCTTTTCCCAGGTGACATTGATCCCAACACATGATACTGAGGTGACACGAGAATGGTACCAGCAGACCCATGAGAAACAGCAGGAGCTAAACATCATGGTACTGGCAAGCAGCAGCACTGTTGTGATGCAGGATGAATCTTTTCCAGCCTGTAAGATCGAATTCTAAATCTCCCACACGTTGCGTTCATCCATTGACTCTCCAATCACCGATGCAACATCAGAGACACCATCTAATCACAGTCCAGTTCTTCTCTGGTTTAGTCCTCTACGTGGTTCCCATTTGTCAGGCAATCGGGTATCCATCTAGCTCAGCACTGGATGCCATGAGAAAGAAGTGCAGGGCTCTGTAATATTCTGGACTGAGCTAAGAGTTTGTGCAAGAGCAGTTGCAGGCCAGGGGCACTTTCACTTTCCCCGCTTTATCCTGCTGCCTGTACAGTTTCTGTAGACTATCTTGGCTGCCTTGCTGCTGTGAGAGCTTGTTCTACTCTCTTCCTGGCTGCCTTGCCATTTAACTTGTAGCACCATGAACCTCGTCTTTCTGGTGAGGGCTGAAGTGCTGCTGCTGCATGTAGACAGTGCATGGGGGGTGGGGGGGGGCAGAGAAGAAAACTAATTTACAAAGAAAATGCACCTAGGAGATGAGGGAAGGTGAAACCCTCCAACTGTACGTGACAGTGAAGGTCTTTCTTCCATCTCCCATCCTGAACATAGCGGTGGTGGTGTGGGCAAGGGGACCCGTACTCCAACTAGGCAGGACCACTGTTTCCCAGCTGTGCAGGGCTCTGTCCTGAGTGTTTGGTCGTGGCATCCTGCAGTACCTGCTCACTGTGCTCAAGGACCTGGGGTGAAGGACACGCTTGTTTGGGGTGGCGGTGGGAGGGGAGGGCTCAGCCTGTTTGGTGTTCTTTGCTACAAAGAGCACACCCCTAACCTGCTAACTCGAGCTTTGCACACACAGTGGCCAACTTACTCCTGCACATGAGTGTGACAGTGGGAGGCACAGAGGGGCTGTTGCCTGAACAGTCACACAAAAAGTGTCCAAACGCACAACTACAGCCCCCTTAGAGCAGAAGGGCTGAAACAACCCTGGCCGCTCTTGGCCTAAGATGTACGAGAAACCTCCCTGTCCTTGTAAACCAAAGGCTTTCTTGAGGATTGTGGTGAGGCAGCTGAGGAACCCGCATGCCGTACTGAGAGAGGCAGGCGGGTGGCCGGTGGAGCTGCTGTGTGCCAGCTCTGCTCACAGCAGCAGTTTCATCGCTGCCTGTGTGCCGGCAGCCCGCGCCTCTTCGCTGCATTCAAGCTTTTTGTTGTCCCCTGAAGTGTCCAGGATGCGAGGAATAGAACCTGTGCTGTGAGGAAAGAAAAACCCCTTCCAAAAACACTTGGGGAAAGTAGTTTAGGAAGCGTAGTTGCTCTTAGTTGCTCCACACCTGCGGCAGGGACGTGCAGACCCGTGTTGCCAGCACAGACGAGGTGCTGTGCACACCTTGCAGCCCATCACTAGCACAGCTACGGTGGCGCGTGGCCTCGCTCCCTGGCCGAAGTGTAGTTGTGTGCCGTGAGTGCATCATTGCTGCTGAGCGGTCACCCAGAGCCCCTGTGGCAGGGAAACCCACGGCAGCCGTGGGGCCCAGCCCCTGCAGGGAGAGCAGCTCCAGGAGCGTCGGTGCTTGGGTGCCCCAAGCCTGTAGCACCGCTGAGCTGGTGCCACACCTGAGAGCACTGCAGGAGGGTCTCAGCACAAAGATGGCTTTTATCTTTCTGTAAGACAAAGAGAGTGGCAGTGGGGTGTGCTCCGGGGAAGGCGAGATGAGAGAGAAAGTGATGCTGCAAGGCTTGACATAGGACTCAAAGGTATTTCCATCTGCTGTGTCACCCACTGTGCTCGGCCCTGAGCCAAGGTCTGACTCCCTAACAAGCGCCCTGGGACCCTGCGGCGTGCTTGCCTGGGACACTTGTGTCGCAGTGCTAGTTTTCTGGCAGCTGACATGGAGAAAATGCTGCTTGGAAACCTGCTCCTGGGACTAAAATGGAGCTTCTAGTGAAATGGTTTATTTTGCATTTAATTTATATATTTATTATTTGACGTTAAGCTGCATTTTGTGTGGATTTAATATTTTAATTTATACATGTTAACATGACACCATGTGCTCTTAGTGTCAGTTTAGGGGTTTCTCGGTACAAATACTTAGATGCTGCAATTTAAAAAACAAAAACAACATAAAAAGACCATAGAGAACTTGCTGGCAGCAAAAGGAGTCTGTGCTTGCAGCCTGCAGGGCTGTGTCTAATTAAACCCAGCAGCTGCAGGACAAAGCCTGAGGCCAGCAGCCGCTCCGGAGGAGCAGCCGGCCCTTTTGACACAGCCCTTGTTAGGAGTGTGTGAGCTTACTCAGGGATTTAGCAAATCCCTGCCCTGTGCTGTATTCATGTTAACCACGGTGTGTCTGCCAGAAGAATAGATGTCATTCTCTGTAACCCGACGGGGTCAGCGTCCATGAATGTTGGTTATGGCAAGCAATTGCAGGCAGTAACGCAGGTGCTCCTGTTGCCCTGACACCGTTTGCCTCAGTGCGTGGGGAGGTCCTGGCTTGCCTGCCCGCGGGACCGGCCGGTGCGGGCGCAGGCAGGCAAGAGGAGCGAAGGGACCCTCACTGACTGGATCCCTGGATCCCGACGCGTGGCTTGGTGTAAAAGCTAATGCACTAACTTTAGATAGACCCACACATGAATGTTTTCTCAATTTTAAACTTGAAGCAATTCTGACTAAGCAGCAGTAGCAGTGAGGCTTTGCGAGGTGCCTGCGTCCTCCAGGCAGGAGCGTGGTCATTGGCGTGTGTTCCCATACAAACACCGGCCGCCGCAGGCTGCGCTCCTGCGCTCCGCAGCTGTGCTGCTTGGACAGCTTTATCCTACACCGGTTTGCGTCCCTCTCCTCAAGGCTCCACACTTTTTTTTAGTCTTCTGTGGCAGTCTGTTCTGCCTTCAGCTTCTCTCCCGCCCTCTCTGTCTTCCTCCCCTCTCCCCCCCGCCTTATAGAACTATGGGAAAAAAAGACTTGTAAAAATGCCAATTTGTAAAGCGTCTGACCCTGCTCAGCCTGCAGGAGCCAGCAGAACCCATCCAGAGCCAGAGGTAATACAACACTATAGAGAGAAACAGTTAAACTCTGCTTTTGCTTGTTTCTGCATGTGGGCAACAACGCGTAATCTTCCTGTATGTAATAGGTACAAAATACTATTTTAAACCTATAATTAAAAAAGTGAACGTCTTAACTGTATTGAAATGGCAACTTGTGCTCCTAGCTTCTTCTATGCTAAATGTTTTAAGAACAGAGCCCTGATTCTTTTCTTCAGCATCACGTTTCTACTCGAGTTTAGTTCCTTGAGTTCTGTCCTTTTGCCCATTTCCATGTGAAACACTCTGTAACTAACCACTGTCAAGAGAGGAGCCCAACACATTAATAATAAAGCCACATTAATTGCGAACAAGGACATTTCCAACTGTTTCAAACTGTTCTTCGGGTGAGTCTGTCCTGCAGGCGGGAGACACACGGACGCTGCTGCCATTCCTTCCCTCTGGCGAGCGCAAGCCAGCCCCGGCTGTCCCACCAACACCGACACCACCACCCCCCACACCAACTCCCAAACCCACACCCACACCAACACCGACACCACCACCCCCCACACCAACTCCCAAACCCACACCCACACCAACACCAACATCAACAGCTGCAGCTGCTAAAACCTCCTGTGTCCCCAGGGGAGGGACAGGCCCCGCGGGGGCGCAGAGCCCACCTGGGACACCCGCCCCAGCACAGTCATTTACAGCTCCGGGTGCCCCCGGGGGGTTTCGGGCCCTTGCACTGCTGGCCCAGGGCCGGGGGGGACGCAGACCCCACGCTCTGGTGTGGGGCCCGGCGCGGCCTGTCCTGCTGGCGCTGCAGCTTCTCACAGTTCCCGAATCCTGCTATCCATCGCAGCCCTCTGCCTGTCCCTGCGCGTCTCGGGAATGGCGGCTCTGCCTGGGTGCTCCTCGAGCTGGCGGCACCTGGTGCGGTGGACACCGGCAGCCGGGGCACTGGGCCTGTGGCCAGCCTGGCACCACGCGCTGTGTACCCCGCTGGCGACAGCGGGCCTTCGCCCCCCTGCGGAACCCCAAACCCGTCTCTGAGGGCGGGAGTCACTTCATTTCAGCTCTGTCAGCAGACGCTTGGGGCAGCGGACCCCCGCCTGTCCGTGCCGACAGCCGTCAGCAGGGGCTCATGCCCAGCCAGCCCCGCTCCCGCCCCGTGTTCCGCCAGAGGGAACACAGTGGAAGCACAAAGGGAGAAGGAAAGCAGGTACTGAGCTGCGACCCTCTGGAGAGAGGCCATGGTGGCCACGGAGCACACCAGAGCTTGTGCAGCGTGTGATGGAGAGCTCAGGGCAGCTGCCAGAGACAGGGGAGGGACCACACACTTACCATAAACACGAACTATTTCCACAGATGCCTTCCAGCTAAACAAGCATATGGATGTGGCCATGCCCCTGCTAACTGAGAGGCTGTGACCGCACGTGCATTTCCCAAAGGCGTACAGTGCCGGGAGCGTGAGGACCAGCTCAGCGCCATCCTGCGGAGCAGAGCTCCCCGGCCGGCCGTGGAGAGCACACCTACCGCAGGCTGTTCCGTGGGAGAGGGGAGGCACAAGTCAGGTTACCGTAGCAGAAAACACAAGCGGCAGCATGCAGGGAAGCGGTGTAAGCCAAGTAAGCATGTCCTGAGGAAGCAATGCTCCTCCAGCAATGAGCAGGAGTACACCGAAGCTGCAGAGTTTTCAAGTGCCTGTGAGACCTGGATAGAAGCATCAGTGTTGATCCACAGGCAGGTGTCCACATGGAGGAACTGGATCAGCCCGGGCCGCCAAAGCAGGACTTGGCTTTGCTGGGGCTACAGCTCAGTGAGCAACTGGACTTTGCTCAACTCAAACAAGAAGAGGCAATCAGCAGTCCTTCAAACTCCTGGGCCTGTTGTTCCCCTGTGGCCAGCAAACAGAGCAAGCATCAGCCGGGCAGCACTGGAGCAGTCCTGGCCCACAGGAGGAAAGTGGAAACGGGACTCTCACAGCAAGGACAGAAACCAGCTCTCCTGCTGGTCGGCTGTGTCCATCGCTGCCTAGGACTTGGAGAGACAAGGGTGAGTAATTTGTGGGGAAGTGGCACAGCTCTGAGAAACCAGAAGCACAGATAAGCAAAAGACAGGTCCCAGTAAGGCCATGACATGGCCCTCCCCTAATCAGCCCCATCAGTATTTGCAAGCTGATTAGCCAGAGGAATGTCCAAGGCAACAGCGGCAACGCTGAGTTTGGTCTTGTTTCACCAGCCAGGGCCGCCCGGGCCTCACCAGGGCAAAGCCCAGACCCTGCGTGTGCCGTACGACCTGACCGGTCCTCCGGGTCCAGGGAACGTGGCTCGTACACGCTGGCTGACAGAGGACCTGTCACTTTCCACAGCCTACACGGGACATCGCCATACTCGAGTGTCCTGCACATTCTGCCACACGACAACAATTCAGGAAAGGAGTTTTGCTTAGCTGCATCTGCCAGGGGTTTGACAAGCCTGACCCAAACCATCCCGGCTGCTGTAGGCAAAGTTTGTAGCTACACCCAGCCAGAGACGCGGGACCATGCAGCAGCCGTTTGTGCATATTGCTACTTATGCAGCCCAAAAGCATTTGAAAGTGCAGCTTATGCATCAGCATAGATTTGAGGAGCCAGAACCAGCCTTGGCAGGATTAAGCCAAAAAAAATTGGCTCCTGCCATTGTATGCAGAAATTGCACAATTGCCCTTTTCTTTTCTCCCTCCTTTGTGACTCACAGCACTCCCTTACACCACCCGACTGTTCGGAAAGGGCTTTGTCATTAATCGCTGCTGCTGCTAAGCCAAGAAAAACACGGTAAAACACTGCATAAGAGCAGATGGTCAGTACTCAGATGTCACAACACACTCTGCAGGTGTTCATTTGGAAGTGTTACCGCATCATGAAAGACCACAAACTTCACAGAGGCAGTATTAAGCAGCTTCTAAAATAGAGGGCACTGTCCCTTCTTGGACTTACCTATGGAAGAGAGCAGGCATGGACCGGGGCGCAGTTCTTGCACCGCCACAGGCAGCCCAGCTTTCTTCCTGGCTGCCTGTGGGACGATACCCGCCTTTGAGTTGAGGCCATTTGCTCCCGCAGCGTGAGCACTGCGGTAGCCGGGCTGTCTCCCTGTTACTCTGCCCGGCACCAGGAAACCCTCTCTGATCCTACAAACTATCATCTGCAGAACAAAACTTCACAGAATTACCAGTACGCAAAGTACCAACGCAGCCAGATAACTTCTGGCTAGAGGATTCCAGCAACCAAAAGATACATTCAGAAGCCAAAGTTAGACACTAATTAGAAATTGTAGAAATATTCGCAATTTAGGGATATGGAGGTTTGTATTTTTCATCACAACAAAATCCCTTCTGGCCTCTCTCCTGAGCCCAGTCTCTCATGGAGCTGCTTCCCAAGCGTCATTCCCTTTTCATTTCCAGGTGAAGAAATGGGCTGAGGATTTGGGAACATTATAAATAATAGTGGTTCTTGTGAGTGGCAGCAGTCTACCCAGGAATTCAGCCACTGCGGCACTCAGCCGTCCCTTCTTGCAGAACGTGGCCTTCAGAGCCTCACAAGAAGGGCCGCTTTTGTACTTGGCTGACGTGGCACGTCCCGCAGCGGCAGCTCTTGGGCAGTGCTACCACAGCGCTTGTGCTGCCCCTGCCAAGACCACGGGACCATGAGGACACTGTGGCCAGTAGCCGCTTTCTCCGAGGGGAGGGTTCCCGACTACAAAGCACCCTCAAGGACTCAGAGTCCAGCCTGGCTCCTGCGCTGCTTGGCAGTATGGCAGGAGGGACCCTGCTGCTGGCGGCGGTGCCAGCGGTGGTGGGTGCCACGCACTACCGACCCGGGGAGGCTGCGGGCAGGATGGCGGGACCAGGGCCCTGCCGGAGGGGCGCAAGTGGGATGGGGTGCTGCTCTGTCCCCCGCCGCCCCGCAGCCAGCTCTCAGGGCAGGGCACGCTGCAGCCCCGCGGCCTCGGCCCGACAAGTGCCCGACAGGCGCCAGGTACGCCTTACTCCAGGTCTTTAATGCAGCGCTGCCGTGAAAGGCAGAGGGCCTCCCCACAGCCAGCACCAGGCAGGGCCTTCTCCCTGAGCCCCGCACGTCCTCACGCCAGCAGGCTGCTGCAGGAGAGGCAGCCAGGCTTCCCGCACCCGAGGCAGCTGTATGACTGCAGGTAAACGTGACCTTTCTTAAATACCCAACCTGGCAGGGAGGGATTATTGGGCATAAGGAAGAGGCCACGGTACCCAGGATGTGCTCGGAACTGCAGAGAAAGTGTGGGCCAAGGACCCAAACACACTGCCCCGACATCTTCATTCTACCGTAAACCACCCCGGTACCTGGGAAGCCAGGACCTCTTCCCCAGTATGACCAGTTCTTCTGTGGAGGAAAAAAGGGCTATCTGGCCTTCTTGAGCAAAGCCCCATGCCTGTGCACTCACTCCAGTTGTGATTTCTGCCACGGTTCCTCTTCCCGGACGGTGGAGAACAAGCAGGGCTTGCTGTCCTGGGCGCCCGCCAGCTCTGGCACACACACGCTGCTGCACCAGTCAGCATCAGAGACAGAGAGACGCCAGACCCACAGCATAGGTTTACTGTGAACACACATTGTCACAACACAGCGCAGAGATCTTTGGGCACAGCTTCACAAAAACACGGAACCTATCTACAGACAAACACGCAGACTTGTCCATAAATACAGGAGGCGCAGGAGGCACGGCCCTGGCCTGCACTCAGGATGCAGCAGGGACACTCGTGTCAGTCTCGCCCTCAGGCTTGTGCTCACAAGTCATTTACATAAATATGTATTAAATACTTTTCATTTTATATATAATAAAGATTTCTCCTTATTGGTTTCTAATAATCCTGATTTGTTCAAATAGCAGTTTCTTTTAATTTCTGTCACCAAGACTTCAGAGCTGTACCCTGCCTGACCCTTGGGGACTAGAAAAAAAAAACCCGTGTGTGTTCTCCCTGCCCACCTCTCCCAGGCTGGATCCCGAGGCTCCTGCCTGCCTCAGCCCCGAAGGAAAGCATTCAAGTCCATGCCAAAGAGACATTTTCTTGCAAGTGGCAGTCTCAAGCTGGATCCCCTCATTGCTCTCCTTCCCACACGCTTTCTGCTTCTCCTAGTCTTCCTGCCATGGACTCGCTGGACCTGTTCTTGGTGGCCAGCGGTGGGAATTGAGAGAGGAAGAAGGAAGGAACAGAGAGGAGGTTGGTGGTTGTGATGGATCCGCTTACTTTGGGCCCAGCATGCCTTTCCCTAAAGGCTATGGGCCAAAAAAATCTCAAGGCAGCATCTGTCCCTTTTGGACTTGCCACCCGAAAAGCCTTGGCTGTACCAATCCTCTAACTCTGCTGTCCCGGCGACCATACAGCCCTTGGGACACCGATGCAGCCCCACGTCCCCACTGCATGGAGGTGTCGTGCCAGTACCAAGACTGCATTTGTTGTTCATTTAACAAGGCAGACGGGGCACTGTCGCTTGCCAAATGGCGAAGAGCTGGCTTGTGGAGCAGAGCAGAATCTTCCACACCCCAGAGCCCTGTGGCCTTGGGACATGGCTTGTTCTGTGCTGTGGACAGCCAGCTGCATGAGGTGCTGTGCAAGAAGCTGGGCTGCCTCCAGGCTAGAAGCGCTTGCGGTGTGCTGTCCAGTGAGCCGCTAATTCTGCTGATCCTCCTGACACAGCGGCTGCAGCTCCTCCATGGTTTTCTCAGGAGGCAGTGGCTTCTCCTGGCACGGGTGACCAGACAGAAGCTGACCTGACAGAGCACTGTCCCCCAGCAGCTCCTTGCCCATATGCTCTGGGTTCAGCACCTCTCCTGGCAGCTCCTCTTCACGGGGCACCAGGGTCTCCTTGGACAGCCCTGACTGATCCAGGCCAGTCGTGCCCGCTGCGTACCCCTCACCTGGCTTCACCCTCTCCCCAGCCAGCCTTGTATCAGACCCTGCACCACACTTTGGGCTCCCCGTGTTACTCGGCTCTAACTTTTCCCCAGCTGATTCTTCTTCATCCAGCTCCACCATGCTCTTCTCCTCTGGGTTAGAGTCCTCCTCCACCAGCTCCTTGCACAGCTCCAGGACCCTGCCTGGCTCCGGACACTTATCCCAGGTCAGGGTCTCTAGGGCACTTGGCTCCACCACCGACAACCCAGACATCCCCACCTCCAGGTCAAGCCCTCTGCCTGGAGGCTGCCTCTCTCCTTGCTCAGGGGACTGGCTACTCAGCTGCTCCTCACTTTTGGGGGGACTGATGGAAAGTTTCTCAGTGAAGCTGAAACGAGTGCAGTTGTCCACAGAGGTTGGGGAGGATGGGCCTGCACTGGAGACAGTACTGGAGGGACCACTGCTGTCTGCAAAGAGGAAGAAAAATCTTAAACATTTAGTTGATATTTCCCCAGCCCAAAGCCTGGGCAGACCCAAGCTGTCACAGTCCCGCAGTTCTACAAGCAATGGGTGAGGGTCGTCTACATGCCACGCAGCCTGGCAGGGCTCGCTGCTGCTCTTAGGTGTGTTTCTGGCAGCTCAGCTGATGAAAACCCAAGCACAAACACCCCACTTACATCTTGTCATACAGCCAAGAGTGGATTCTGTTGTCGTCATAGAGCAAAATGTGAAATGGGATGCTGGGCTTTGAGCTGAAAAGTGGTTTCTTTCATTCCCTCATTTTTATGGAACACTTTCAGCCTCAGCTTTGCTCCTCTTGGCTCCTGACACACACTGTCCCTGAATGTTGAGCTAGAGTCACCAGTGGAAGAAGAAATATTGCTTCTCCACTAATGCTTATTCTTGCCTTATATTGTACAATGAGCAAAACTAGAGAACAGATCTAGATTATATCTAATCCAATAATGGAGGGAGGATTAAATAACTGTTTTGAGTCAGATCAGTTCCCTGACCTTGCTGCCTACACAGACACACACTACTGCTGGCACAAGGAGCGTACAGCCAGGAGAAAGTAGGACTGCTCTTCCAGGGGCAACCTTGACTTGTGTTACTAAGGCACTTGCTGTGCAACTGCTGGCTAACCCCTTCCCCTTCGAGTTCCAGTCAGATCTGCAAAGGGGACTAACAACAGTCACCAGCTCTGCAAAGACTGTGACAAGTGGAGCTCAGGAGCTGCGGACAAGCCTGTAAGTGAAGAACTAAACGATGGCCCGTCCTATACAGAGCTCTGGGTGCGGCATGTACATGGCTGGTTAGGAAAGGAAGACATTTCCACGTGCCAGCACTGAGTTGGCCACGTGCCGTGGAGAATCACAAAACTTGAGATGAAAATGAAGTGCATTCAGGCCCTCCATGTCCTAGTGCACAGAGGATGTCTGGAGAGACAGCATCCACCCAACAATAGATGTCCCCACAATATACAACACTCCAAGAGTCCCTTTTTGCATCTTTCTTTGGAAGCTTTTTTCTCAGGGCACATGACTACTTTCCCTTTTACCTATTTCCCCTTTCTGTTTCTGTTGCTTCAAGGGCAGAGCACAGAAACCCTGAGCAGCAATACCAATGCCACCACTGGGCACCCTTTGCTTCCCTCCCTCACCCCCACATTCACCCCGGATCAAGAAGGGAGCACACTCACACCAAGGGGGCTTATCCGAACGCTGGCGCAATGGCAAAGAGGATGACGACAGGATTCGCTGGGACATAAAGGGGTCTCCTGGTATCTGGCTGCCGATCATTGAATCAAACAAAGCTTCAAGAAAAAAAAATACACAGATCAGTAATATTCAGACAGATATAAAGGAATGGCTCGTAGCCCAGCAGCCACGAGCAGGCACTCTGGGAAGAGCTCAAGAACAGTGCAAACTCAGAGCCATGCCTGTCCCTCAGCTCCTGGGAATATGAGGCTAAGATTTCCCAAGCTGGAGTTTGTATCCACGTCACCGTACGTATCAATCACAGACAGACCTGGCCAATTACTTGTCTCTCAAGTAAGTGGCCTAGGATGGCTCTGAGCTGGATCCCAGAGCTCACTCCTGCGCTAGAACACCCTGGAACAGGTTTCAGAGACCGCACTTATTTCCAGTCCTGTCAGGCTGACCTGTCCCGATAACGTAAAAGACCAAAAGGTCTCCTTGCCTTGACTCTGTTCTGGCTTACCCAGAGACAAGCCCACCTCACCAGTACCTGCGGTAGACTGGACATGCGATTCGCTGCAACTCCTGCACACAGCCGTCAGGAACTCGTTGACCTGTCGCAAAGAGAGGGAGTTGTGCAGGGTCTCCAGGGGATAAATGGTGGGAACCATGGAACAGCCTTCAAAACCTGGAAAGAAACCCAATCAGAAAGTGAATAGAGCAAACAGCAACCTAAACCCATGCAGGACCACTCACGGTTGAAGGAGCTGGGCAGTCTGGAAATCAAACAACAGGCACACTCAGGCCTAAGGTCACCTCTTCCAGGCCAAGAAAATCGCCACTCGGCAATCACATGCAATAACAGACCTGAAAGCAAGCGTCCAGGCACGCGCAGAAGGAGGGGGCAGAGGAGGAAACGTATCTGGCAGCAGTCGTGTTTGCTGCAAAGCCTGTGACCCTTTTACGAAAGTATATGGTTAGGATGGAGAACTTGGCACAGTGCCTCACACTTCACACAAGCTAAACAGAATTTGAATGAAGTCAACAGAATTTCCATGGAAGGACTCCCACCACTAGTGGCACCCCAGCCTGGGACACAGTCCACCCTCTCCCCGTCCGCGAGGCAGCACACACTGCTATGACAGCAGGGAGCGGCAGAACCTCCCTCTCACAGCAGACCCCCTGCGAACGCCTGACAGTGTCTCCCAAGGAAGGGCTGGGCAACAGTTTGAATTATGTCCCCTTAACAAGACTTCACTGCCAGCAAACCCAGGGTTAGCAGAAATAGGCATCTCAACATTTAACAGACATTCGCTCAGAGCTAAGCTGCATCACAACCATTCACAATCGAGTCTTTGCTACGCAAGCCAGCGGAGTATTACGGCAAAGCATCTTCCTCTTCACCCCACCTTCGTGGCAATGCTTTGTGGCACCATGCCAATCTGAAACTGTCAGAGCAGTAAGGAAGAAACAGATGAGTCTCTGGGCATATGGGAATGAGGTCTCCTCCGCTCTGTGCCTATTGAGTTTAAAGGCCTCTAAACTTCCTAAGCTTAGGCTTCCCATTCTGTGACCCCTTAGCTCCCTCCAAGGAGCTCAGAAAGACCCTGGGAAGGAATTGGGTCTGTTCCTACAGAGAAGGAAAATGACTCTGAAATGCAAAAAGTACAACAGCTCTTGATGCACTGCTGTGTCAGGATTGCTGCCCTGCACACCCACGGGGCAAAACTGATCCCTGCAGCTTGACAGCACCTAAGGAGAAGACCTAGAGCACCTGGATTACCTGCTAAGTGTCGTCATTGCTCCAGTCACCTCCAGGACAGTCTCTGCTCCAACCTGCCCACCTAACCCAGTTCTGCAAGAGGCAAGGAGCATGAGCCAGCAGTGAATTTAGAGTGAATCCACATGCGGTGTGAGGAGGCTGCAGACCAGACCATCACCAGTTTGCAATGCTGCAGAGACATCCACTGCCGTAACAGCTACTGGAGACAAACAACCCTCCAGACAGTCCGGAGAGGTTACCCATGCCACAAAGGGCCTACAAACATCAGTTCAAGACATGAAGGATAACAAATCCTTGGCTAGGTCGAAGGAATGTAAGACACAGGAAAAATACCACACTCTTCTGTCACTTGCTGAGAAGTCGTTAGAGTGGAAGTGCTGAGTAAGGAAGGGTATCCGTTCATCATTCTTTAATGGGAAGGCAGAGCTAAAGGAAAAGGGTGAGGGCAAGACTTAACGAACAGCCGTGTGGAGACGATTGTGGAGGAGCATAGCATGAGGCTAAGGTCACTTCACAACAGAATAAGAGGGGCCAAAGTTGGTTCAGCTATAGAGAAAGGGAAGAAGTTTGAATATAACATAGGGCAAAGCAATGCAGTTACAAGATACACTGGAGGCACTGATGGGGATCTGAGTGCCTGGGCGCTCCTCTGATAAAAAGAGGAAATGAAAGGTCCAGCATTAAAGGAAACATGGAACACTGATAATGCTGCTGATGTGAAATGATACACCTATATCCCCAAAGTGCCAAATGCCCGCTTGCACAGCTCTGCTCAGCACTGTCACTTAACCGGTCTCAGGCAAGTACAGAAAAAGCAAAAGTTTACCTCCTCAAGGCAAAGCACTGCTGTTTTCAGGGAATCCCTCTCATGCATATATGGCAGCCCTCTTCCCTGCACACCTCCCTTGATCTGCTCAGCTGCCGGGGAGAGGCCGACAGCGGCAGTCTCACACCACGGCAGAGCCAAAGCAGAAGTTACTGCTACAGACCCTCATCCTCACCTGTATCGCAGCAGCAGCCACAGTCCCCAGCGAAAGCTCTGACCACTGCTGCACCACACACATTTAGCCAAGAACCAACGTCTTTGGGAAGGGGCAACAAAATTAAAGCGTGAGTGCAAACCACAGGAACCTTTCCAGCCTGACAGTCACCCAGGGCGGGCTGCTGGGCTGCTGCTGCCCGAAACTCTTGTCCTGGGGCCTGCAGAGCAGGAGTCTGCGATGTGGACAACAGCGCAGGAAATTAGACAGAATTCCATTCATTTTGTACCAGAGTCAAACAGCAGCCCACAGACGAACCAGTTTCATTTTTCATTTCGTTCAAGGTTGACTACACTGGCTGCATTAGGGGCGCAGAGGGCAACCTGCTTCCTCCAGAGTGAGAGCTGCCCTGCAGGGAGAGGCACCTGGCTGGGGTCTGCAGACCACGGTAGCTAAAAATGAATCCCAAAGTCAACTGTAATCTTCTCCGGGCAAGGAGTACAGTGTGGTTATGTCTCCAAAATTTCTGTTCCTTAAAATAGGAAGAAACCATCTGTCAGAGTCAAGAAAACAGGATTTGGTCATGCGAAAAACCTTAAGATACACAAGGCAGTGGAGTCTGCTGAGTATGTAACATTTTGGATGTCCAAGAAGACCGTGTATGACGTGGGGCAGCAGCTATGGGTGAATCTCCACTCCGAATCAATAACACAGCAGCATCCTGACACAGCAGCAGAGAGAATGGCCATTACAGCTGAGTTAACTGTGTTGCAGTCTGAGCTCTTCTCCCTGGAGATTCACGTTCTGGCATGTGCACACTTTACTGCACAGTGTCAGAGTCTGCTCAGCGTAATCACGGTTTATGAACAAGCCTCCCAGATGTTCAGGCAGGGAGTGACCATCCCCTTAGAGTACGACTTTCAGAGCTGCCTGGTACCGACACACAACACTTCATAAGAGTATTAAGAAGGTGACTGGGGTATAAGGACCCTTTTGCAAAGATCATCTAGCACACTGTATCATATAAAGCAAATGTAGACCTGCACCTGTCTCACATCTTCCATCTAAAGCAGAGAATCCCAGATTTTTATGGGACTCCAGCAGGCAGTAGGAACACACGGATACAATTCCTGTGAACAGCTATCTCTTAGCAGATGACGTCAAAGAAAGTCAAGAAGCGCCACCTTTTTACCTGGACTACACAATGATGAATTCTGAAATAGCCAACACCTACTTTACGATTACACGGCTTGAACGCCAAGCAAATACATTACAGATCTCTGAGTGAACCCTATATGCTGTGTTACCCTACCGCTCTGCCACTGCAGATGTAACAGGTACTTTCATCCATTTAGCTGTATTTCCTTCAGTCACCCTGAGGTCTGAAAGAAAATTCAACCAAAGGCATCAGCAGTAGAAGTAAAAGAGGCAGATTCTTATACTGGGAAAAGGGAAGAACAAGGTCGAAAACAAGACAAATTCATTTGTACCTTCTTGATTACTGCAGGAGATGTCCCTGTCTAAACCCTCGAGAGGAAATCAATACCATTTCATTAAGAGGAAGCATCCAATTTGAATCAAGTTAACACAAAGTTTCCTAAATCCTGTGTATGCCCCAGAGAGACAAGAAGAAAGCATACTGTGTAATATGAGTTGGGAAAGTTGAGTTCATATGGAACCCACGCACCCCCGGAATGAAATCAGTGTTGGTGTGATTATCTCTCAGAGCTGGTAATTCAGCAGATCATCTGGGAGCCAGCAGAGCAGTCTTCAGGTAGTCCAAACGGCATGTTCCTCAGCTTTACTAGGACTGAGCTGAGGTCCCAAATACGGCAAGCTTCTCTACTGGCAGAGTGGGCTCGTGAAAAGAGAGAATGTACGTGCTACTGCAGCAGGCTGGCGAGTAGAAAGCAGCCAAGCAGCTGTCAGCCAACAAAGACAGATGCCACGGAAGACTCAGGTGAGAAGTTTTTCTGGTCCAAAGCAATCCTTTTTGTGTATTACATATTTGCCTGAGAGTTCTGAACATTACTACACACAATTTGATTAGCAGAAGTTGCCGAGTTCCTACGCAGCTCTCCAGTTGTGAACTCTACATTGGAGTGGAGAGCGAGCCTGGTCCTTTCTAACGGAGATCCCACAGGCAACAGGCAGACCTGGCACATCCCCAAAAGGTCTGTACGCCAAAGGTCTGCATGTCAGCTCTTCTGGAGTAAAGAAGCACTTGCCCAGTCTCAGCACAGATTCTGAAGGGCGTGAGAGAAAGCACACTCAGCCGGTTCCTCTCCAACATGCTTGGTCAGTCCAGCCTTCTCCTGTTGGGAGAACTCCAGTATGCCGCATTTATATTTGTATGTGTTTATATATGCATACACGATATGTACAGGGACTGGGATTTTTGCTAACCAGCCTTTCTAAATTTAAGCCTGTCCAGTCAGCAGCACCTCTCTGCCCACAGTGCCAGAAGTGGCTACGAACGAAGGGGTACGAGACTAGACAGCATGTAGGGCCTCTTCTCCCAAGTAGTCCCCCAAACTCCAGTGACCCGCAGCTCAGAACTGCTCTGAACCTGGTGCGTCTCATCCATATTCTCCAGTCTCCCCTTGAACTCAGTTAAGCTCCGAACACCCCCATGTACCATGGTGAGGAGTTTCACTCCGCATGGAAAAAAAATCACTTCTGTCTGAAGCTGCCTCTAACTCACTCCATTAGAAACCTCCCAGCTCCTGGACTGGAGCAGGCATTGAACTGCGGATCCCCACCACCCCTCCCCAGCCCACTCCCACTCCGACCACTATCACAAACATCTTTCCCAGACTGCATCTTCTACCTTTTCCACATTGTCCCAAGTGGTGATGGTCAGATCAGAGCCCACCACTTCAGATAACAATTTGTCATTTATATTTAGTTACACACTGAACATCCCCTGCTGTTTCACTGCCCGCTCATTATCACAGGCTCATCCTCTGTTCCTTCACACTGACCTTTGGCTTCAGTACCACTGTAATTCATTACCAATGTGAACTTACTTCACACTCTTCTCAGCTGTGACCACACAGACAAGCACAGGTTCCCAGACAGATTGCTTCAGGGGTCACCGCTGATCTTTCCAACTACGGATGCCAACTGCGTACTTTTAACTCCCTGGTTCTGTCTTTTACTTCATCTTTTCTTTGTGTGGATAGAAGTACGGTTGAAAGCTAAGAAAGAGAGGATAGGAGTATGTAGTTTTCACACAAGGGGGAAGCTGAGCTGTCAGCTACAGAGACCGGAGACATGACTGCTCTGAGGAGACCCCCAGCAGGAATCCCAAACACACTAATTAACTGTGGGCTTGACGACAGACTGAGAAAACAGCAAGAACAAACTCACTGATTGCAGAGATCTGATTTCCACACAGGAAGGCTGCTACGCTGCGGTACAT
This sequence comes from Himantopus leucocephalus, assembly GCA_003993805.1. Lineage (NCBI taxonomy): Eukaryota > Metazoa > Chordata > Aves > Charadriiformes > Recurvirostridae > Himantopus > Himantopus leucocephalus. The sequence goes on along the minus strand of RSEF01000010.1, from coordinate 22,403,338 downwards.
AACTCATACGTTTGGCTGCGTTAGGGCAAGCTGCACAACCCAGCACCGTGCTGCAATATATTGGTGTATCGCTGCCCAAAGCAGTGAGTTCGTCTCCTCTCCCTACTGGTGCGCACAGGAGACGGCCGAGATCTGCAGCAGGGGAAGCTCAGCTTTGGCTTTGGAGCAGTCTGCTGTGTTCCAGCGTCTCTTCCCTTGAAGCAGTTTTGCTCCTTTTTAGTATTTGTTGCTAGGAGACTGAGGATTGTCCTAATTATATATGAAAAGCAACTGCCATCTCCAAACTGCCTACTTGACAGAAAGGGCCGTATCAAGAAAAAACAGACTGTGTAAGAAAAATTCTCTTTTTCAGGATCTGAAAACACTTGATCCTGTTGCTTCCCTACATGAAAAACTATACTGTCCCTGCCCCTTCCACCTATGGGTCTGAGTGAGAAAGGAGGTCCATGCATCACACCACACAGCTCAGCAAGCCGCATGCACCAGGCAGGTTTATGGTGCAAGGTAACACGAGCAGCCGGCACTAGCTAACTGCCCCTCTCGGAGAGGAATCCTTGTACTTGTCTTAGCAGCACTGGGACCTCAATGCAGACGACTTCCCATCTGTGCCAGAGGCTGAAAAACATCAGAGAACCAGTAGCAAGCTTTGATTTCTCACATCTAGATTCAATACTGAATCGCCTACCTCTTCCCACCAGAGACGAAGATCCTAACCGGCAAAACAGATGCCATGCAATGCAGCCACACAGCAGCTCAGTTCCTACCCTGTCTTAACTTGGTCTCTCTAGAAACAACACAGTCCCACAAGCACTCACTTCCCCAAAATTTCCACAGCAAGTTCACTCTGTGAGTGACCAGCTGCGGCACCTCTTAATCTTCTTTCTTCCCATACTCTTACACTTTGGTCCCTCCATTAATAATGGGACCCCTCGCAGCGCCCACTGAGACCTGCACAGGGGTGTCGTGTCGGCAGGGCATCGCACCTGACCTGAAGGAAGCTGAAAGGCTTACCCTGGCTAAAGGGAGGAGGCAACGAACAATTGCCAAGGATGGACAGAGCCCAGTTACAGCCACGTGAAGAGCTCTGGCTCTGTGTGGGACAGCTACTGCCTAAGGCTCCAAAACTGCGGGTGCAACAGCCCACACAGCTTGCTGCAGCAGCGGCCCAGAGATCTGAGGGATGCGGTGAGGGAAATGCTTTCCTTTCTTAGAAGCAAAGCATACTTTGCATTCTCAAGCAGACAGTGGTTCCTGCTCAGCTACAAGAGCACGGGACCAAGGCAGCTGCAGCGTGCAGTACCGTAAAGACACTCCAAGTCATCCTGCCCTGAGATCAGCCAGCTCCTGAAGAGGCGCAGGTGGTAGGAGCACTGCTGGAGGTGATGGGCTAGAGCGGCATCCAGGGAGATGTTCCGGCTCGTGGCATAGTCAGAGGAAAAACGGCGCAGCAACTGGGCAACGTGGTGGTGCTCAAACGCATCTGGAGGAAAGGGGGCCAGAGAGTGAGAGGAGCGGGGCAGGTGCAGCCGGGGATAGAGACGCTGTGGAGATGTGGGGATGGGGCTGCCAGCAGCAGGGCGCCGGGTGGGCAAGACCCACACCACACACCGACCGAAGCCCGATCCCTCCCGCGGCAAGCGGGTGAGGAATGCCCCCAGATCCACACAGGTCTCTGCAGCGGGCCAGCCTCCCCCCCGGCCCAGCCTCTGCCAAAGGCAGCTGCAGCGCAGGGACATTCCCTGAGCGGGTTTCATCTTTGTCAGTCAAAGTCTGACAAGCCAATAAATTTTAGGACACGTTCCAATTCCAACACAGCTTAGGTTTGGCTAGAGAAGAAGGTCAGGCCCACACTCGCCCTCCCCCAGATGAGACAAGAAATCCCGACTGCCAACAGAGCTTTGGAGTCCCACATCCAAACGCAGAGAGCCGCCTCAGCGCACGGGAGAGAGCAACGCCCCGGCGCCACATGGCCGGAGGCTGTGAAAGGACGCTGGGGACGGCAGGGTTCGACTGAGAGCACAGTGCTCAGAGCGGGGAAGAACAGAAGTGCTCACCAACCCTGCCTAGACTCTCAGGGCAGCCCTGTGCAATCTTCTGTGATAGCCTTGCATGGCAGATGAGATACTAGCATGCAGGCACATCTTCTCCACATATACAGCCTCAGGACTCACGTCACGCTCCCGAGACTCACAAGACCAGGGCTTAAAGCATCTCGCCTGACGCTGTGCTTGGCCACTGCTCAGGTTCTCCCATCCCATTTCACCACACAGAGGCAGGTCTTCAGAAACAAAATCCAGATTCAGAGCTGTGAATAAGCTTTTGCATCCTCAGGTGAGTGGTTGAGGTGGCTAAACGTCCTTCCTGCTAAAACCAGGCCCAAGCCTCGACAAAATAGCTCACACCTGCTGGACCTCTGTCTTTTTCTTCTTGATTAAGGAGCACTTTGCCATTAGAAATATTCATGGGGTTCTTGGGAAAAACCTGATGCCCATTTTCACTTTATTGTATTTGGGGCAAGGGCTACTGCTTTACAGAGTGGCTTAGGAAAGACTGGTGCTGGGTACAAATTTTTCTGGCAAGATAGAACACCACATCCTGCTGACATACACCACGTGAGCTCAGATGGTATCCAGACATACAAACAAATCGAGCAGTTGGCCACTCTGGGAAAAACAAAACCGAGCAAGCACAGAAAACAGGTTCCCTTCAGATATTTGAAACAATAAAGCCACTTTTAGCCGCCCGTTCCCCTTTCATCTTTCCCAAAACTTTGGTCTTCGTAACAGTCTTCTGAACTTTTTCCATCTTCCAGATCATGCAGAGCAGAATATTTTCATATTTACTGAGCAACAAGATTGCAGAAGCAGCCTTGATCACATAAGACAGAAATATTTAACCTGACATCTCTCAGTGATGTGCTTTGGTTCTCACTTGTCTCAACAGCAGGAGCCATAAGGTAGGAGCAGTGCTGTGAAACAAACCTTTTCAAAAGTTTCTGTGCAAGACTTTGAATAATAAACACTAGCTGAAGGCATCTGCTACAACAGAGCTAGTGGTCTTTAACCTCAAAAGACTCACAGTTCAGCTGTTAGGTTAGTGGCAATGTGAAGCAGAGAGAGTGAGCAAACACAAGCAATGTCAGACGTCCTTCTTGACCAAGCCTCGTCACAGCTACTAGTGTGACAGGAGCGAAGCAGGTTACATCACCCTGGGTGGCATGGGGCCGAACCCCTCCTACCTCAGGAAGGCAGCATTGTCCACCAGCAGCAGATGAGTCAAAGTTCTGGAGAGACACCATTGCCAGGGTAACATCTGCAGGAAAGGTGAGCCTACTCCCACCAACACCACCATGCTCAGAGTAACCAAGGGACCACCCTAACAGACAAGTTTGCGAATGGGAGGCCACGAGGTTACCAGTACTCCTAAGACGACTGTGCTGAGGAATACCACATGCAGAGAGAATGCTGTTAGCACCTCCTTCTCTCCCGCTGTAGACTGCACTCTTCCAGGTGACACATGGGTAGCCTCAGGCTATCCTTGTTTTAGGCCTGCAAATCTGCATTGTAGGAACTGAGGACCTATGCTGCTGATGCTCTTAGAATATGGAGTGGATATCCCCCACCCCAGCTTCGATGGTATTCTCCCCCCAACCCCCACCCCCCAAAAAGGGAGCGCGAAAGAGGCCTCAGTGTTAGCAGTGGAATTACAGGCTGCTGAGGAGTCCATTCACAGAGCCACTGCTCTTGCTTTTTCACCTGGGCCTGGGACACAAATGCTGTGGGGAAGAGCAGAGCAACCACTGAGCAGTAACAGAGGGTGGATGAACAAGTTAGTCACAACGAGACAATGGGGGAAGGTGAAGCATGTTTGGACACCAGATACACAGACACAAAAAAAACCACAAGAAGGCTGAGAGGAGAATATGTGCAGAGAGAACTGAATGTGAGCATGGGGTTAGAAGTGTGAGGGAACGTCAAATCAAGGAAGCAAACGTACCATTAGTCGGATGCTTTGCAAACGACACAGAAAATCGTTTTACGGCTGGCATAGACAAGAGCTCTGAGGAAATAAAAACAGATCATCTCAGTTAACAGCCTGCTTCTAAGGATCCCCCGACTTTCACATACTTGCAACCACTTTCAGGTTCACCTTCTTCGTGACCCCCATAACACATGCTCCCACTGGCACTGCGGCAGCACCCTGGGCACGCTCTGCCTGCAGGTCTGGCTGAGCCGCTGGGCTCCCTCGCACTCTGCCGGCTCCCCGCTTCCCTTGCACTGCCCCGCCAGGGTCTCCCCTGACACTACGAGACCTCAGCCACACTCTCTCGGTCACAGACAGCATCTCGTACCTCCCCACCACACTGCCAGCCATCCTGAGAGCGACCTGGGCTCAGTCCAGTGCCCGATGCAGACAGGCCACGCTCACAGCCACGGGAGCACGTGGCCAAGCAAACAGCAGCACTGCAGGGGGGCAGTTCTCGGGATTCACCTCTGCCCAAGGAAAAGGACAACCATTCTGCAGAGGAACTGAGGAGCCCTGGCACAGGTAAGTGCAGCTCAAAACATCCTCTTAATGCAAGCTGAACAGAGCTATTTATGAGTTTAAAGCTAAACCAACTAACGAGTTTGGGAACAAACAGAAGACCCACGAAGACCCGCCTCTACAGCTCTGTTGCGCAAAGCATTTCAGTACAGAAGAGGTTTTGGGATACACCTGTCAGACTGGTCCTCAGGCTTCTACTGGCCACCTCCTAGGCCAGGCCAAGCTCTCCCACAGAAATCACATATCAGAGAGACAGTGCAGGGACAGACTCTAGGCATCTAATGGGGTGCAGAGAGATGAGCTTTAAAGGACATGGATTAGTCTCCATGTGCACAAAAAAAAACCCCAAATGGCTGAAAACTTCAGTTTATTCCCACTCTGGAAATTCCTCGGCTGTCATGGGAAAGAATGGCCTACATCAGACCATCTGTATGTAGGATTTGATGTGAGATCCCAGCCAATCATACCTTTTGCTGCTATTTAGGAACTTTTAGGAAATATTAGGAAATGGTTTTATTTCTCTTTCATGTTTCATGCATCCGTCCTACCTAGTCAATAGGGTCTGTACACCTACCCCTCTACACCAAGGTTAGGAGATACGTGGACCAATTTATGCTCCACACCCCCATTGTGCTTCTCTAGCTACATCCACTGACTTGGCCAAATAATATACTTAAACCAGCTCTCAGACTTGCTGCAATTTTCTTTGCCAGCATAATAGCCCTACAAATTGTTTTTTTCTTTCTTTAAACTCAACAAATAGAGCATGACAATCTTCCCTACACACGCAGTCCCTTAGAAGTGTCCAAGTCCTGGAGCTGCAGTCAGCCAGCTGGTAACCATCTCCGTTCCACCCCACACCTCCCCCTTGTCCTTACAGCACGTCAATTTAAACAGTACTGCAACACAACTTACTGGGTCCCTGGCTTCAGAAAAGGCAACCTCAAATCACAACCATCAGTGGACTTTCCCTCAACCTGAGGCTGGGACACAACTCTCCACTGGAGTGCTCCTTAGCCCTCTTCCAGCCCCAAGCAAAAAAGACTTCTGAAATAAGGGCCATTTTAACTTCACTTGAGCAAGTCTTTGATGAAGTGCTATAAGCCATGCACCACACCTTGAAGCATCGCAGCCATGAAAAAGTATCAAAGAGTTCATGCAAAGATGTGCTCCAGAATCTGAAGGTTTTAAAACATTATTAGCCTGATGACTGTGAAAAAGGCCTTGATACAAATGTACTCCAAGAGCCTGCTGTAGCTGCTGCGTCACTGTATTCAGCTCTAGTGATGTTTGGTTTAAATGCCATTGTTCAGCATTTCACTGGTACTCATTTAAGCAGGAACATGCAGATCAAGGGCTTATTTCACATTCCAAACTACCTTTCCCAGAAGCTGAATGCCTCTCTGCCTTCTGCTTGTTTTTCCAAGCCCCCCTGCTTCTTCCTCACGATCGCTCTTATTGCAGCAAGGTGCTGGTAGCACAGGGTGCCATAGCACACTAAGAAACATGGAGAATAAGTGTAACATCAAGATGAATAATTCTGGGCTGTGTTAGTCACACACTAGTTAAACACAACTGCCTTTTAAGTACTTGAGGGTACAAGTGCATCTCCGTACGCAGAGACCTTGTCTCTGAATTCAGGCTAACACAGCGGGGCTCTGCTCTGGACCTTGAATGCAAGTAGCCAGTTGCAGGCACACTCCTACTAACACGGTGACAGAGAACACCAGCACAGCACCAGGACTGAGCAGAACCTTTTCTGGTCCCGGCTGGATACAGAGCAGGCAGTCTTTGATGCTTTTCCCTGAGAATCAGTGCTGCCGTGGATCTACGCTGCTTGCAGAGTTATGGAAGAAAAGCAGCCAGAGCCCTCGCGGGCCTTTTCAGCGGCTCTCCTGGTATTCACACCCCCGTCTCGTGCCAGACACCATCAGCTTATTCTGGGATCTATCAGTAGCCAGCACTTGCTGCCTTGAGCAGCTCAGACGGGTACAGCAGGGTTTAAAGTCCTCCCAGTTCACCCTCCCTGTCTCTGTCGCCCACAGCCCGCTGTGTGCTAGGCAGCTCCCTGAAGACGTGAGAAGCAACACAGTTCTCCCTCGCACAGTGAAAAACAGCACAGAAAGCCAGTACACATCATGGTCTTGGTACAACGGCATTCGTGAGGTTCCAAATGGTCTGAGAATTGGATAGCATCTTTCCACCCTGATTTGCTAGGCCATTTTCCTTGCCCCAAAACTGGACAAAAATCCAAACAAACCAACCTCCTGTTTTCCTCAAAGGCCCCAAATTACCACCTTAATCATCTCCCCACCCTGTAATCCACCAGTGCTAGTGTTCGTTATGATCCTGGTAAGAAAGGCACTCAGACTGTAAAGTATTGAGCAAAATACCATTTTTTGGAACTAACACAAAAAGGGAAAAGAGAGGACAGACAATCTTACATCCATTCAGATGCTGCGGGGCCCGAGTTGTGCAACATTAGGTGGATTTCCAACCAGGACACAGCACGCTGTGCAGATCCCATCCATGCAGCGGTTTGTTCAATGCTGCTCAACTCAATGGTCCGTCAATCAGCACTTAGAGAGTCTGGGTGCCTTTCTTATTAGGATCACACTGGACACTTGCACTTGTGCATTACACCCCTACAACCCCTCCAGGATACCTCAGTCCTTCCCTGTGCTCCAATTTCCTTGAAAGTAGCAACACTCCCTCTGCTTGTCAATGCACAACACACCACTACTAACGGCAGATCAGTCCGCAGCTGGCAACACCCTTCACCTGCATGCATCGAGCAACGTTTATACTAATGACACAAATACATTTGCCAGACTATCTTGCTGAACTTCAGCGCAGCTTCTGCAGAACTCCACAATAACCAGACCTTGGTCCTTTTGCAGTATTTCACCCGAGCACCCCACTTACCTCAAGCATTTCAGGTATATTACACCTGCTTTCTGACAGCTACCTCAGACTCTTCTGTGTGCCCAGCCTTACTCTAGTACCCATCTTATCCACCCCCAGCACATCGTTCTGCCTTTGGCACGTCTCCATCTTCTGTACGGTGAGGATTACCATCCCCACAAAAGCTTCATTTAGCATCAGCAAGATCACCAAGGTAAGCAAGATGATGCGATGCGCTGGATTTCCACACCAAGACAAACCTATTTAATATCTAGACCAATAAATCCTCCACAATAGCAAATAGTATTAAAATGTCAGAGCAAAATCAGAGCCCAGCAATACCGTATATCAGCATAAAACTTCTCGCACAATGTCAGCTCCTGCCTTGTCCTAGCAAGGATCACAATTTCTTGGGATATGACAAAATGCATTTCTGTAGATGCAACGAATATACAACATTCAACTGTCATTCTTCTTCACAGTCTAAGTCTTTGTCTCAATAGCATCCTGAGACACCAAAGTCCACAAATTAACCACCTGCTGCACAGGGAACACACATACCGTCTTTGTATGTCAGGCTGCTGGCAAACTTTTTGCCATGGCTGCGTGCGTAGTCCTGGAGGTTGGGGGCACTGGAGGAGCCTCCCAGCACAGTGGTGCTAAACAGGCCGGTGCATTGTGACCCTGGAAAGGCATGGAAGGTGTTAGTATTACATCTCCACTGCATGCAACTACAGAAAAGCAGGGTTAGTCAGAGAATGAGGAATGAACTGCCCACTTCACAGGCAATCTCAGGGAAAAACACGATGCCAGGGAGCACGGGGAGGCAGTATTCCCCATTCTAAATTCGGTAGTGCCAAATGCACAACAGGTAGCCCAAAACTCAGCACCAGGAAAGTTCCTAACTCTGTCCAGGCGTTTATTTCCGTTTGGCTTTCTTGCCCTGGCCTAGGAGAAACACCTTCACACTCTCCAGTCAGCAAATCTACATACACATGTCAGAAAAGCCAGGATGCCAAATCACTGATGTTCATGTCACAGGGCTTCACTTCTCTTCTGCCCTTTCTCTTTGGGAAGCTCCTTTTTCTGCGGGACGCCGAGAAGAGGAAAGGAGTGCCTGATGTGTTGATCAGCAAACATGGATTAATCACTCTGTCACACAGAAAGGAAATCCATGTGATCAGAGAGCTTTCTTTCACAAGCTGCTGCCCAGATGGTATTTCACATCCACTTGGTCATGTCTTGCTCCTCCAGAGTAGGTCCGATTGCTCCATGAACGACCCTTGCAAAGCACCAGATGCGCACCCAGCAAGGAACTTTGCCCTATGGCGAGGAATATGGTGTGCAAGACAGTCTCACGTAGAGGAGGGCAACCTAATACCCATGACTTTGGCAGCTGCTGGGTTTTGCTTCTCCAAGGCACGGTGTTCTGTAGAGTGCCTTGACTTTATGTGATATTTAGGGAACACTGGTCATTTGAAACAGGATTCTTTCGACTGAGGAAAGCGATTGTGAGTAAGACAAAACCTTACTATGGGCCAGACAAAGCCACTGATTGGCTATAAATTCTCTGTTAAACTGTCTTGATGCTGTATTCTGTACTGAGACTACCAACAGCTAAAAACAACACTAATCCCACATACAAAAGGCTTCCAGAAACAAGCAGGTTACCTTGTTCTACCTTGTCTGGCAAGGCAAAAAACCTGACATACTGCCCATCAGTGTTTAACTGGAACAGTGCAACTCTTACTACTGTTAAAAAGACCCTGCCTATATTGCAAGCAGCTCTTGATTCTAAAATACAGCATCATAGCATGATTTAGGTTGGAAGGAACCTCTGGAGGCTTCTTTCCCAATGCTCCAGCAGGGCCAACCTGCATCAGCTTGCTAGGGTTTGTCCAATCAAGTTTTCTCCAAGAAAGGAGATGTCACAGCCTCTCTGGGCCCCTGTTCCAATACCTGCCACACTCGTGGTGAAAAATTTGTTCCTCCTAGCTAACTGGAATTTTCCATGCTGCAACTTGTGTCTGTTGGTTCTCGTCCTGTCACCAGGTGCCTTGGAGGACAGTCTGTCTCCTCTCTCTGTAACCTCCCATTTAGGTGGTTGAACAGCATTAAGGTCTCCACTCCCCACAGCTTCTGGTCTGAACAAGCCCCACTCTCTCAGCTTCTCCTCCGAGGTCACGTGCTGCAGCCCCCATCCACCTCCACTGTCCCTTCCTGGGCTTCCATCCACCGCATCCACAGCCTTCTTGCACCAGGGAGCCCAGGAGAGGACGCAGCCTCACAAGAGGTGAACAGAGGGGAAGAACCAAATCCCTCAGCCTGAGGGCTGTACTCCTGCGAATCCAGCAAAGCATGCCGTTGGCCTTTTTTGGTGTAAGGACACACTGCTGCCTCGTGTCCACCCGTTGCTCTTCAGAACCCCAGCGCTTCCTCTGCAAAGCTGCTTTTTAGCCCAAGCTTCTTTGGAGAAAACACACAGATCCTGAGTTTTGAGCTATTCCCATGTAAGCTCAGTGTAAGCTGATGGTATCTGCTCCTGGGAACAGTGAGGGATGACCAAAAGGGTTCTCATATGCACTGAAGTTAAGCTATTCCACCACTGTGACACTGCTGGTAGCTTTCACCAGGACAGACTAGCACATACATGTCCTTGGGCAAACAGGCAAAGAACTCTTGCCTGCAGGGTGACTGATACACAAGTCTTAGAAAATTTCCTCTTAATGCCTTAAATTGAAGCTCAGTGCTGATTTAGCATGAACTGCAATCTGTCAGAATGCAAACAAAATTTTGCCAAGCAGCAGCCAGGACGATGCTCCTAATCGTCCTTCCATGGCTTACAAACAAACAACAACAAAAAAAAACCCAACAGACTCATTTACTGTCAGATAAAAATGGAACAGAAGATTTTTATGACTTTCTATCTTGAGCAACCTCATGTCACTAATCATTAAGCTAAGGATACCCCTGTGCTTCTGCTGTCCTACAGTAGACAGAGGCATTTTGTTAGCACCCTTAAGCCAGAAGAGAATTTACAAAGATGCCTCTATGGATGACAGCAATTGTCTACAGTGAACTCTAGGGGACCACTGTAGCACGCAGGCATCCTAAAGAACATAAAGGTATACCAGCCATTTGGATTTAAGATGGAGTAACACTTGCTAGAAATTACTGCATATGCTGGATCTTTTTTGTGTATTTAATTTTCAGAGGTACATTCAGTGTTTCAAATGTTTAAAAAATGGACATCCCTTATTTCCCTATGTGAGTCTCAGCACAAAGCTTCATGCCCACCAGCAGTGCACCACCTCCATTGCTCAAACAGCAAGGAGTGATTTTACCCCATTTTGAAGCGTTCTTGCAAGCAAAGAAAGGCACTGCACTTCCATGGCTTTCTCAAGCTAGAAGCACGCACACTATTGCAGACAATCCACAATAATGCACTTGCTCCTGCCCAGAAAAACGTGGCATACTCCAAAGCACCACTTTGCATGGACAAAGCAAGCTGCAGCCCGCCCCTTTTCCAAACAGACATTTCAAGGCATTTCTTATATTACAGTAAAGACACAACTCTGGCAGGTATGGCAGCAGGGTCACTATAGGAGCTCTGTCCTGCTCCCCATTCCTGCATGCCCAAACATATGAGGTTACACCTGAGGAGCCATTCTCCCAGAGATAACGGTCCAGCCACTGACAAGGTCAGCCAACAGGAGATAGGCTCAACTTCAGAAAAGCTCAGAAACAGCAGGTAGTGGCTGAATGAACCCCCTCATAGCACAGCTGCTGAGACAAGTATTAAAGCCAAAGTTCAAACTCCCGTGAGTTCTATACTATACCTCACAGAGAAAGCACATTTCAGATCCTAAAGGGGGAAGGAATTAGACTTCTACAAAACAAGCAGGAAAGGAATCAGGAAGATTCCTTGAAGAGCTTGACTTTTACAGGTAAAGAGGCATCATTCTTCTTAACGGTTCTCAGGTTAAGAGAAATTCACAGAAACACAGACATCCCAATAACCAGGGATTGTGCAAGCTGGTATTGCACAATTTATTGGTCTCTCCTGCTCAGCCCTTCTGCGCCTGCAGCTACAAGACTCTATGGAGAAGAACGATGGCTGGACTGAGTACACAGCTAGAGGTCTACTGTCACAGATCAGGTCTATCAATTCCCACTCAAAGTTTTTGCCTCTGCGGAGCTTCACAGTTGGGAGAGTGACCAGCACAGGCTTCCCAGCAAGGCAAGTCAGGCAAGAACCTGAAATTAAACCTGCTGGGATCAAATTTCTCATTTTGTTGTCAAGGAAAAGTAGTACTGTACAATGGTCCAGAAGAGTAGTAGTCTTCTCTATTGCCAAAACAGACATTCCTCAGAAACCTGGAAAAGGCTGTAGTAAACAGGCCATCAATATCTGCTTTCCAGAGCACGTGCCTTCTGGTACTCAGACATCCAAACAGCAAAGACAGTTTGCATGTAGCATTTGATGTACTCAGTAATTTTCCAAGCAGATGCACCTCCTTGACTGTGTGCCATCTCAGAAATTCTCATACTGATTCACATGGATTCACAGGATAACCACAGGTTTCTTCAAGCCTAAGCAAGGCAGTCTATTACAGCTTACTTAATCCTGCAGGTGGTCTGTTAAAAGCAGAAGTAAGTAGATGCACCACATGAAATAGCACATTCAAAACCCACTATGGCCAAGGCTATTGTGCCTTTACAAAAATAATATGCACCAGCCATTCCTTCTTAGGTTTTTCCAACTGTCTGGGAGCAGAGCTGGCAGACTCCAGGGATACTTCCTAACCACTCTGAAGAAAATTCCCTTTGCTTAGTAAGAATCAGCTTCCAAAGAAGCGGCTCATTCAAAAGTGACAAAGAAATGATCAGGCCTTTCAGAAATCTCTTGGCTGCAGCATGTCCACACAACAGAGTAAAGAACTGATGAGTCCAAACTGCTGCAAGTCTATGGCCATGCCATAATGCAAAAATGGTTTTAAAGAAAAGAAAGTGGGCATAACTTGGGTATTTCCACCTCCTGGTGCTTATTAGGCATCTGCAAGATCTAGGTTTCACAGCTGTCTTTGAACTTCATGACAGCAAAGACAGCTTTTCAGTTTCCAAACAGATCTTGCTTTAGCAAAAATATTTCAGGAATAATTTCAACTATTAAGACATAGTTTAGGTTAGGATGGCAGGAACGGTACTCTCAAGGACAGGCAGAGAACCCCAATTGCCCCAAAATATTCTCTTCTGCTGACTACCATGCAAAGAATGTCTACCCAGGGATTCCAGCTCAATTAGAGAGCTGTCAAACACTGTTGCAGATGACAGATCTGTTTCATACAAGAGATCTTTAAGAAGCAAAGGTAGAAATATAATAGTCTTATATGAAGAGCAGCTTTGCATGTAAACTACTGTTTTGCAGAACAGAAAGCACGCTATTTCTCATGTAAAATCTTCTCTTCCTACCAAGTTCAGAAATGGTATAACAAATGATAGCAACATGGAACCAGAAGGCCAGCCTGCAAGTATGCAGCTTGCTCTGTTGCTCCCGTACTATAAAGGATGAAAAATGCATCTTCTGCTGCTAGAAGCTGAAGGAGAAGACCATACACAAAAGGAAATACAGTAAGACACTCTCTACAGTGGCCTAAACAATAACACTAAAAGAAGACATAATACACACAGAGAGACAGACAAGGAACTTAAGCCAGATGTGTATGTGGAGAGACAGACGGATGCCCACAGAAATACAGAGGTACAGGCGAGCAGGCTGGTTACAGGTCAAGTACAGTACCTAAGCCACTTTGCTTCATCTCAGAAGACTGTCTGGAATAAGTGCTGAAGAGGCGATAACCTCCTGATTTGGAAGAAGATTCAGATAGCACCTGCAAAGACAGACAGCATAATCAGTGTCATGCTCTAAGTTACCCACTGGTCTCAAAAGCCTTTACACATCAAATGATGGTAAAGAAAACTTGGTGTCTTCCTTACAATCACAATTTTCAAGAAGCGTAAAAGTACTCATAGGCTAAGACTGTGACACTCGGTTTTAATTTCAAGTTTGTGTTGGGCTGTGGAACAGTGGAGATGAAGGGACTCACGTACTGAGCTCCTTGTCTCCCAAGACTTGCTGGGATCACTGGGACATAGACTTCCTCCTTTAGCAGCAGGAAGGTAAATCCCCTTTAACTTGGTATGTGCCTCTTACAAAGAACCCCCGAGTGCTGCATGCAAAGATTACATCGTGAGTGACACAGAGAGTAAGACAGATAACAAATACCTCAAGCCCTAACTCTACTTTCACTGGTTCAGAAAACAGATAGCAAAAATGCCTGTGAAGCCCCTCCAAAAGGAAGGGCAATTCTAGAGCACTTTGAAGGTGCCAGCTACCTGCTGACTGTGAAGCTGAACACCCAGAAGGAGCGAACAACAGTAAAATCGATCTTTGTTACTTTAGCAGATCAGTGAATGGGACAGTTCTAAACCCTGACCATTCAAACACTAATAAACCCACCGGTTCGCAGGGACCTCCGACTTGCCCGAGATCTTAAATGGGAGACAGGAACAAAAAACGTGGAGCTGAATTGTGAGAGGCAAAGGCTGGAGTCTAAGGGAAGGCAAAGATATCTCTGTGGCTAGGTGAAGACATTGCATGCAATCCTGTAGCTTGTTACACTGATGTCTCTACAGAGCACGTAATCCAAATACTTCTTGTGCTTCTCAAGCGTTTCCTTACTTGCTCTTACTCATCAACTCCTTTCACCTGTGTTCCCCCCATCCTTCCTCAGGGAGGAGGAGTTTGGGAGGTCTGCCTCACAACAAATCCCTCTGTAACTTCTGCAGACCCTTTCCCAGAATCAACTCAAACTCTGGCACGTTAAAAGGAATGCCAGGAAGCCAAAATCAAGAAAAAGACCTTCACTAGAACAACCAAGGGCGCCCATGGCATTGTTACCTCCATGGACCCTGTCTTCCGGTTCCTGATCAGCGGTGATCTCCGCTGAAGGCTGACGGGCTCAGAAGGCTGCGGAGACCTTTGCTGTGCGCGGTCTGGCTCATCAATGCCCTTCTCCTTGGAGAGGTCCTCCAGGCTGCCTTGGTCTGTTTTCTTGTCCTCATTCTGCAGTAAGGAAACATTGACACCTGCAGACACGTGGCCTTCGCGAGCACTGCCCAGGCACCCACGCCAGCCTTGGACCGGCCAGCTCTGCGGAGCTCAGGAGGATGCCAGCGTTCCCAAAGCCTGCCCTGAGAAACCCTCGGAGTTAGGCAGGGAACGTAACCTGCTCACAGTCCGCGGGCACGAGGGAAAGGCCAGAGGCAAATTTGCTGCTGGAAGTGAGCCGGCAGCAGAGCCTGGCAGAGCAGCGCGGAGCCCGATGGGCCGGTGATGGCCATGCGCCCCGCGGGCAGGGCAGCCGGCACCCAGGCAACGTGCTCACCTCCGCAGAGGCAGGTCGAAAGCCAAACCCTGTGGGCACGTTTCTGTCTTCCTCACAGCCTTTCACACCAGGGCTGAAATGCAGCTCCACATGGAAACGCTCTTCTGAGGACGGGTCCTGTGAACACGAGGCACAGGGAATAAGTGAATACATAGAAGTCAGCCCCACTGCCAGCACAGGCGCTGGTCTGGACCCGGCCACCCTGCCATGCCCGTGCAGCACGCATCCCAAGCGCATCCTTTTGGAAGGAAAGCGGAAGCAACAAGAAACCACGAACATAATGGCTCTAGGTTTGTTTCATCCAAAAGGACAGCCCTTATTAGCACAAAGCTGAGGCATTCAGATTGCTGTTATTTTGTGACAACAGCCACCAGAGGACCAAAACAGAATGGGCCATATGTGTATATATATATACACACAAACCTAAAACACAGCCCCTTCCCATCCACTCCTGGGGCAAAACCAGCACACGCTGGGGCAGGGAGAGATCGGCTCCCTCCTGGACCTTTAGGCAGTCATTCCAAGATTTAAGTAACTGCCTCTAATATAATTTTTTTATATTTTTTTTAAAAGGAAGGCAGAACTTTTACAGTATCTGGCACTAATGACATAAACCCAAAAGTTTCACCACCTCTACTTTCTAACAGATTTGCACCACTCCTAAGAGCTCTATTCAGACTTTTTTTTTTTTCCTCCACAAACAGCACTAGGAAATATTTCACTTCTGCCATTAGAACCCCACATCAGCTCTGTGCATACCAGCTTCTGACTCTACAGCGTATGGAGGACAGGGACTGCTCCCCTTGCCCACCACATCCTGCAGTACAGGACCTGGGACTCAGAATGCGCAATTTGGTGCCAACCCTACTTACGGTCATCACCATCAGCTTCCACATTCCAGCTGGTTTTTAGATTATTCTCTTTACTTCCTGAATATATCAGTATATACTTCTCTAACTATATCAGTAGATTTTTAAAAAAAAAAACGTTTATGAATGTGGAATTTCCTGATATTTTCCAGAAATATTTGGAAAAAACTGCCAAATATAATTTGGTTTTTAAATTTTTTTTCCTACTGTTAATTCATAGTTAATATTAAGAAACAGCAAATTACTTTGCATTAGGAAATGCTTTAAAATAGATAGTATTGATTACTTAGGTTTGGTACTGCTGCTCGGGGTGGCATTCCGCTTACGTGTAACAAGCATTAACTGGGTCACTGCCTCCCACCTCAACATAAGAACTAGCAGTTGTGTAAATGATCCGTCCGTCTTTATTCCCAAGCGGAGAGAGCTCAGGTTACAGACTTCCCAGCGGAACTCATCTCTCGGGGACTGCGCCTTGCATGATGGCAGGAAGGGTTTTATCCTACAGCTATATCCCTCACCTTGTTGTTGTCCTCGTAGAGCATGATAACAATCTGGGTCATGTAGTTCAGCTCTGAGATAGCACTCAAATAGTCCATGGCTCTCTTCCACTGCTGGTCTTTGTTTTCCTGATATATACACATAAACAGTCGCATGGAATAAGCAACAGCAGACACCTTGCAGCATTCAGTGAAATGGGTCTGAGAGAGTTTGTCTCTCCACAGGATAACAACATTGTCAGGACAAAAACACCTTGCTTAACCGGCATGAAGAGAGACGACCTTGCAATGAGGGCATGGTGCTTACGGGAAGGAGCAACTGCATAGAGGGACACTACAGCTACCCGTACAGCCCACGTGCAGATCTGAGCGTGTCCAGCCGCAAGCCCGCTGTGCCATGCTGGCTGGGGTAAAGCATAACCCACTGCAGGTTCCCAAACACGGTCGTTCTCAAATAGCGGCATACGGAATGGAGTATTTTAGAGAAATCTCAAAACAAGCGCAAGGGATGAACTCGTGCTAAATAAGGGACCAAGTGAAGCTGCTTTTACACAATTCTGAATGAAAAGTCTCCAGACCCTTGGGCTCCGCATGGCAGGGCAGCCCTCCCCGCTCCCAGCACTGATGGGGAACGGCCGTACCCAAAGTGCCGCTCGTGTGCCTGTGGAGTGTCTCACCACCTTGGTGGACACGAGATGAACCCCACTGGTACAAGTGAACCCAGGTGCAGCCTAACATCCCTGTGCTGGCAACACAGCGTCCCCTGACACTCACATCGGGGAATAAAGTAGCATCTTAGCGAGCAATTCAGAGGTACTTGCACGATCGCTGCCTAAGGACACAGTGAGCTTCCACAGACATCAGAAATGACGCCTGCTAAGCCGGTGCAGACTCTCAAGGCATTTCAGAACACCATGCTTAAAAATGGGAAGATAAATCAGAGAGTCTATCGGGGAGTCTAAAGCGGAGCTTTTCTCAGGGTCTGCTTGCCAGTTCCTTCAGGAAGCAGGTTATGAGAGCAAGGGAAGGTTGGATTGGATGCGTTAGTCCCCCCAAAATGTACCATCCGTCCCTCTGGCAGAGAGCACCCCCTATGCATTTGCAACCTCGAGCCACTCCTCTGTAAGCGAAGTGATTTTATTGACTTGGAATTGACAGAAAGTCACTAATAACAGGGCCAAGCTCTTGAAATAAAGGGCTGAAGGAAGCAGGAAGAGAGGAATTTCCTCATCCCCTTTGCCTCATACTGCTCTCCTCCTACACAGGTAAGTGGTCGACTCATCTGAAATCAGCGGGACAGCTCTGGGAGAAAACATGCCTCTGCACAAGCAAGGCAGGCAGTGTCAGGACGGAGGAAGAACAATCCTCCTACATGCCAGAAAGGCGGGAAGCTGCAGCATGCAAACACAGCAGAGATGGAGCTGGCAGATCATTACCAGGGGAGCTGGCTGGAGGGGCAACCTATAAACATACACTGTCCACCTTGGAAAGGGCCACTGAAAAAAAGCAGGGAGGCTTACTCTGTGAGCATTGCTGGGACACTTACATCCAGGAGCCCCCCATAGCGGAAGATACTGAGCAGAGAGTGCACATGGCTCTCACTGGTGAAGTAGAGCCGTGTCCGAACGTGGCGACCTGGTGACAGAACTCCTCTTGAGTACCTAAACCAAAATCAGCCCAGTGTTACTCACAGCCTGCCAATGAAGTTCCATCTATCATACAGCAGCATTTCTGCATGCTTAACGGAGTAAGATAACCCCCCCTGGGCACCACCAAAGAGCAGCAGGAACAGAACAAACCGCGAGAGCACTGGGCACAGAAGCAGCAAGTTTTGTGGTATCCTAATGGAGACACATGGCGGGGCAGAGGTGTCACACCAGCACTTGCCCCTTGCAGAGACAGGGATGAAGGCACCACCATCCAGCTACAATGGCTGTAAGCCTCCGTGCCACCATGCTCCTGCTCAGCAGTCTCAATGTGCCCTTCCATTTCCCTTCCAGTTCCAGGAGCACCAACATGCCTCACTCTTGGTGTGCCCTTCAGTGTTTGTTCAGAGCCTCCTTCCACACCAGTACACTCTTCTGGCATAGTTCCCACACACTGCTCCAAATCTGCCCCCCCCGCCCAGCCGCTGCATGCAGCACAATCCTTACAAGGGATGTAGTTTGTTGACAGACTCATCTTCATGGGTTCTCTGTAGGTCCAACTGGATCTTTTTAATGAGAGGAAGACAAAAGCCAATAGCAATCTCCAGTTTCTCCTCCTTATTAATCCCATATTCCTGCAGGAATGAAACAATAGATACCCTTGAGCCCTGGTTCTTTGCCACATCCTCACATAAAATGAGACTGGACTTCAAGCACTACAGTGAAGCAAGGACAGAAAGGGAAATGTTACTCAGTGCCTTTCTCTTATTTTTTTTCCACGTATTGCAGAGGGTAACAGAGGACAGAGACTCCTCCAAGAATCCCAGTCTGTCTAGACACGACTGTTGGTAATCTTCCAACAGCTGAGAGGCACAAGTACTATCAAGGAGCTTCCTCTCATGACATACAAACTGATACCCTGACCTGGCATGAGCATTAATGCAACAACTGCTATTTGCAAAGATAAAACTTGAAGAGCTATGCCGGAAATAGCCAAACTGCATCTCATCGGGAACACTGTGAAAAAGCTTAGAAGACCATTTCTGCTCTACAAGGGCACATGTGCAATTGGACCTGTCTGGTAGAAGCTCATCCCATATAAATGAAGCATTTATGCCAGAAGTGAGACGACAATGGTGAATACAGAGATCCATTGCAGGTGGCCCTCCTCTCCCCTCCCGTGTTCATGGGCATAAACTTTGTGAGAGGCAAGCCAACTTTGCAAACTGAACAAGTTCTAGTTTGACAAGAATAACAAACTTGCCAGAAGAAGCTTTCACTTTAACACAGAGATCTCTCTTCCCCTGTACAGTCTTGTATGTGGAGAATGGGATGTTGCTATAGCGCACACACTCAGCTCGATGCTGTGCTGTAATGCACGACCATGAACATGGAAAAGCTGCTGCACCAGCTGTTCGTTACACTGATGTGCCAGAATCCTCAACCAGGAAGCAAGCCCTGCCACATCTTCAGTCATAAATGGTTTGGGGCTTATACAACCACCAAGAGAGATATCTGAGACATACCTGTGGTACTCTGCCCTGAGAGTTAATGTGCAAGAGAATCGAGAAAAAACAGACAGGGAAGGGGTCAGAAACTGACACCATAGACATCGTCACACAGCCAGGACAGGCTATACCTGGGGTATGATCACATCTGCCAGGGCTTTGGAGAGTTTGAAGAGTTCAGCTGTGCCTTCCAGTTTCAGCGCACAGTTGTGCTGTACGTCATACTTGATGCAGTCATAGATATCGGGGATCTTGCTGATGTCGTAACGCCCATTCTTCATGCGGAAATCTCGCTCCAGCTTACTCCAGCGTTGCAGCATCAGTTCTAAAGTCTCACTGTGGTACAACTGCAGGTCTAAACAGCAGAGAACACCAAACCACGTTCACATCCTGACTACTTCTGCGTAGATTTTAAGTGACAGCTATGACTGACTTCTCCCAGCACAGAAGGGCTCTGATTATTCTGTCGCCCACAGGAGTCCTAGACTGGCAAAGCCACTGGACCTGTTGCACAGAGTCTGGACCTGCAGCAATAAGCTACTCCCGAAATTCTTGAGAAAAGTGAAACTGCTTGCCTGTTGGCTTATGTCTGCCATAAATCGTGTGAAATGTCCCACAGATGCCTTTTCAAAATCTCTGCACTGTCATTAGGAAAGTTCTTAGAGATGAGCAAATTGTGACTGAAAAACTTGCTCTTTACAGTCTGGAGCTCCCCTCCAGAAACGCTTGGAAAAACCAGGCGCACCTCTCCAGGCTATCCTGCTGCTGTTTACATTCACTCGGAACCCAAGATGCACATATAATTTCCTTTACATTACAGCTCTCTTTAACAGTAGTTGAAAGTGGAACAGGAGCCTTCTACATCAATAGCACACACAGAATTTCACTTTAAAATCTCTTTGCCGCAGACAAACATAAACCACAGTGGTGTTTGGGAGCTCTGCAGATGTAACAATAAATGAATCTGCTCCACACCCTTTCCAGTTCTGATGCTCACCTGCAGATTTTGGGTCTTCCAGACGTTTTTGTATCTGGGAGGTGAGATTCTCAATCAGGGTGAACACCTGGTTACAGACCTCTACTGGGTTTTGGATAAATGTCATGGAGTTGAGCAGAGAAGCGCTGCCTGTAGGTGCTAGCTGAGAGGAGATACCAGCAGAGGTTAGTCAGTATCTTTACAAGCCGGGAACACAAAATGCCTGCCTTTTGCAGCTGTACCGCTTTCTGATTAGGTAAAGTTGTGCTCCCAGCTAAGCAGAGTAAGCTGGCCTCTTCCTAGGGGTAGTTGGCGTGTTTTAAAAACTGCCTCAGGACCAAACTCAGAGGGAGCAAACAACTCCTCCTATCAGATCAGGCCTCCCTCCACCTACAACATTCACTCTTGTCTCACTTTGCTTCTGTGCTTGAGCACAAGGGCTTCATAGAAGTTTTAAGTAGTTCTTTGAGGTGATAAATGTATTCCTTACTGGTAATGGATTTCAGTCTGGTCATCAGATCTCAGAGTCTGGGAAAAATAGTTCTGGGGACTTGTTGGAGAAGCAGCTAGAGTGCTTTTACTGGTTGCTGTGCTGGATGTAGCCCACACTCTCTGCTCTGCAGTTATCAGACACTGATAGGACCACAAAAGGGTTTATATCCAAAAGATCTGCTCACACATGCACAGAGCGTGGATCTAGAATATGGTGAGGCATACTCCCTGTCCACAGAAACCGGGATTGTTCTGGGCAGCATGCAGTAAACCACGAGAACTCTTCTTTTAGCACACCCATGAGAATGAAATGCCCTGGGACTTCTAAAGGGTACCATGATGATTCTTGAAAGGAACAGTGGAGCAACACTGAGGATTTTCACTTGGAGAAGGGCAGAGGCTACTACCCGCAAAAAACCCTCCCTTTCCCTTCCTAAGTCCTGTTCATATCCCGTAATTTTGACCAGAATTGATCTCAGACTAACCAAAGGACTGTTCACACAGCAGCAGGCTTCATGTCAAACCACCGGAGCAATGCTATTCTCCTTCCAGACACAAGAAGCAATAAAGCCACACATGTGCTTTACCTTTTCATAATCCTCTTCACAGAACTCGGCATCCTTCTGCATGATTTCATGCAGTCGTGCCTTCACTCTGTGTTGACAGCTGCTAAGGGAATCACTGTCACTGTCCAGGAGACCGTTCATATTGGCACTTTTCACCATTTGCACCAGGATGGGGGTCAGTTCTCCTTCCAGGGCCAGCAGACCCTAAAGCAACACAGGACAAGATTTCAGTTATGTGCAACCCAACCAATAAACTTTTCTGGCAATTTCACGTCCAGCCCTCAGTCAACTTGAGGGAAATCTCAACTGTCCTTGAAGAGCAGTTTTACAGCAACAGCGCCTACAGTCACCAGTGGCTCTGGCATGTTCTAGAGCTATTCGAGGCAATAGGCCAGCTCTGCCTGCAGCAGCCCCAGGTTTGTCTAGGCAACTGTTGAGCAGCCAACTGTTTGTTGGAAAATGCTGATACAGCAGAGGCTCTGATGAACAGCTAAAGTCACCACAAGATTCCTCTTGGATCAAGCTTTAACTGCAGATGAACCTGTCTTCTCCCCAGCCCTCACCCCACACTGCACCAAAGACATTTTATTTGCTGTTTAAATCCAGCAGTCAGAGAAAATCTCCTGTGGCTCTGCAGTCATCCAAGAAACTCTCATTCTTTAGGCAATTAATATTCAGCAACAGGTTTGATGTGCTCTAACATCAAACACCAGCAATACTCCATAAATATCTCCTTCTCTGGTCAGAGTCCTATCCTGGACAGGATACTAAAGGTAACACACATGTGCAGCTACGCTGGATTTCCAGTACTGCCCCATACACTTGCTATCAGCATCGTGTATCACCGTCCTCCCAACAGAGAGGGAGGAGCTCCTAGCACAGGCCCTTCCTCATCACCAGAGGTTTTCCTTTAGAACTGGCATATTTTAAGACTAACGTAGCAGAACTAACAGATGCCCAAAAGAGAGGAAGGACCTTTGCAAAAGCTGCTGCTGTCATCTGAACCCGTCCCTCATCTGAGGCGTAGATCTTGAGATCATGACGGTAGGTGCTGTGCAGTCTGAGCAAGCCGCATCCGGGGAAACCAGCGTAATCACCTGGAACAGAGAGCAAACTCAAAATTAATACTCTGACACCTGCAAAACTATCAGCTGAATATACTGCTTTAGACAACAAACTCTATTGTGGTAAGAAAGTTATGTAGGGAATTAATCACTTTCATAGGCAGCATTTAGGCTGCTCCAAAACAGGCAGTTCTAGCTGTACATGATGACTAGAAATCTGATTCAGGCTTTGCATAGCTTGGAAAACTTAAGTTTGAGGAAAAAAGTGAGCATTCACCAGACAAGTCTGATGCTGCCCAAATTCTGCAGCAACCCTTTCTGAACAGTCCATAGTTGTCCTGCTGGCCTGAACACCCCTGTGCAGAATAGAGACGCACAAAAAAAAAAAAAAGCCTCCTCCTACTCATTCACAAGAGCAGGTACTGCTGCCACCAGAACTGCCGGCAGAGCTATTCAGCAGGGAGGCGCCTGCCTTCCAGAGCATATCCTGTAGAGCTACAATTATTTTGTGGCACAAAATGCCGGTTTATTTACGATGGCTGAGTCAGCCACAGGAGTCAGATCAGTAATGGAGAAAGCAACTCATGCAGCTCTTAAGTCTGACCCTCCAAAGACAGTGCAGTGGTGACTAATTTGCTGCTGCCTGGAATCCCATGATGATTTTGCACAGTACTCAGTCACATTGCATGAGAAGATGGGAAAACTGCTCGCAGCTCCGAGCTCACAACTCGGAGAAACACCCTGCTAGACGAGGGCAGACACTGGCCCAGAAGTCAGCCGTGTATTTGGACAAAGCTGCCATGTACCAGCTGCTACCCAGCAACACCCCGCCTCACTGCAAAATAAGATCTCTCCCTCTCCATGAACGACCATGTAAAGCAGAAGTCTCCAAAGCCATGATTCAGAAGGATGGAAGTCACCTTGTACTGAGCTGTGCTGTGAGCAAGAGGGCAACCACTCCATGCTCACCAGACAGGGAGCAGTCAGCTCAGAACTGGATAGACCACACCTTAGGGCCCAGCCCAGCTTGCTGGTAACTGCAGTCCACTTGACCAGAGCTCTGCAGACATGTCTCCTCTCAGGTTTTGGTTCATTACGCTGCAATCTGCTCCCTGTACTTCCACTGGAATTGCCTCTCCTGCACTCTGTCTTCTGGTCTCCCCAGTCTCTTGTCCAAGTCAGGGGCTGATCCTCTCAGCTCCAGGCTTCAGAGATCCACAACCGCACCAGAAGTCCCCAGCCCTTCTCACTCACCACTCCCATCTTCAAGAATGGCACACAGGCCTTGTCACGAAGATCCTCTGTCCACTACTGCTCCTCCTCCTAAAGGAGTCTCTGCACTGACAGTCGGCTCTACTTGTTGGCACCTTGCAGTAAACACCACCACATGCACCTATTTTTCTCATCTTTTGGGAAGTTTATCCTCACATTTGCTAAAAATGTGCTCTTGAGATCACAAGCATCTGACCTCACAGCTCACCGCCCTCGACCTACTGGCAACACTCCTCCTAATGCAGCCCAGGACACCATTCGCTGTCTCTGTGGCAAGGGCACATCGTTGGCTCATGTTCAATGTGGTGTCCACCAAGACCCCCAAGTCCTTTTCTGCAAAGCTGCTGTCCAGCTGGTTGGCCCCCAGCATACACTGGTGCAGGGGGTTGTTCCTCCCCAGAAGCAGGACTTTGCAGTTCCCCTTGTTGAACATCATGAGGCTCTTGCCAGCCCCTTTCTCCAGCCTGTCAAGGTCCCTCTGGATGGCAGCATGACCCTCTGGCATATCAGCCACTCCTCCCAGTTTTGTGTCATCTACAAGCTTGCTAAGGGTTCACTCTGCCCCATCATCCAGACCATTAATGAAGACATTACAGAGAATCAGACCCAGTTTTCACCCCTGGGCTACACTGTTAGTTCCTGGCCTCCAAATAGACTTTGTGCCACTGATCACCACTGGCTTTCAGTCCACCTCACTGTCTGCTTATCCAGCCCATGCTTCATCAGCTATGAGGATGTTACTAGGACAGTGTCAAAAACCTCACGGAAGTCAAAGTAGGCCATAGCCACTCTTCTCCCCTCAACTAAACAAGCCAGTCACTTCACTGTAGAAGGTTATCAGGCTGGTCAAGCTCGACTTCCCTTTGTGAATCCATGCTGACTACTCCCAATCACTTTCCTACCCTTCATGTGCCCATAAATGGTTTCCAGACTAGCTGCTACCTTCCCAGGGACTGTGGTGAGGTTGACCACCCTGCTGTTCCCTGGGTCCTCCTTCTTCTTGTCATTTTTGAAGCTAGGAGTGACATTTCCTCTCCTGCAGTCCTCAGGCACTTCCCCCAGTCCTCACGATCTTTCAAAGACAATCTGGAGCGGCCTCGCCGTGACATCTGCCAGCTCCCTCAGCACTCGTGGGTGCATCCCATCAGGGCCCATGAACTTATGTATGTCNAACTTATGGATGTCCGATTTGCTTAAGTATTCCCTGACCCAATCCTCTTCCACCAAGAGTGACTCTTATTCCAGAAGGAAATCTTCTCAAATTCAATTTAAATTAGCTTAATTAATTTGAAATTTAATTAATTAAATTGAATTAATTAAATATACTAGTCAAAGACAAGCAATATCCAATACTGCTCTCCCCAGATCAATACAGTAGCAGTGTATTACTTCTGACTCTTCACTTGGATGAAAAAGGCACTCAGCCTTTTTTTTTTCCCTTTGGGCTCTCGTCGATCTGTGTGCACTGAATGCTTTTCAGAGTCACGGAATGATGGTGGAGAAAATACACAGAAGTTACCTCCTTATTCTCCTGTCTCAAGGCAGAATTATCTATGTTCCAAGATGGATTTAATCTGTTCTCTGCATCTGACCTAAATTCCTTGTCAATCATACATAAATTTTGAATCGTATTTGCTGCATCAGAATGTATCTTATTAGAAAAACTGCTCTATTTTGAATACTGGCACATCAGCTGAAAGAACGCTATTGTGCTCCAAGACACACTGAAGTTTAACCACTGCAGCAGACATCTTTAGCCAGCTTAGGGATCTTTAGGTGCAAAACCCACTTGAATTATTTATCTTATCAGGCCAACTCAAAAGAACAAAACCAGTGATGACCTGAGTCACAGAGGCGGCACACCGCCCACAGATGTCTGAGCATCCCTCACTATGGTGATTAGTCACGGGGGCTGGGCAGCCTGGCACAGTCACAGGACTGGACCGGAGATACACGGACAAAGCTTACCTTGGCCACCAGGGTACATACAGCGAAAGGCTCGCCCCAGCTCTTCTGCCTGGACTCTTCCTGCTGGTGTCAGCTCTCCACCCCACTTGAGCACCAGGAGAAGGGATGGGGAAGATTCTCGGCGAGCTTCTAGGAGACAAACAGGTACTCACTACCTCAGATCTCAAAGCTGAGCTTGCGGGGGGAGAGGAGGGGAGGAAGAAGAGGTTGTTCAGCACCTTGCAGAGCAACACAAGCCTGACCCAAAATCCCCAGGAACCAAACCAGAAAGTACAAAATTAAGAGTTGCTACTTTTTGAAGGTATAGGCTGACATCCACAAAATTGGAAGCGTAAGCCCTGTGGCAGCATCCGGGGCATATCGGTACACGACATTATGCATCACTCCAACCCTTCATATGATGTGAGCGAAGATAAGATGTGGGTCACTAATTTTGCTTGCACATCCAGAGGCCTATACAGGTAGGACAGCTGCACGCACTCTTCAACACCAGGTTTGAAGATCATGGCAGCAACATCAGGTCTCTTTACCTTCATCTTCACTTGCAGCTTTTGGATGTCCATGAGGCAGATAGGTCAACTGAACCTTGCGGTTAATGCCAGAAAAATGTCCATACCTGTCACACAGAGAAGGGAAAAAAAAAATTAAACAAAACAAGTCCACTCACCCTTTGCCCAGAGGTCCCTAGGCAGCACACAGCAAAAATACAGCGCAGGCAAGAGACTTTCTGCTACAACACCGACTGCCAGGGAACGTGAACATTTTTGCCATCTACCCATGACCCCGTACGCACCCCAAAAAAAGCGGAACAACTCCCCCAAATGAAATTCAAAGATCCATTTACTTGCCTGCTTTTCAGCTGACAGCACTCTGTGCTGTCATACTCCACTGAAGCTTTAATCAACCTTAGTTAATTTCTCTCTACATCTTTAGCAAGTGAATTAACGAGATCATAGAAAACCAATCTGCCAGCCGCTGAGGATAACCACATCTCTAATGAGCAGAAAGAGCAAGGGAAGGAAACGTAGCAAATATTAATCGTCTGTGCTCCACAGACACGGCCTGACCACAGACGCTGCCTGTGTATGCCACAGCGAGCTACAGTTCTCAGAAAAACCTTTCTTTTGTTTCTAAGATGCCAGCACCACCATATTGTCTTTTATTTCGGCTGTACAAAACCTAAGAGGACACAAACATCTTTTCATGTTTTCCAAGCTCCTTTTTGTTAAACTTTTGGCATCAGGACAACCTTATTTAAAACAAGATTTGTTCCAAATTTATCAAAATGCTTCATATCAATGTGGTCCCTACAGGACTCCAGCTCCTCTCCGGCAGCAAGAGAAGCTCAGTTTTGTCTCAAGTTGTTTAGCCAAAAACCAGCCACACTTGTGTCCTGGTTTCAGCTGGGACAGAGTTAATTTTCCTTCTAGTGGTTGCTGTGTTTCAGATTTGGTATGAAAGGAATGTCAATAATGCATATTGGTTTAGTTGCTGCCAGGCATTGTTTATATTTTTCAAGAACTTTTTTCAGCTTCGCATAGAAGCTGAGAAGGAGCCTAGACAGAGTGATGGGATGGCCAGCGGAATGTTCCGTACCACAGACATCATGCTCAGTATCTAAAGGGGGGTTGGCCGGGGACAGGTACTCACAATCACTGCTTGGGAGGCTGCTAATTCACCCAGCGGTGAGAGTGACTTGTGTCATTATTATTATTATTATTATTGTTGTTGTTGTTGTTGTTATTTTCCTTTTCTGTTATTCTTCTATTAAACTGTCTTTATCTCAACCCGCGAGTATTTTTTTCCTTTCCCTTTCCCTTCCTTTTCTCCCTCTTCTCCCCACCCTTCTGGGGGAAGAGGGGTGAGCAAGCGCCTGTGTGGTCCTCGCTGTCGGCTGGGGTTAAACCACAACAACTTGGAACAAGAATCGCCAGTGGTCTTGATGCCCAGGAGAAAACGTTAAGAGCGTGGCACCTTTTGCGTACAGCTGCTAACAGGGTACGGAGGAGACTCTAACCTCTGGGGAGCCAGCTGGCCAGGACAGCAGCAGCACAGCTTGTTTCTACATTGCATGCTAACCCACAACTCCAAGACAAACTCACAGTGTCCCGAAAAATGAACCCTTACATCTCCAAGACGCTCTTCAGCTGTTCCAGTTTGGATTTCCTCTCCTCAATCTCACAGTCGCTGTGGGTTCCCAGGTCCACCACAAGCTGCCGCGCAATGTCCAGCACTTCCTGTTGGAGAGCAGACGGTGTCAAGCATCCAGCAATTCTGCCTCAGACTCACCGCTGCACTCTTGCAAGGCCTCCACATGGCTTCACCCAGCATCAGGTTCAGAGACACTCGTCAGAAACACATCATTTCATAAGACACAGCTCAGGGAGGACAAACTTTCACACTGCAGTTTGCTTCATCCCTACCCTGTGCTCCATCTCCGTTCAGAGCCAAGCGGGTGCCTCCCACTGCCCCACTCCCTAGCCCGGACCCATCCTTCACCAGAGGCAGCCACAACAGATGGGCAAGCTGCATCAGGCCACCCCCATCCTACAGTCTTCACATCGGCCAGGAACAGTTTCCATTCTGCTCTCACACCATCACCCAGCTGAGTGTGCACGGCGTGGGGAATGAGAAAAGGAGCGTTGGTGCGACAGACTGTTGCCCTTTTGAGGGTTTTCACCCTCCCAAAGAATTGCCTCGCGCTGGGATCCATGTGGCCTGCATGTCCCCCACAGTAACCCCAGAGAGGACTCCCCTCACCTGTAGCTGCTCTGGTTTCTTCAGCTTCAACTTCCCTGTCTTGTAGCCATCATATTTCTCAAATAACTCAAAGAACCTGAACAGACAACAAAGAACCCTGATTTATTTTCTGCTGTTTCTGTGCTACAAGGACTGTCATCCCTACGTATGCGTTCATGCTCTGTTCTTCAGGGAGAACCAGCAGGCCCACTGGCTCCTGCCTGTACTTCAGAAATTCTGAAAAAAACAAGTGTTTCCAGCCACGGGTACAAAAAGGGAGCAGCCACTAGCTTCCCATTTAGTGGGGCACTTCCCTTTGCAGCACCTAGAACACCTTCACTCTTTCTTCCAGTGTTCACACAAGAAGGTGCCAGGAACCTTATGGGGAAAGGCGGCTCCCTCAACTGGGCAGAAAGCATTTGCTCAAATGAAGCCAGGAAAAAGCACTGCCTCCCACGCACTCAGCCCTTCTGCTCCGCCTCTTGGTTCTCTTACCGGGGATGCTTAACTTCCATCTTCATCTTCTGCTTTGGGGTGCGATCTCCATGCCGGATGACTGCAATAACACAACGAAGCTCCATCCTGGGGAAACACAAGATACACCTGAAAAATGTGCCCCTGCACTCCAGAACTGCCACCAGAAAGTACTTTCCAATCCTTCTTCCAGTTCCATCCTTTTGACAGCTGCTTTCCTCACCAGTGGCAGAACTTCCCCCAGACCAAACCAGGCACAAGTGCCAAGGCTGCACAAGCAGTCAAAGTACTGCAGACACTACCAGGTCACCTGGTTTTCTATCAGGGAAAAGCACCACAATACCACAATATGACAGGCAGAACCACAACTGCAGCAGAAAGGACCAGGCTGGACGTTACAGAATCTACAGAAACAGCATTTTAAATTGTGCCAAGCTTGTTTTCATGCTCAACTTGTGTAATGCTCATAGCACCACTTAGAAAGATCCAGGATAAAACAACTTGGTTCAGAAGAATGGTTATACAGCTGGGGTCCTGTCTTTGAGCAACCAGTAAGAGCTGTACGTAGAAAGACCCCATAGCAATCAGCCACCTGCAGGAACCAGTAGTTAGGCTGGCTAATTTCAGAAGGGCTATGTGAGTTTGCTTTTTCAGATACTACAATATCCACCTATTTCTTACAGGATCCCAAAGAAACAGGGATCGATTCTATCAGTCTCATTGTCACAAGGTGTCGTTGCAGCCAATAGCCCTCTGAGCTGTGCAGTGTTTGCGTTTGCCAACTTTTTCTAAATGAAGAAGGAAGGTAAAGGAAGGAAGAATACATGCTTTCAATCTACCTTTTCTGTAGCACCTTCTTTGCTCACTGCACACACCTGTACAAGTGTGCTGAGGATCACAAACAAACTTTTGCCTTTGGTCTTTTAGCCTTATGTGGTGGAAAAATAGTAAGGCCAGCGGTATCAAATGAGGGTCTGCCAAGTGTACAGCTACCGTGAATACTTCAGCCAATTGTTTTCCACCCGTTTCACTGGCAGCTCAGCACACATTTGCCCTGAGCAGCAGCCTACTGAACAGTGAGCCAGCTACAGTGATGCCCTAATCTGTTTCCCATGCTGCTCAAGAATTTGGGCCTTCTGAAAGCCATGTGAGCAGTTTGTAATTCCTTCAATGACTGCTCATCTGCATTCATCAAACCTACAACTAATTTACCATCTATCGCCCCTTTCCTGTGCATGGCTAAGCCTTTCCACAGGCATTTCAGGGTTGCAACCAACACAGCAGCTGGAGAATGCCACGCTGCTGGGAGATGTCTGTCCCTCGGACAGGGTTTGCACTTTCTCCCTCATGGTAGCCATCACCGGCATTCTTTTGAGAAGATGGCAGGTACTCACATGGTGCCTGAGGTTGTGGGGACGATGGGAATGTCTTCTGCCTCTGTTGGGATGGACCAGGGAATATGAAACTGGGGAGCCAATTCCCGCATGATTATATTTCTGGAAGAAATTGGAATACAAAACTCACAAGAAATTCCATTCCCTTGGTTCTCCACCTCCTCCTTAGTGGTCCAGCTGAAACATTTGAAGAGAGCCACAGAATTTCTCCTCACCTTCCTTGCAGAGACACCTATCACTCCATGGGCTAGTTAGGGCACCCCAAAGGGACACCAATTTCCCTCACATCACCAATACTGCAGCTGGGCTTAGCGTCCACTGAAAAGCCTGGTAAGATACATCTGGCTGTAGACAAAGACAACTAATGCCAACGAAGGCAGGAACTTCAGGGGCTCAAAATAATTAACCCACTCCTCCCAGAGCCAAGCTTTCACCTGCTGAACAAATGTCCCCATCTGAATTACCTGCAGCCTTCTCCGACATACTGATCAGGACTCCACATTCATTTTACTTTGCTATGAGTTCCCTTACCTGCTGTCGAAACTTGAATTTTACATACCCGAGGATTTTGGCACAGTCATCGTAATACTTCATAGAGTTCTTCACAAAACTGAAGCCATTCACATCGCAAACAAAAGAGTGGCCATTTGCCCGCAGGAGGTCAAACCCACACACCGTTTGCTGCAGGAGGAAGCAGAGGACACAGGACTCAGGCACGCTGCGAGGGAGTGCAGCGAGGGGAGGGCGTACACTGCGTACACCGCCCAGTTCAGCTCCACTGGTGCTGCAGCTGTCCTCCACTCTGTGCCTACCTCATGAGCCTTGAAGAAGTGTGAAAATTCGGCCACTAGCCACCAGTAACAGGCCCTTTAGAGGAACCTTTACACCCTCACAGCTCTACCAAAGGCCCAACCCATGAGCTCCTGGATTAAGCCTTCAGAGCCACCCCCCTACCTCCCGGAGCTCTAAAGGCTTAAGACAGAGCAGCTCCTGGCTCTCCTGCTCTTGCCTCTAAATCCAGCTGTTTCGAACCAGACTGGCAAATACAGACAGTAAGTGGTGCAGGCAAAGACATCCATCCCTATGCGGAAAAGGCCACAAGGCAGAACAAGCCCACACCTGTAGCAGCACAACTGCATGGGTTGCAGACTGCAGCGGGGGCAGGAACAAGTAGCCAAGTGCTTCTTCTGCTGACACTGCTGAACATGTCACGTAACCATACCTGGACTCACACACACACTCTACCGACCCGTAAAAATAGAACACAAAGGCGCACAAAAGCCAGATCAAAAATAAAACAACAACAAAACAAACAAAAAAAAGCAAACAGAAGAAGACCAAGCTTCATGGCCAGCAGGACCAGCTGCACCCCGCCAGCAGAGATGGCGACTGGCATCAGGTGTGGAGGACTGCCACACCAGAGACACATAGGGGTAACAGAGCTCAAGCTTTATCACTGACTGAGATTCAAATCAGACATTAGTGGAGTATCCTGCTTGCATAGGAGAGAAAACACAGACCTTAAAGGCTACACAGACTTTCCGGGCAACTAGCTTCTCCATGGCCGTCAGCATGACTGGGTAACGGATTTCTTTCCCTTCGCTGTCCCGTTCAACCTTCCCATCCAAAGCAGGGGATTTGCGAGCCTCTGCATGGGCATAGTCTGGCCCAACAGTGTACACCTGGGAAGAGAAATAGTTACACCTGACGTAACCACCTAGACTAACCACAGCTTCCAGAAGGTATTTCCACTGCAGACACAGAGAGAAGAAGATCAGATGGTCTCATGCGTTCCTCCTGTTATGACCTACAGAACACCTGCTCCCTCCTTTGGCATCCAAGCTGCACCGTCAGCACCTCACAGCTTAAACAAACACTCCAGAATCTAAGTAGGACTAAGTAGGACTGCCCAACCTTCACCCATCCCAAGCCTGGAAAAGGAAGGAGCTATTCCAGGCTCTTCCTTACCTTTACATCAGTGCCATCTGTAGGCATGAACTCCTCATAGATGTACGAGCCTGTCTTCCTCACACTGCTCTCTGGGGAGTACACGCTACTCCGGCTGCCAATCTGAAAGCACAGAATAAACACCTCAGGGAAGAGCATGGAGCTTCTTTTCTGAGATGGAAGAACAAAAAGCGCAAGTTTCATCCCATATGTTGTGAATTAGCAGAACGCCTCTCAGAACCCCCAGCTATTACAGCACACTTATTTATGGAGGACAAAAGAGACTCCAAAATGCAGACAGTAGGTCTGTCCTCTTCCAGGCTTTAAAGAGGAGAAAAATTATTATAGACCATTAGGTTGACTCCGATCACTACAAGGATATGGAACAAACAACAGCGAATAAAGACCTAGAAAGTAAGGAGCCTAGCTAATACGCAAATGAAAATAAATGATGACAGGTGATAATCAGACCAATTTAAATTCCTTCTAGGACAGTTGACTGATCTTATGGAGAGAGGATGATGATGTTTTCATTTCAAGCTTAGGATACAACCTCAAGCGGAATGCCTGTATGTTAGCTAAGGAAGCAATCATTTTATGATTATTAATAGCAGATGCATAACTGATTGGAAAAAAGATATATCACTGGCAAAGTAGAGAAAGTGAGTAAGGGCAGATTCCCTGTGGAATCTAGGAATAAATACTGCATCTGCAAGCTACAATAAGCTGAGAAGGGCAACAATTACGTTAGAGGACAGGAACATAAGTTTAAAAAAAAATCATCTTGATAAACTGAGGAAGCTATCTGGAAAAAACAGCATGCAATTCAACAAGGGACACAGTCCTCCATGACTACCAGACAGGACATGGGTCAAAGAGAGGATGGGGAAGGTGAAGTCAGCACTACCACTAAAATATGTCCTTCTGCAATTCCTAGGTAGATGGGGTTGAACTAGAGGTTCTAAGAAGGTCTAGATTTCCCCAACACAAAACCCTCCTTTCCACTTCACCCGCCCCAGCACTCCCTCCTGAAGCCACATGGCTCTCGGAGCCACAGGTCTGTTGGTTCCAACACCAAAACTGGAGTCGCCCTCCTCACCTTCCGAAAGAGCCGCTGGCTGCCCCCACCTGCTGACGTCGGGTAGTAAATATACACATTATGGTCTTCAGCACTGACTGGCTTCTCCACAAACGGCTTTGGGAAAACAGCTCCATTTACCTCCACGTGGTCCTCTCCTTCCACCAAGTTGCACTCTGAAGACAAAGCACAGCAGCAGCATGTTAGGAAAGGGTGAGACAGCTCTCGTGCAGAGCCAAAGCCCTTCGCTCCTGGCCAGTCAGCCAGTTTTGCTGTTGGGACCTTTGTCCACAAAAACCAACAGGCCTCTTCAAGCTGATTATCATACCTGTTCTCTGCAGGATATCTCACATAGTACAGCACGTGAAAATGGCTTTCAGTAGAGCCTGGACACTGACCTTCTGGTCTATCAGGGTCTCGATTGAGCACAGCATAGCGCGGCAAGTCTATTCCCTCTTCTTGAAGGATCCGATACACTTCACGCCTGTAGAGGACAGAAACAGTGTCAGAAGAGGTCCTCAGTACATGCCAAGGGAAAGGCTTCACTCCCACTGATGAAGAACAAAGTCAAATGAACACAAAAAAGCCTCAAGACAGAGTGCAAATACTTCTCAGCACATGCTCTCGAGAGAAGACCTGCAGGCTATAGGGCATGCCTCAGCCCCTGCTCCGGACAGAGATGTCCCAGAGTAAATCCCTACCTGGCCTAAACATGGATACTCACATACCAGCACATGCCAAATCCACAGCAACACACCCAGCACATGCCACCTACCCACATCTACCTCTCGAAGGGTGCCCTGTCACGCTAAGCTGCCCAACGCCCAGGCCAGGCAGCTGCAGCAGAGCCTCTTTTCATCCGATGTCAGCAGGGAAACTACAATTCTTTCACTAGAGTTACACCTTCGGCTGCCTGTCAGCACACACAGGAACACTGCTCGCAACCCAAAGACATGGCAGGAGGTGTGGGGTCTGGTACGAGCCCCACCCATACGCAGCCAAAGCAGTCTGGCTGTACACACTGACGTACCTGACTCTGGCTGCCTTTACCAAGAGCTGACTGAGAAGCCTCTTGAGGCGTCTGACCAACATACCCTCCTCAGAATCTGAGGAGCTGGCCTTGCTCCCACTTTCTGTCCCAGAATGCCATCCCACTACTTGGCTCTCCTACTCAGGGACTAGTCTTTCTGTCTTAGTCAGGGCAGTCTCATTCTGTGAGACCTCTTCCACTTCCTGCTCCATCTAGCCATTCTTTACAAGACGTTTGCACCAGAAAACATGAAACATGCCAAGTCTTAATGGTTTTACCCCCAAATCTATTCCCCTCCATGTTTTGGAGAAAAAGCCACTGCTAAGGTCCCCTTCCTCCCATCTCACCCATTTGCTTGTGGCCAGGAAGACGCAGTTTGCACAGCGTGCTGAGAAGACGAATCAGACAAAGCAAGCGGGAAGGGGCTTTAGTGGACCAGAGACACCTACCTGTCCTGGATATAATACTGCATATCAAGGTCATTAATCAGAAATGGCTTGCACAGCTTGGCATAAGCAACTGCTTTATCCAGGGGGAATCCTGAAATACAGGGAATGGGGGGGGAAGAATGAGTGGAAGTTCCCCTGCCCAGATCTCAAGTAGGCTAAGGCGTGCCACAGACTTTTTACCTTTGGAGTGGAACGATATTAGGCAGTCACAAGAGGGCCAGTTCTCCACCGGTTCGTTCAGAATAACATCTTCCCCCATAATCACCACTGTGATATACTCAAACTTGCACAGACGCTCCAGAATCTGTGTCATGGGCTTTGACTTGGACTTTTTGGTCATGGCACAGATTCCAACCACAATCTGCCGTTCAGGCGGCTAAGGGAAGACAGAAACCAGTTAAGTACGGGGCCAATCACTTTACTGAACTTAAAATGTAACAGTATAGAAATGCAGCAAAGCAGAACAAAGGCAGCATTTTCTTCCAACCTTATGCACTCACAGCTCTTGCTAGACTCAAACCCGTACACGCTTCCAGCTCCCACTAGAGTCCACTGGGAGACATCATTAAGGAGCAGCCCAAAACAACTGCTGCTTTGCCTGGTAGTACGTACCTCCTCCTTTTACTGGGCGCTAATGCTAAGGTCAGAAACAAGTATCTGGCACCTGAACGAGCAGCAGGGACTGGAATCCCACATCATGTTCTCTGGCCCATAACTCACCAAGACAGTTAGTGGACTTAGGCAGGCTCAGAGAAGAGCCGCAAATGTTTTATAGCAAAAAAGTCTAGGAGCTCAGTCCGTTTGCCTTATCTGAGAGAAAATGAACGGGAGATGACAACAGTAAGTAGCTACAAGTAGAAGAGAAACAGTACCAAGTGCTCTTCCATACATCTGACAAAGGTACACTGAGATCCAGAGGGATGAAGTTGAGTAAGTCAAGAGAGAAGGTCTGTATTCAAAAAGCGGTGGTAACCCTAATGGAGGAACAGGCTAAGGTCTGTGGTGGACTTCCCATCACCGTCTAGAAACCCCAGACTGGATGTTTTCCTGACAGATTAATTCTGGCCCAAGCAAGATCAGCTGCAGCAAGATCATCTGAAGTGATACACACAGGACTGCAGGTTACCCAGCACAAACAACTGCAGCTTCAAACTGCAAGCTGAAACTTTAGAAGTTACTGCACTGACTTGCAAAGCCAAGGTTCCACAGCAAAACCAACATCTGGGAAGTGAAAGGGCTTCCAAATCCTTCACCACACCTGATAAATAGCTCTTCACTGAGCATCAAGGTAGACAACACTGTGTGGGTTTGAAGGGAGCCCAGGTGGGCTCCTAGGTCAACAACCCACTTGCCATGGAGACTCAGAGTACAGCGGCAACGGAAACGATCACTGCACTGGCGTATGGCCCCAGCAGTTCGCACAGCCAGCAGCAATGTCCCCGCAGCGTCCAAGTCCCATGTGCAGAACAGTAAATGTAACAATTAATACAACATTGAATAGGGGCAAAATCAGTCAGAAGCTGGAGATCATTCTCCTTTCTGCATCCTGTTCCTGGAGGTTACAGAAAAGAGTAAGTGCTTCCTCTCTGCAGATACACCTTTGCCCTTTTCACAGTTCCCAGAGTTTTCCTCAAAAATTTCCCTAGTGAAACAGAAAGGTTTACAGGAGTGTCAGGGTTAAGTTGCCAGGGCAAAGAAATCCACTACTGTACCTGAAAAAGACCTGCAAGTGAACAGGTTAGAATTTACTGCAGCACGAGGCACCGAGTATGGCAACACCACAATACAATACGTCCCATCAGAATCGACTCGTCCCTTCCCTGTGGCTGTGCCACACCGCCCGGTGCCGCATCCCCTGAAGTCCCGACTGCCTGCAGCCTCAGCAGCAACCACGCAAACCCTGGCTGAGACCCAGGAATTCTGCACAGATGCTCCAACCCAGAACGCCGGGACCTCCTTACCGACTCCTCCTCTTCATCGTCTTCAAAGAAATCGGTTTCGTCTGTCTTCATGTTTGATCCCAGAAAGTCTGTCTCATCATCCCTGGAACCGACAACAAATCTGGGAGCAGAGTTCTCTCCCTCACTGGAGGTCGTCAGGGACGACATTGCAGCTTCGGTGGCCGACCATCCCGCTCTGGAATCACAGCGTGCAAAAAGGGATAGAGAAGGTCAGGCGCGGGGCGACTGGAAGCAGGTGACGATGGGGCAGGCAGGGACTGATCTGGCACGAGTGAGCCCAGGGACCGCTGCCCAGCACAAAAGGAGGGAGCAGGATAAGACCCTCGGGGTGGGAGGGGATCCAGGATTTGGGACTGTTTTAGATAGACAGCTCCACTGTGCAATTCGCCCCTTTGCACCGAGTGGGAAAGGGGCAGTGTCACCGCTAGCGCTGAAATAATGTAAACCTTACAATGATGCATGCTCCGAGCTGCCGTCTAAATCATGGAAGGGGACGGTGGACACTCTCGCAGGCTCATACACCCAAATACATCAACCGGGACTCCAGAAGTTAGGATGAAGCTTAGGACAGTGACAGTGACTTTCCAACCGCCAATTTTCATCCTTTCAGCTCAAGAAGACCTAGAGTAACAGAGAGACCAGTTTGAGAGGCGCACGAGTTTGCGTGGAGGAGGGGAAAGGAAGAAGTGACAACTCTTTGGCAGGGGAAGAGGACACAGCATCAGCAACAGTTGGGGTTGCAGGAGGTAGGGCTTCTGGGTTTGCAAGCTGGCTCTGATTCTGATTTACTCTGTGACCATGGAGGCTGATTATCGGGATACAAGCCATGCTTTATAGATGCCAGGGAAGGAGTGTGCCTTGCACTGTCACTACAGCAGCAGCACTGTCTGCCACAGAAGTGACAGGGTTTGAATACATGGCATGCATGACCTGTACACGCCAAGGACACAGCTGTTCACCTCTGACCATGGCTGCACACAGACAAATGTCAAGCGGTTGCCCTTTACCGTGTTTTCCCCAACTATAAAGCGGCGAAAAGCAGTCCTCCCATGTAAGCAAGTGCAACCTTGAGAAAAGGACATTGTGAACACCTCCTGTTATTAAGTACTTCCTAAAAATGGACATGAGACACTCTCTACCACTGCTTCTCATGCTCTCACATGATTTCCAGCACTCCCCAGACTGAGAGTGACTGTATTTCCTCCTCTTTCGAGCACGCTTTCCCTT
Source organism: Himantopus leucocephalus (assembly GCA_003993805.1). NCBI lineage: Eukaryota > Metazoa > Chordata > Aves > Charadriiformes > Recurvirostridae > Himantopus > Himantopus leucocephalus. The sequence goes on along the minus strand of RSEF01000010.1, from coordinate 22,365,284 downwards.
GCAGACAGTACACCGCAGGAGACTACACTGCCACATACTGCTGTCAGTTCCCAGTCCTCTCCAGCAGCTCTTCCGCACGGAGCAGAGGCGGCAAACCCAGTGCCACTGGCCTGCTGCCAGCACGGTTTCACAGTAGGTGAGAACACCCTCGCCAGGGACCAAGGAGGGAAATCGCCTTTATCCATTCCAGCAGGGTGGGAACAGGCAAGAGAAACAAACACACAGCGCAATCCAGCTGCTTGTGAAATCCCCTTGGAAATAAGGTAAAAATAAAGCATGCCTCCAAGCAGAAAGGCCGTCTGTGCTCCCAGGAAGGACAGGAGGTGTAACAGGTGAGCGCCCAGAGAAAGCGCTGGAGCAGGGGACAAGGTCCCGCAGCCATGCTGCCAGGCACTGGTTCAACTGCAAGCCCGTTGGTTATCACACTGGATCTACTGGGGTAGCCAGCAGCAACCCAACAGAAACCAGAGGTGACAGAGCAAGCCCAGACTTTGCACCTACCGCGCCAAGGACGATCTCCTCCGCCTGACTCCCGGTCACACCGGTCCCTGCCCGGGCACCGAGTGCCGTGCTGCCGGCTCCCACGCAAACCTTGAGGCACAGCGCACTCCCAGCACAGAAACGTGTCCCGGTCAGCAGGAGTTAAAGCTGTAATTCACCATCAGTGCTCCCTGCTGGTGGGAGCAACAGTGCTGGCAGACCAGGCTGTACAGGCATTTTACTGCGTGCCCCGTATAGCCCTGCTATTTCTACACGAGGACAAGAGTAGGATTCCCAACATGCTCAGGAACCATTTTCATTCCTGTGCCCTGCTGCCTCAGCACGCCAGCACAGAACGAGACCTTAGCAAGTACACTATCAGCTTGATGGCTGATGATTTAATGAAGTAAACCATGCAAGAAGAGGAGGAGGGTTGTTTTCTCCAATCCCTTATTCTCCCCTCCCTCCTGGAAAAAACAGATCAAGCAGCAGGAAAACCTTTGCCCTAAGAACAAAGAAAGCAACGGGTTTTCTACATTCCTGCTCCTATTCCAGAAAAAAAAAGCCTCTGCCTTGCTCTGTAGCTATTTCTAGAGGCCACGCCACACTCGAACCAGGTAAAAACCTAGAGCCTCACTGAAGCCGATGGCCACTGACGCTTCTGGCATCCCCTTGGTGTTAACAGGGAGAGCCTCAAGATCTCAGGTTGTTTCTGGTGTGGGGAAAGGGAGAGCATACAACCAAAACCTTTTTCAAGTTTCTTTCTAAAGTAGATCCCCCATCTGACTAGATTTACACCAAGAGAGACTACAGGCTCGTGATGAAACAGAACTTTCAGCTATGGGTATAACTAAGGCATCTAAAACTGAGACAGACTCTTGCTCTCAAAGGGAAACTGGCAAGTGGAGCTCTATTCTGGTCTCAAAGGCTAATAACGTGAGGTTTTGCCACCAGGCCTGAATCAGCTCTAGCACTGGGCTATCAGAGCGTTTTTATGCCATGAGGGTGGCAACTCCCCTTACACACATGGTACCAGCAAGGTTCCCGTACGGTGCTGAGCCCACACCACCACCGCACAGTCACTTCTCTTCTTCAAACCTAGAGCTGTGAGAGGCACTGACAGTACGCGATGCTGATGGTTCTGCATCATTCTCATTGCTTCCTGAGCCAGTCCCCACTTGCTGAGAGTGCTGTGGGTCTCACCTTTCACTAATCACAGCAAGAAAATTGAGTGTTGAGTTAATGCTGCTGGCTATACTGCCCAAGAGTGACAAAAGCATTAACAGGGCTCTGGAACACACACAAAAAAGGTAAAGATTGTTCCGGCTTTGGGTACGGAATATTCAGGCTTGCCAGTCCCATCGCAGACACACAAGGAAGTACACACCCGCCGCTACAGCTAAAGACGTTTCCACACTCCTTTCCAAGAAGGGCAGCTCCAATCTGCTACGCAATTGTACCAAAGGTTCCTGTAATCACCTAACGGCAATCAGAAGCTGCTGACACACAACCTGGAACCGAGACGTAGACCTTGCCTCTAAGTGTCCTGGGACTAATTCAGCTTCCCAGACTACCCTGCATTAGTGATAAGAAATTAGATAAGAAGTCGTTTTCCGGTTCCCCAGCAGATCATTCTGGCGCTGCTCAGATAAGGATGTTCATAGGGTAAAGACACTTACTCTCTGTGCCCCACTTCCGAGGCACCAGAAAGTTAAGAGGGAAGAAGGTATGATGAGGCCTTGTGTTAACTTTCCAGTCAGTGTGGCATAAACCACTGAAAGAGTGGGTATGTGTTGTTCTTTTTGTTTCATTGTGTTTTTTAAACAAAGCCTGTTAGAGGTGCAGATGCACGACTGGACAGCGCAGTCCCTGCAGCGGAGGGCTGAAGGACAAGGCCTGCAGCAACCAAACACGGCTCATCCCGTCACCAGTGGCAGCAGCCGCAGGCGGTAGAAGAGGCGGCTCGAGGAGTGGAGATCAGGTCCGCGCCGCCTGGGGAGGCCCAGGGAGCAGAGGGCATCACTGCACGCAGACAGCCTGCGACAGCGACTGACCTACAGAGCCACGGCCTGACCTCAGCCAGGTCAGGTATCTGCAGCACTGTAACCTTTAAGAACACACATAGCCGGCAGTTTAAAATACTAATGCTGGCAATGTCTTGTTGAACTACCTGAAACTGCTGTGGGCACTAAAAACAAACAAACAAACCCTTGAAAGTTTAGGCCTGGACCAGTGAAGTACCTTTGCACACATGACCAGTGAAGTACCTTTGCCCAAAGAGTTACCCCCATTGTTACAAGGGCTATTTGTATTAAGGTTAATTACACTTACGTACAAAAGGTGAAAGCCGTACTCTTATCATAGACACTTAATTGCTTCGGAAGAAAAGGAACACCTATTCCAGAGTTAATAATTAAAAGCTATTTGGACTTGGTGTATCAAAGAAGGCTTTCCGTGCTCTATTAACACAGAAGTTCAGTGAGTTCACAACCAGGAAGCAGAAATCACACTCCCGCACGTACAGTCCTGCCTGCTCGAGCAGCACGATCGCCGACTCCAGACCTACCAACATCTTCCACCCAGACAGACTCCAGCAACGGTGACACAGTCCATGTCTCCTGCCCAGGAGCTCTGTCTGCTAGACAATGCAAATTCAGTAAAAAAAAAAAAAAAAATCTTGGCTTGTCACTTTAACATCTGAGCAAGTGTCATATTGCGTACACAGCAACTGCAGCAGTAGGGTAAATTCTTGTCTTAGGAGGCTGTTTTTAATGAGATTGTTTTTAATGAGATTTATGAGGTTGTTAAGTGTGAAACTTCACAGCATCAGAATTTCTCTGAGACTGTAACTGTTAATAAAGGTTTATTAACGAACAGAAGTATAGAATAATACTTTCTAATGTTTTTAAAACGAGATTACGAGCAAGTTTAAAGATGCCCTGGATTTTAAAACCATAACCCCTGATGTTGGTCAGCGTTGCCCCACTGGCAGGCAGCCTGCCGCCTGCGGGCTCCTCGCCGCGCCCGCCGCCGCCGCGGCCGCGCTGCCCGCCCCGCACGCCACCGGCGACGCCGACACGGGCCCTCCTCCGCCGGGGGCCGCTGCCGGGGCACGGCCCGCCCGCAGGCGGCCGAGCACCCGGGGCGAGGAACCGGGCGGCAACCGACACCGGCACGGACACGGCCGGGCCCGGGCCAGCCCGGGCGGTGGGTGCCGCCGGGCCCGCTCGCCGTGCCAGGCCCGGGGCAGGGCCCGCCCCGCCGCGCCGCGAGCCGCGGGCAGGCCGCGCCGGGGGAGGCCCGGGCGGGTGGCGGGGAGCGGGGGGACCGGGCCGGGCCGGCAGCGGCGGCCCAGCGAGGGGAGGCAGGGCGGGAGGCCCGGGCCGGGCGGCGCCTCTCCGCGGGCCGCCACTGCCACCTACGCGGCGCTCCCCGCAGCCGCCGACGAGCCGGGCCCAGCAGCGGCGCGGCCGCCACCCCCCGCCCCCCCCGCCGCCGCCGCCGCCGCCTTCCCTCCCTTTCCCTTCCCTTCCCGTCCCGTCCCGGGCCCGGCGCCGTCGGCCCCCGCCCCGGCCCCCCGCTCGGGCCCGGGCCCGGCGCCCCGCCGGCGGCAGCAGGGGGCGCCCCGCCGGGCGCCGCCATTTCCCTCCGCTCACCTGCGGCCTCCGAGCGCACCCTGCGCTGCCGGCGCCGCCGCCGGCCAATCACGGCCTGCTGACGGCCGCGGCCAGCCAATCGGCGGGGAGGGGGGCGGGCCGGCCGGGCCCCCGGCGGGCGCGGGGTGGCGGCCCCTGGCGGCGGCGGCGGGCGCTGCGCGGGCGGGCGTGCCGCGCGCACGTGGGGCGCGGGCCCCGCGCCGGGCACCGGCAGCGCCGCCGGGTCCCGCGTTTCCACGGCAACCGCGCCGCGCGGGCCGCCCCCGCGCCACGGGGCCCCGGGCGGGAGGCGCTGCCGGGGGCGCCGGAGGAGGCGGTGCAGCAGCGCGGGCCGGGCAGCGCCCGCCGCCGCTCCCGTCCCGCGGGGCCTGCGGCGGCGAAACGCGGGGCGGCGCGTTCCCTGCCCCGCCGGTGCCGCGGGCTCGTGGCGCGCGCGGCCCGACCGCCCCGTCCCGCCGTGCGGGGGCGGCGGGGGGGGGGGCGCCCGGCGGCGGGCGGCGGCGCGGAGCGCGGCGGGAGGGCCGGTGACAGCCGCCCGCGCCGGGCCGGGTCGCCCGCCCCGCCACCCATCGCGGGCCGCGCCCCGCGCGCGGGTCCGGGCCGTCGGGGAGCCGCGTCCGCCGCTCCCGGCTCCAGGTGCGCGGACTTTGCCCCGGCCGCCCCCTCGCCGCGCAGCGCCCGCCCGCGGCCGGAGCGCGGTGCGGGTCCCGGTGCGGGTCCCGGTGCGGGCCCGGCCCGGCCCGTGGCGGGCGCCCCTCCGGCGCTGTCCGGCGCGCGGTGCTGAAGGCGGCGGCGGCGGCCCCCGGTGCGGCGGGCGGGGCGGGGCGGGGCGGGGCGGGGCGGGCGAGCAGGTGGCGGTGCCGTTGCGGCCCCCCCGTGCCCGGCCGGCTCCCCGCCCCTCGCGCACCCTCCCGCCGCCGCCGCCGCCGTTGTTCCCATTCCCATCACCGTTCCCATTCCCATCACGTCCGCCTCCCGGCCCCGCCGCGCTCGCTCCGCCGCTCCGCGATGGCCGGCACCTTCGCCCGCGCCCTCTCCGCCCGCCGCTCCGCCGGCCTCCTGGCCATGGTGGGCGCCGGCTCCCTCGCCGCCGGCTTCCTGCTCGCCCGGGACACGGTCAGCGCGGGCGACCGGCAGCGGCGGCGCTACCCGCCCAGGTACCGGGCGCGCACGTGCGGGGGGCGGCGGGCGGGGGCCGGTCCCGCCGGCACCGGGGAGGACGCGGGGCTGCCCCCGAGCTCCGGCCCCCGGGGCGGCTCGTGGGGGCGGCGGGGCGGACGCCGCTCGTAACCGGGGCGCCGGGGAACCGAGCCCGCCCCGGGGGCCCGGCCGGCGGCGGACGGAGCCCCTCCCGCCTCGGGCCGCCGGCCCCCCGCCCAAGGGCACCGGCGCGGCCGCGGCGGGGCCTCCCCGCCCTGCCCGGCCTCCCCGCGGGACCGGCGGCCCCAACCGCCGCGCCGGGCGCGGACCCGTAGGTGCCGGGGGGGCGCGGGCCCGGGCGGGCTGCGGGGGCTCCCTGGGCGCATCCCCCGGCTGCCCCCGGGACTACCGGCGGTCACGGAGCACCGGGAGCTGCCGCGGCGCCGCCAGCCCGGGGCAGGCGGGAGCGGGAGGGGGGTTGCCAGCGGGGCCGGGGTGTGCGGGGACTTTCCGGGGCTGTCGGGAGGTGGGTCCGGCCGGCGGGGCGGCATCGCCGGGACCGCCAGCGCGGCTGGGGACGTACCCCCGGCTGGGCCCAGTTGTCGCAGGCGCCAGGGGACACTTGGCAGTGTCCTGGTGGGAACGGGACGGAGCAAAAGGGTTCGTTTTGTCTTCTCCTGGCGAAACACCCCGGAGCTCCGGCGGCAGAGCCGGTGTCGGAGCAGACGGAGGCTCCTCGGCAGCCCCCGGGGCTGGCGGCAGCTCCTGGCCCGACCCCATCTGGCTGTACCAGCCTTCCCACGCGCCTGCCCGCGGCACAGGGACTTCTCTATGTCACATAAAAGGTTTCCTGGCAGGTCCTCGCTCTCCCATCTCAGGGCCGGTTTTGAAAGGGAGAACTGCAGAGCAGGCAGCCCCCAGCCCGCGGGCAAATCTGGGGTGAAGACGAGCCCTGAGGTGTGCGGTTGGGAGTCCTGGGGGGTGGGCATGGGGCCGGGCTGGGCAGGCGCGTGCACGGACGTGGTATGGCTTAGGGGTGCTTTTGGGGTAATGCTGGCTCTGCAAGAGCCGCCGGCCCTATTTACACAAGCTGTGCCTGATCCCTTAAGCCAGATAAGTGTCACAGCTGCAGAGCGGTGCTAAGGTTCAAGCTCCAGCACAGAAGGTCTCTTGTCACTCCCCCTTCCAACTGCTCTTTGCCAAGGGCGGCCCGGGGGAGCCCGGCAGGTCCCCAGGAGGGCCGGGGGCTTCGCTGCCACAGGTGGAGGCATTACGGCCGCTGCGCTCCCCGCCGCTTGCCGTAGCAATGGGGAAGCGGGGCCTCGAGGCCGGGAGAAGTGGAGGCAGGTCCCGCCGGCGCCCGCGCTGCCTGGCCCTGAGGGCCAAGGCACAAGGAGGGGGCTGGAAGCGGGAGCTGCCTGTGCCTCGCGAGGACCGTGCGGGGCAGGGACACGGCTGGGAGGGTGGAGGGACATGGTGGCTGCCGGCCAGTCCTTCCGTCGGCACCGGCTGCTTGGCCTGGCACGGCTCAGAGGCAGGTCAGGAAGGCGAGGAGCGGGTTTTCCTCCCCATTGCACGCCGTGGAGGAGCAGAGCGGGGAAGGAGACAGCATGTTACCGCTCCAAACATGCGGCTGCTGTGGTCCCTGCACCAAACACTGTGCAGTTAGAGAGCGGCGCTGCGCTGCATTGCAGGCTGAGAGCCCTGCTCCTGCAGAAAGCCGTGTGCCGAGAGCTGGGGCCAGGGCTCAGCCGTGATGGGTCGGGCCACAGAAACAAGGGGGTGGGAATGGAGCGAGTGTGAATGATGAAGGCTGGATGGTTTTGCTTGTTCACCTCCCAACTGTGTTTTCAAGGTGCTGTGTGACTGTGTTTTCAAGCTGCAGGGCCACAAACAGCAGGTCTTCACCGAGTGAGGATGGTAAGGGGAAAAACACGGGGACCTGTGAGACCTGCGGGCTGGCGTGAGCAGGGTGGACACTCTGCCCGTGTCCTGCTGCTGCGGGCAAGGGCACCGGGGCCTGGGGAGAGCTGGCCTGTCCCTGCTTAACCTGGACACACAAGTGTCTCCTCGCGCACACAAAACACCGGCTGCGTCCTTGTTGTGGCTAGGGGCACCGGCCAGGCTGGCCGTGCTGCAAAGGCGCTGCGGTGGCAGGATTGGTGGGCTGGGGAAAACCAGCGGGTCAGCGTTGAAAACAAGGACGGGGCTGGGAGAACAGACAGGCACCATCGGTGGGAAGGAGGGGGCTGAGCTGAATCTGGAGGAGGGGATGAAATCGAGGTAGGGGATGTGGCTGGGAAGCTCTAAAATGAGCTTCCTGGGAGGGTCTGTTTGGCCGGGAAGGGTTTTGTGTTGGTGCTGACACGGGGAAAGAGCCCGGACAGAGCCCCACCGGTGAGCCACAGCATCCCACTCTGCGGGGGCGAGTCAACCCGCCTGGGGATTTTGCTCCTCTGGTCTTTAAGTTAAATAATGAGAGACTTTGGCAACAGCCTTGAGAGATCTGAGTGGCTTGTCAGGAGCGCCGCAGTGCGAACGGCTGTGCTGCGGGGGGGGGCATGAGCCCCCTCAGGGGAGCTGTGGGCACAAAGTGCCCGCTGCCAGGCGGGGTCCCACAGCAGGCACGGCGCCACATTTGGACGGTCGCGCTGGGGCTCCCCGCCAGAGCGTCTCCACACAAAGCCCGAGCCCCCTCCTCCCTGCGTAAACAAGCCGCATGCTCCGCTGCCTGCAGCACCCTGCCAGCACCCGGCTCCTCCCGCCGCGGCATCCGTGCTGCGCGCCCCACGGCTCTCCTGAGGCCGCCTGCGGCAGGGGCTGCCATCAGCAGGGCACCCACAGAGCCAGTGATGCCAGGAAGGGCGCTGGAGGCTGCTGGGTTGGCGGTGAAGAGCTGCGGGGAGATGCAGGGGCTGCTCCTGGCGAGGCTGCCCAGTCAGCAGATGGACTAATACTGCGGGTGTCCTGCCGGGTGAAGCACCTCCTTGCGTGAGGGCAGTTGCTGCAGGCAGCTGCACCCCGGGATCACAGGCAGGACGGCAGCGCGGGTGGCAGCGAAGCGCCCGCGCCAAGTTGTGCTCCCGGCAGGCATCCACCTTCCGCTGAAGACGCTGACAGCCTTTGTGGCCAGCAGCCGGGGGGAGCCCGCACTATTGCTTGGCCACATGGCACTGGGGTCAAAAGAGGGTGCTGGAAGGGTCATAATTTAAAAACCAGGTTTGGGGACAAAACTCAAGGGGCCGAGGTAGCCCCAGTGAGGCCAAGTGCAGTGTCGCCTCCATGCTTACGGCGGAGGACACCCAGACACCCAGCAGAGCGTGGTGGGAGCGTAGTGCCCGCTGCCTGAGCCCTCCCGTGCCAGCCCCGGGACGCAGCTCGGGCCGCAGGGACGGGCAGTCTCCCCTGCAGCTCCGTGGGGCACCACTTGTGAGCACAGCACGGGGCATCCAGCACCTTCCTCCCCGCATTGCCCTGCTGATCCTGACACCGCCATGCTTAGTTCGGGTGCTGCAGAAAGGCTGAAGGGAGTCCCTGGGTTTGCTGGCTGTGACTCGGGGCTGTTCTTGGGAGGGTGCCTTCAGGCCAGGGGCTAAACCAGCACTGCAGTGGGCACAGACCCTGCAGCCCGAGGCTGGAGACTCTCAGGGTTTTGGACTCTCTGAACACCTATGGAGTGACCATAGCAGGCAGCACGCCTAAACCTACAGCAATTTTCTGCTTACTGGGAGTAAACTTGCTTTCCGTAGCAGCCTTTGCTGGCTCTCTGGGCGTAGTCCACTGCCACCAGGGTGGCAAGCACAGCAGGCAAGCTGTGGTCCAGGTGTGCCAGGTGGCACTAGCCATGCTGGGGGCTGGGGAGAAACTTGTCCGAGTGTCCCATTCTGGTCAGCAAATGCTTTTTACCAGAGTGTATCTCCCTGAGGAGACTCGGGTCAGTAGCCCGCTGACGGCAGGGGCAGGAGCGGTGGGGACGCTGAGTCCAGCTCTGAACTGGAGCATCTCAGCACGGCAGAGATATGTGTGTGGGCTGGGGGGCAGCCCTCCGCCTGCACAGCCTGCGATGAGGTCCAGCCTGGAGCAAACGCCTTCTTGCACTGGTCCAGGCTGGAGCCAAGTGCTTCCCTATGCAGAGCAGAGAATGTCAGCCCTACCTCCCTTTCTTTCTGCAAAGCACAGGAAGCCACAAGCAGTAGCCAAGCTGTAGGCGAAGGGCCAACGCACATTCCTTGGCCTGCAGATGCAGGGGAGGAGGCGGCCGCAGCGACAGTGCTCTGCATTGCAGCATGGGGGCCGGGTGCTGGCAGCCAGACCCAGCGCCCTGTGCGGACACTCAGCCCAGGCGCGGGACCCGGGCACTGGGACACCGCCAGGACCCGCTGCTGGGGATGGCGCTCCCACCAACCCGGACCTGCACTGGCCCCGGCTCCTCTTCTCCCACACAGACCCCCACACACAGGGCAGCCGCCCTCTGGGGAGAAGAGACAGGCGTCTCCAGGGCTGTGGGACCCCCTCCGGCCACCAGCCAGGTCGCCTGGGCTGACGAGGGACAGTCCCGTCCCGCTGAGGCTAGTGGAGGCACCACCTCCCAGCGGGAGGGATTTGGCGAAGGGGAGCGCTGTCGGGGTCCTGCCCTGCCAATCCCCCCGTGTGAGCGCAGAACAAGCACAAAGCCCGGCTAAAGTGGGAATGAGGTCAGGAGACGGCCTCCCGCTAAGCTGATTAGAGGAAAGCATCCCCCTAATACAATAAACTGCACCAGAGCAGTGCGGTTCCCACCGGCTGCAGATCGGGGTCAACCCATCTCCTGCCCCTCAGCGTCCAGGGCGCGGAGGGATGGGGGGACGGGGGCCCAGGGCCCAGACATGCCAGGGCCCCCGGGGGCTGCGTGCCCTGCCTCCCCCGCTGGCTGCGCAGGCAGACCCTGGGGCCGGGCAGAAAGGGCAGCGGGAGCAGCCACCCTCCCTTCGGGCTGGCGTTGGGGCAGCCCCAGGGAGGAGAAGGGGAACGAGACCCCCCTTTGTGGCCTGTGCACGGGCTCCTGCTGGCTGCCTGTGCCCCAGCGCGGGGCTGTGGCTGACGTGGCTGCCGCCACTCGGCCAGCAAGCTCTCCCAACCTCGGGGCCCTGATAAGGAGCCGCACCCTAACAACCGGTCCAGATTTGCTCGTGGACTCTTGTCCTTGTGGCAATGTCAGCCCTCAGCTCGGGCTGCTCTCTGCCCTCGCCGTGCGATGCCAGGACTGCCTTCCCGCTCCTGCTGGCCTTCCCTGGTGGGGCCGAGCAGAGCAGCTTGACCTCCCTCCACAGAGCTCCCCTGCCCACTCCTGCCTGAGGGTCTCTGTGGGGCAAGGACACGAGCGCTGGGGTCCCCTGGCCCCAAAGGACTCATCAGTCTCTCCTCCCGCAGCGCTGAGTACCCCGACCTGCGGAAACACAACAACTGCATGGCCAGCAACCTGACGCCCGCCATCTATGCCAGGCTGTGTGACAAAGCAACCCCAAACGGCTGGACCTTGGACCAGTGCATCCAGACGGGTGTCGACAACCCCGGCCACCCCTTCATCAAGACTGTGGGCATGGTGGCTGGCGATGAAGAAACCTACGAGGTGAGTGGTGGCCAGAGCCCTGCCGTGCTCCCGGCTCTCCAGGGTGTCTGCAGCAGCAGCCAGAGGAATCCCAGTGCCTGCAGTACATCCAGCAGCCCAGGATGTTACTGCCCACCGCCTCCTGCCCAGCGTGGGCAGCTGGAGGGGCCCCTTGGCCAGCCCCAGCATGTCCCTGTGGGAGACCGGGCTCCACCAGAGCAGCTGTTCCTAGAGCCCTGCAACCTCCTCCCCCTTGCCCGAGCCCTGCTTGCCCGCACAGCGTCCGCCCCGTGGATTGCCACTGCATTGTAGGATGCACCATGGCCCCCAGCCACCCTCTGTGCCCCCCCTGCTGCCACATGGGACAGCACTGAGCTCGTGGTTGGGGTCTTCATGGGGCGCTGGGCCTGCAGTGCTGCACATCGTCCCGTTTGCTTCCAGGTGTTTGCTGACCTGTTTGACCCCGTGATTCAGGAGCGGCACAACGGGTACAACCCCCGCACCATGAAGCACATCACAGACCTGGATGCCACCAAGGTGTGCGAGCCGGGCAGCAGTGCTGCGCATGGGGGCCCTTCCCCGGGCCTCGGGGGACAGGGCCCCTGCCAGCGCCAGTGCCACCCCGTAAGCGCCCCACGGCTCGTGTCTGTTCCAGATAAAGTTTGGCCACTTCGATGAGCGCTACGTGCTCTCGTCGCGGGTCCGGACTGGGCGCAGCATCCGTGGGCTGAGCCTGCCGCCAGCCTGCACCCGTGCTGAGCGGCGAGAGGTGGAGAAGGTGGCCGTGGAGGCGCTGAACGGCCTCACTGGAGACCTGGCGGGACGGTACTACCGGCTCAGTGAGATGACGGAGAAGGAGCAACAGCAGCTCATTGATGTGAGTTGGTGAAGCTGCCGGCCAGCCACCCCGGGTGCCCGCGGAGCAGGACCCCTTCCCCAGTGAGGCCGCCCTGCAGTGCAGAGGGTGCTCACAGTGCTGCTCAGCCCTCCCGAGCCGCGGGAGGACAGAGCTGGCTAAACACAGCCCCAGCAGCTCACGGCCCCTGCCAGCTCTCGCCCTGTGTCCCTGCCCGTGCCCAGCGGGAGGTGGGCTCGTGGCACATGGCCAGTGCCCCGCCAGCCCCTGGTATGGGGTGGGCTGAGCACCAGCAGCCTTCTGCCTCCCTGGCCAGGAAGGCAGGGATTCCTGCCCCCAGGAGCGAGCTTGCTCTGCCTGGGACGGCTGTGGTGCATGTCAGGCTGGGACCAGCAAGACAGGGTGCCCCGGCACTAGCCGTGCAGCCCTGGCAAGCCCACGCACTCTGCCTCCCTCCAGGACCACTTTCTCTTCGACAAGCCGGTGTCCCCGCTCCTGACAGCAGCAGGAATGGCCCGGGACTGGCCCGACGCCCGAGGGATCTGGTGAGGATCTGCCCCAGCACTGGGGAATCAGCAGGGCAGAAAGGCGGGGGACGCTGCTGCTCTGTCCGGCCGCCCCAGCCCTGCCACCCGCGTTCCCTGTGTTCGCCACACCGCAGACCCCAGTGCGTGCGGCACCAGTGCCCCTGGGCGTGCTCACCCCAGGCTCTGCGGCCACGCGGGGCTGAGGTCTCCCTGCTCTCACCTGACCTGGGAGCCCTTTGTGCACTGCAGTCAGCAGGCAGCCGCTCTGTACACAAACCACAGTGTCCTCCTAAGACCTGGGACGTTGGAGCCAGCCCCTGCTGTCGGTCCTTCCCGCTCTCACCATCCTGCAGCGCCCTGCACTCTAGACTGCCAAAAACCTGTCATTGCCTTCTGCTTCCCAGGCAATCCCCAGCACTCCTCCCAGCTCTCTCCATGCTCTGCCTGCCCCCAAGCTTATCCTCCCACCACTGCATCTTACTGCTCCCTCCCAGCATCTCTGCACAGCCATGCAACATCCCACGCAGCATCTCACGCACCCGCAGAGTGACAGCCAGCACACGCACTTGCCCACGCCGCCCTCACTGGCACAGCACCTTTATAGCAGCCTCATGGAAAACACCTCCACAGCACACATGGTCCCCAGCTCCAGCTGCCCTCTAACCCAGCACCCCAACCTGCACCCCACACCTCACAGCCCCCTCCCGCTGCTGCACGGTGCAGGGGCCGAGGTCCTGTCCCCAGCCCAGGCAGGGTTGCCACCATGCTGGCACCGCGCTGCTCCTCCCCAGCAGCGCTTGCCTCACCCACGGCACTGGAGCCAGCACCCGTCGCCCGCAGCGCTGCGTGTGGCTGAACACTGGCCCGTCTCCAGGAGCATCCACGGGCTGTCTGCATTGCTGCCGGGCTGTGCTCTGGCAACGTGCTCCCGTCCGCGGGCACAGGCAGAGCACCGGGACTGCAGAGCAGCATTGGCAGCACAGTCAGAGGGGCAGCAGGGGCAGGGCCGGGGCTGGCTGGGTGGGCACGGGGGGTCTGCTGGCTGCCAGCACAGCCAAACTGCCCTGTCCCTAGGCACAACAATGAGAAGACCTTTCTGATCTGGATCAACGAGGAGGACCACACACGCATCATCTCCATGGAGAAGGGTGGCAACATGAAGCGTGTCTTCGAGCGGTTCTGTCGGGGCCTGAAAGAGGTGAGCACCCACCAGCCCCCGCTGCGGCAGCCCGGTGGACAGGCAGACAGGGGCACGCAGGGCTGCTGCGGCCCCCTGCTCTCAGCTGGGGCTGGGCAGCACCCGAGGAGCAGGCATGCTGTGCCGAGGGCTGCGCACCCCACGGCCGGGGGCTGAACCGCTGCTTGTGCCTCTAACCCAGGTGGAGCGGCTAATCCAGGAGCGAGGCTGGGAGTTCATGTGGAATGAGAGGCTGGGTTACATCCTGACCTGCCCCTCCAACCTGGGCACTGGGCTGCGTGCGGGCGTCCACGTCAAGCTGCCGCTGCTCAGCAAGGTATTACCATGGCCGGTCTTGTGGGGAGCCAGGCCAGGGCTGCGGGGAGCCCCAGCTGCGGGGCGCAGGGAGCCCAGCCACGTGGGAGGTGCAGGGCTGCGCGGGACCTCAGGTTCCCCCAGGGAGCGTATGCTCCAGCCCACGACTGCATCCGTGGCCGGAGGGGCCACGGGCAGGGCTCCCTGTGGGGATTATGAGCCCACTGACAGGGTCCTGCGAGCGGCAGGAGGGCTGCCCCAGGGAGCAGTGGGCTGCAGAGCCCCCAGTCCCTTGCCGATGGTCCTGCTGAGCACTGACACCTTCTCTGGGCACCAGGACAGTCGCTTCCCTAAGATCCTGGAGAACCTCCGGCTACAGAAGCGTGGGACGGGTGGTGTGGACACCGCGGCTACTGGCAGCATCTTCGACATCTCCAACCTGGACCGGCTGGGCAAGTCAGAGGTGGGTGCTGGGCAGAGCTGCTTTTGGGGCGGGCGGTTTTGGAGCATGAGTGCATGACGGGCCCGTGGCACCCAAACAGCTCCAGAGCAGTGGTGCTGAGGCCAGCACGGGGGGACAGGGGGTGGCAGTGCCTGCCCTTGGCGCAGTGGGGCTGGCCGGGTGCTCTGCTGGCGTGGCTCCCAGAACGGCCCCCGAGGCAGGACATGTGTGCTCCTGGTGCAGGTGGAGCTGGTGCAGCTGGTGATAGACGGTGTGAACTACCTGATTGACTGTGAGCGGCGGCTGGAGAAGGGGCAGGACATCCGCATCCCCTCCCCGGTGCCGCAGTTCCGGCACTGAGCTGGACCAAGGCAGCGCCAGCCCCGTGGGACCCAGCTCTCCCTGTAGCTTACGCCACCTCTGTGCCCAGCATGTCGCTGCGTCCTGTTACCCACAACGCGCCAGGCCAGACCCCATAAACGTGTGCTGCTGTAGCCATGGCTCGGTCTCCTCCTTATCCCAGATCCCACCGCCCCGACGATCTCCCCAGCGCCCCGTGCCCCCGCAGAGGCACCCACCAGGGTCTGCGTTTCTTGCACCCGCCCTGCGCAGCCCTCCCTGGGAATTCCCTGAGCCACTGCTGCCCCGGGGAACGGGCCTGGGGGGGACACTGGGGCTACCCTGGTCTGGGGACTGCAAGGGACTGTGTGTGGGCAGGGAGCCAGGGCTGGGGGGCTGCTTACTGCGGGGACTGTCGGGGCCGGGCAGGGAAGGGTGCTGCAGGCAGGCAGGGAGCAGAGCTGGGGACCCATCACTGGTTTATTACTGGGATGCTCACAGAAAGCAGCGGGGCAGGCAGAGGAGGAGAGCCAAGGTGAAGCCAGACTGGGGCCTGGCTCCGCTCCTGCCTGCAGGAGAGAAAGCACTGTCAGAGCTGAGCGTGCCAGCCCCGGCACGCTGCAGAGGGACTCATGTCTCTGGCAGCCCTCACAGTGCTTGCACGCACACGTGCACCGCTCTGGGCAGGGACAGCACAGTTTGCTGCTGCCCCCAAAGCGGCTGTTCAGGACCTGGGCTTAGGGGGTGGCATCAGGGNTAGCCGGGCAGGCAGCGGGACCAGCCTCCCCTCAGGGCAGTGCTGCGGGCACCGGGGCCAAACCCGCGCGACCTGAGCTCTCCCGGCACCCCGGGGTGCCCGTGCTGAGCCCGGAGGAGCAGAGCAGGGACGGGGGGCGAGCGGGCAGAGGAGCTGCCTGCAGCGGGCAGGCTGGGCGCTGCGTGGGGACAGAAGCCACCCGGCCGCTCTCACCTTGGCCGTCCTGGGCAGCATCTCCCTCGCGCTGGGCACGGGCCAGGGCCCGGCGCTGGGCACTGCTGAGCCACCGGCGCTGCCCCATGGTGACAGCTGCGGCCTGGGCGCTGGAGAGGGTGCGCAGCTGAGCTGGGCCAAACACCACCTGCGGGGAGAGGGCAGCCAGCCACGGCGAGGCCCTGCGTCCGCTCCTCAGCGCAGCCAGGACACATCCCTCCTCTGTCCCTCAGCGTCCAGCGTGGGGGGCTCCCACCATGCTGGCCTGGACCGCAATGCGCCCTCCCCTGCACGCAGGGGGACGGTGCCACGCGTGCACTGGCCGAGCGTGCCAGTGGGGGATGCCAGAAACTCACTGCGAACTTGGGTGCCGGGACAGCAGCGATGGCCCGTGGCGTGAGCGCCCAGATCTGCTCGGGGACCAGTGCAGAGAGGACAATGTCGGGGAGCCCAGCTGGGGCATAGAGCGCGGGGTCAGGAGGCCGTCCCAGGCACAGGCAGGGCAGGCAGCAGCGACAGTGGGGCATGGCACCGTCCCAGCCCTCACCTGCCAGTGTCCCGACCTCCGTGAAGATTTCAGGTCCCCAGGCAGCGGCCGGTCCGAAGGCAGTGCTGGAGGTCAGGCGGGCGGCCAGCACCTCCGCCTGCTGCTCGGTGCAGCGCAGGCTCAGCGAGCCCAGGAAGGGGGCAGCTTTACTGTGGGGAGCGGGCAGCGTCGGGCAGCCACGCGCTGGGGCGCAGCACCCCTGCCTGTACCGAGGCAGCAGGCAGTGCCTGCCCCTGACCGGGGGCTCTGCCAGCACTCCCCGCGGGCGCACACTCACCTGAGCTCCCGGCTGTCCAGGACCCGCAGCTCGGCTGCTGGCAGCCCGCAGAGCAGGTGCCCCAGGGCCACCAGCTCAGGCAACCGCAGGTCCCGGGCGCTTAGCCCGCGCTGCCGCAGGAAGGCAGACACCACGGCCCGCATCTGGGGGACAGCCCGTCACAGGGGCCAGCTGCCCCCCGCCCCCCCGGCCTCCAGAGCCTCACCTGCTCGGGCGACCAGCCGTCCAGCTCCCCCAGGGTGGAGAGGGCCCCCCAGTCCGGGAGCAGCAGCTCCCCCAGCTCCGGCTCGCCCAGCTGGGTGGCCAGCCGGCCCAGGCGCAGGGTCTGCGCTGGCTCCAGCGCCCCGGTGCTGCCCCACAGCTGTGGCACCAGCAGCATCGCCAGCTGCCGGCAGCACAGACCCCCACAGGCAGCCCCCCAGGGCCAGTACAGGCCCCCCTGCCCAAGGACAACTCCCCCAAGGCCAGCACAGCCCTCCCACAGACAGCCCCCCAAAACCAGCACCCCCGGCACTCCCCCAAGGCCACCAAAGNGGCCACCAAAGGACACCCAAGGACATTCCCCCCCAAGCTAGCACATCTCACATCCAGCATCTCCCCCTGCGGCCAGCACAGCCCGCCCAGCCCCCCAGAACACCACCACCCCACCAGCATGGCCCCCCTGTGTCCCCCCTCACCCGCCTGGCCTGGCCCAGGGCAGCCCGCAGCTGGTCGGGGCGCAGCGCCGGGTCCCGGCTGAGCAGCCCCAGGCAGCCCTCCAGCTGCTGGGGGGCCATGGCGGCCAGCTGGGCCGCGCTCCACGCCGCGGGGAAGGTGGCACGCACGTCGGCACAGCTGGGCACGGGGGCTGCAGAGACAGCCTGAGCGGGCTGGCCCCAGCCCCACATCCCCCACAGCGCCCGCTGCGGGGTACATGAGGGGGACACACCAGCCAGGGAGGGGACAGCATGGGGACACCGGGGACACAGGGCCAGCCCAGGGAGGGGACAGCATGGGGACATGGGGCGGCAGGGGCACAAAGTATGTGGGCACAGCATCGGAGGGCACCAGGGACAGGAGGAGCACAATCAGGGACAGGGCTGGGGAGGTGAGCGCGCAGTGTCACCTTGGTCCCCTGGCCCAACAGCTGCCACCAGTGGGGCCACCAGCACCTCCTGTGGGCTGGGGCCCTCACCCGGGGTGCTGGAGGGGTGGCAGAGGCGTCCCAGCTCACTCTGCTCCCAGTCCCGCTGGCTCTGCAGCAGCTGCTCCACTGTGTCTCGGCTCAGCAACTCCTGGGGCAGCACCAGACAGATGTGGAGAGAGGGGCCACCACAGACGGCACCCGCAGAAAGGCCCAGGGGAGCAGCAAGGACAGCACACCGCAGGGGCAGGAGTGCTGATGGAGTGGCACAGCCACAGGGACAGGGCACTGGCCAGGATGGCACAGCCACAAGGGTGGGGCACCAGTGGGGATGGCATGGCCATAAGGATAGGACACCATTGCGGATGGCACGGCCACAAGGATGCAGTACTGGTGGGGACAGCACAGCCACAAGGGTGGGCACAGGTGGGGATGGCACAGCCACAAGGACAGTGCACCAGCAGGGACAGCACACCTCCAGGACCGGGCAGGGGGACCACAGTGTGGCCAACCGTGGGGCAGCACTGTGGCAGCAGGACGGGATGCAGTGCTCACCCGAGGGACGGCGTGCAGGCTCTCCAGGGGCAGCAGGAAGACCAGGCGCCCCAGCTGCTGCAGGGTGGGCAGGCGCCAGCCTGGGGGGGCCCTGTGGGAGCGGGTGTCAATGTGGCACTGGCGGGGCGCTGTGCCCCCCTGCCCGCCACCTACCCCAGCGCCTGCTCCGACAGCAGCAGCTGCCCCAGCTCGGCGGCCGCCTCCGCGGCCAGGCAGGTGTCCTGCAGATCCCCCAGCCGCGGCAGCAGGCTCTCGGGCCGGATGCGGGCCATGCTCTGCCTGCCCAGGAACCCCACCAGTGGGCCCAGCCAGTCCAGGTGCTCCCCAGCCAGCTCCGTCCCTGCCGGGAGCCGCTGCAGGGAGGAGCGCAGAGGAGTGAGGGTGGGCTGCCACGTCTCCCGCGCCCTGTGCTGGGCTCCCTGCCCTTACCAGGGAGCGCAGGGCGCCACGGGCCAGGGCTGCCCGGCGGGTGGTCGGCAGGGCCAGCAGGCTGCGAGGCTGGCGGGTCGCGTGCTCCACAACCACCTGTACCACAGCATCAGGCAGCATCTCCACCAGCTTCGCCCTGCGGGAGCCAGAGCACAGCTGGGCACTGCAGGGCAAGGGGCTGCCCTGCCCAGGAACGAATGGGGCACCAAGCCCCGTCCTGCAGACCCCCTCTCACAGCAGGGGTGCGCAGGCACCGGGCAGCGGCTGGCACCAGGGGTGGCCCAGGGACGGCCAGGACCGGGGGTGTCTGCTGAGGCTCCTGCTGCCAGTTCCCACTCCACACTCGGGGGGCAGCAGGGCAGGGCCGCGCTGGCGCCTTGGAGACACAAGGGGGGTGATGGGCCCAAGGAGGGGGCTGTAGGCCAGCAGGCACTGCTTTCCCCCCCTAGGGAAAGGGCGCAGTGGGAGAAGGGGTGGCCCGTGTCCCATATCCCTGCATCCCATGGGCAGCTGCTCCCGACACCTACGGTAACTCCATGAGGAACCGAGGTCCCAGCCGTGCCAGCTCCTCCTCGGAGAGTGCAGGACGCCTGAGCACCTCCTCCTGCACGCAGCGCCTCTGTGGACACCATTCTGTGAGTGCAGGACAGGGACAGGCTGGGAGCCACAGGGGTGGTGGAGCCTCCTCCTTACCAGGCTGGCCGGCAGGGAGCGGGGCTGTGTGTAGAGGGTCCGGAGAGCCCCCAGGAAATCCTCCCGGCCCAGCTCCTGCAGCGCAGCACAGCTCATGCCCACCACCAGCGAGCCTAGGGCACTGCAGGACGACGGCGTTAGACCCTGTCGGGGCTCCACCACCCCCAGCCCCACGGAGACCCACTCAACCCTGCCCAGGGTCCCACCAAGGCTCCCGCCTCCTGCCCAGGGCACCCAGCCCTCTCCCAGTTCCCTTCCCTCTGTGGTACCCCAGAGGCTGCTCCCAGACGCCCCCGTCCCCGTGCCCCATCTGGTGCCCGTCAGCCAGCCCGGGTGGGCTGCTCTCACCCGGCACTGCGGTGGCTGCGGTTAGTGCCGGCTCCCACCTCCCTCCAGAGGAGCTGTGCCTGTTGGGGGGGCAGCGGTGGGAGGCACGGGGGGGCAGCGCCTTCCCCCCCCAGCCCTGCACCCGGCCTCTGACCTGCTGCGGGGACCAGGGCAGGTCCAGGTCCCGCAGAGCCCCCTGCAGAGCCTGGGCACTGGGACGCAGGAGCTGGAGGGGCAGCAGGGGCAGCAGGCAATGGGGCCAGCCATCCAGGGGCTGCAGAGCTTGCAGGAGCGCTGCCGTCTGCGCCGCTGAGAGCAGGGGTAGGGCTGGCCCCAGGCATGCACAGCCTTGGACCCGGAGCGGGGCCAGGAGAGCTGCCAGCGATGTGGGTCCCAGGCCTGGCAGCAGGGGACACAGCCTGGCAGCTTCCCCCGCCGTCACCTGCAGAGAAATGCGCCGGCCTTGCTCGGGCAGCCGTGCCGCAGCAGGGCTGCACCTCGCACAGGGACCCTGCTGCAGCCCGGGCAGGACCAGGGGTGTGAGATCAGGACTGCACTCAGGCACCACAGCACCCACAGCCCGTCCTTGTCCTGCAGAGGCACCTCGGACACTCACATTGCCCCTCTGGACAGCCCGTGTGAGCAGGAAGGATGCCTGGGGGCAGGACAAGGCGATGGTGGTCAGTGGGGCCAGCACAGCGCTGGCAGGGGCAGGGGAGGAGGCTGCCTGGCTGCGCTGCGCTGGAGTCTCCGACAGTGCCCAGGGCCCGGGGACCCCCAGCCCAGAGCATCTGCAGCCAGGCTGGGCTCACCTGGGCACGCGTCAGCTGCGTCGGCCACAGCTGGGGCAGGAGGGCGTCCAGCTGGGCCGCTGACAGGCGCTCCAGGAAGCCCACTCCCATCTCCGGGAGGACGCCCCTCCATGCTGGCAGCTCCCCGGGGCTCACCATGGCCAGGCTGGTGGAGCGCAGCAAGTCTGCCAGGGCGAGCATTACCTGCCGGTGCCAAGCACGAGAGGCCGTGAGCCCGGGGCTGGTGGGCAGATTGCCCCACACCCTGCTCCAGGAGGAGCCGCAGGGCAAACACGGAGCTGGTGCTGCTGCCCTGGCACCCCTACTTGTGCCGGCACAGGGTGGCCAGGCTCCCCCAGGGAGCAAGGGGATGGGAGCTGAGCTCCGCAGGGTGCCCGTCCATGGGGTGCCCTGGGGGTGACCTGGCACAGACCACACATCCCTCCCACGGCGCCGGCTTACCCGCCCGTGCTGCCGTAGGGTCCCTGCAGCTGCGCACGCCAGCAGGGTCTGCTCCACCGCCCCCCGGGGGTCCTGCAGCCATGCGAGGTCTTGCAGCTCCTCGAGGCTCAGGAAGCAGGCAAGGGCCCCCAGCCTGCACAGAAACGCCCTGTTAGTGGGCACGGGCAGCCCTGCCAGCACCCATCTCGGCCCCGCTCTGCAGCAAGGCTATGGCCTTTACGGCGGGACCAAGGCTCCGCGCCAGCTTGGGGCACGGCTGTGCCAGCAGCGGCAGCCCCCACCATGCTCACCTGCGCTCCGGCTCGGGGCCAGCCGCACGGCTCCTGTTCGCCAGGCTGCCTGCTACATGGCGGCCCTGCACCAGCCCCAGCCGCAGCGGCTGCCAGCCGTCCCCCAGCCCCCAGATCTGGGCAGGCAAAAGGGGAGACTTGGCTCTGGCCTCCTGACCACAGCCGGGGCTCCCAGCAAGGGCTGCAGGTTCAGCATGCGGGGCTGCGGAAGGGCGCGCAGGGGTCCCAGACAGGGGCGTGCATGGGGGGAGTCCCTGCTTGGGGGTGCAGGGACCCCTGCCTGCCGTGGGGTCCCAGTGCACTGGGGCAGGGTTGGGACCCCCACCTGCCGTGGGGTGCAGGCACGCTGGCTGTGACGAGCAGCCTGCGTGGGGGCCCGGGGCTCGCGTCCCACCTGCTGGGGCGTGAGCTGCAGGAAGCAGGGCAGCGGCAGGTGGGGCAGCAGCGGCAGGACGGCACGGAGGAAGGCGAGAGGCCACGTGGGCACAGCCCCGAGGAAGGGGGCCTGCAGCAGGCGCCGGGCGAAGGCGGCCTTCTGCCCCTGCGTCAGGCGGGCGCTGTGAGTCCGCAGGGCAGCGAGGCTGTGGGGACAGAGCACCAGGGCACAGCTGCGGAGACACCCCCCAGGCCCAGGCCGAGCCAGCACCCACCTCAAAGGACACCCCAGAGACCATCTCCAAGCACGTGCCCCGCAGAGCCCAGGACCCGGGGGCACACGGAGGCCTTCTGCATAGCTATTGCACGGCCCGTGTGGGCTGGGGTCTCTGCGGGCGACAGGGCAAGCAGGGCACGGGCTGCAGCTGGCCACAGCATGCCTGCAGGACACCCGAGCATCCAGCGCCGCTTACACACTCTCGTTGGCCAGGAGGGCCGGCGGCAGCCTCATGATGTCGGACACGGCCATGAAGGGGATGAACTGTGACAGGCTGACAAACAGCTGGGGGGTGAGATGGGGCAACCTGCGAAGCAGCAGCATGGCCAGCGACTGCAGCGCCTCATCCCCGGACGGCACCTGCGCAGCTGTGTGAGTCCCGGCTCCGGCAGGACACAGCCCCGCACAAGCAGCGCAGGCCCAGTGCCAGCCCTGCTGTGCCCCCAGAGAGCACCCCACGCATGGGCTGTGCACCCCTGCGCCTGGGCTCTGCACACACACACACACACGCCCCGTGCACAGGCTCTGCAACCCCTCATGCGTGGCAGCTCTGAACCCCAGCGAGCAGACTCTGCACCTGCATGGTGCATTTTCCCCCCCGTGTGGGCTGTACCCCCCATCACACGGGCTCTGCCCCCACCACACACGGGCTCTGCACACCCTGCCCCGTCCCAGACCCGCTGACCACCTCCCCGTGCGGCCGCTGCCAGGAGCGGTGCAGCAGGGCCAGGAGTCGCTGCACAGCCTCGGGCCCCGCCGCCAGCAGCAGCCCCTGGAAGCTCTCCTCCGGCATCTGCAGATATTCCTGCGGGGAGGCCGCAGCTCAGCACAGCCGGCAGCAGGGACGCCGGCCCTGGGAGCGCAGGGGGCATGCAGTCCCTCTGCTCCGCAGGATCCTGGGTGCGCCAGGAGCCAGCCTCGCTGGGGTCGGCAGCACCTGCACCAGGATCTCCAAGGCGGGAGCACCCTCGCTGTCCTGGAGCAGGTCCCAGAGCACAGCCTGTAGGAGAAAGCAGGACTGCACTCCCAGTCCTGGCCCCGACCTCCTCCCCCAGTGCCCCCGCGGGTCCGGGGCAGCCCCGCTGCGAGGCAGCTGACCCAGGGGTGGGCAAGCGGGGTGGCTTTGCCGCAAGCCACAACCCTGACACCCCAACTCAGGACCGACCGTTCGCAGCTGCTGGTGGCTGAGCAAAGAGTGCATGCCGGTCCTGCTCCCACCATGGCTGGCACTGGACAGGGACCCCGGGACCAGGGCCCACAGCACGGCTGGACCCTGCAGCCGGCAGAAGGGCTCCCCGGGCCCCGGCAGCCCGACCACTGCCCCGCCGCCAGGGAGGCCCTCGCTCACCTCAGCACTGCCCAACTCACACTAAAGCAGCTCAGCAGCTCCCTCTTGGCTGAGGCCCTGCGCTCCCACTGCAGGTATCGGCCCACTGCTCGCAGGATGCCTGCGGACGCGTTCACCCCCAGCAAGCCCCAGAAAGAGGTGTTGTCCAGGAGGCTGGAGAGGAGGATGGCCTCACTCAGCTGCTCCCTGGCCGCCTGCCCAGCATCCTCTTGTCTGGAGAGAGCCAGGCTGCGGTCAAGCAGGCGCAGGAGGTAGCTCACGTGGGGCGCCCAGCCCGGAGCCTCCTCCTGGCACCGGGGGAGCTGCGAGGCCAGCCCCAGCAGGTAGGCGGCGGGGTCCGGGCAGAGCTCCGCCATGTCCAGCTTGGGGGTCAGGGGCAGGAGCACCAGGAGCTGCTGCAGCAGGCAGCGTCCCTCAGGCAGGGTGCCCTGGCAATGCACCCTGACCACGGGCTGGGGATGCCCCGGCTGCTGCAGGAGGGAGGCGTTGGGGCACACCAGCTCCTGGAAGCAGCTGGAACTCGCAGTCCTGCACAGCCCCAAGAGGCCGGCGTTCCCCCGTGTCCACAGGCTCCAGCCCCGGAATGAGCAGGGGTCTGTGGCCCCCGGCTCCGAGGCGCTGGGCGTCTGTGCCCGGGGCTGGGGACCACCGCACTGCTGGGATAGCCAGGCCCGGAGGTGGGTGAGCAGCAACTCTCGGCTCCCGCTGCCGCAGAGCCGCGTGCCCCAGAGCATGCGGCTTCCAAGGAAGCAGCTCCAGGCGTCCTCCCAGCGTGCACCCAGTGGGCAGGCACTGCGGCTGGGGGGCCGGGCCCCCACCGACCCCCGGGCCAGGTCGGCACAGAGCTGCTCCAGCAGGGCCTGCTGGGGCCCGGGGGTCTCCCTCAAGGAGGTGTTGCTGCAGATGGTGGTGTTGAACTGGGCAGGGTAGCGCTCCCGGCAGGCCCGGGCCCACGCTGAGCCCCCCTGGCCCGCAGAGAGGTACCAGGCTGCGTTGGAGCAGGCAGCCCCCAGGTCCCCCGGGCGCTGGCCGGAGCCCCGGGAGCTGTTGAAGAGGTGGCAGTAGAGGTAGACTGTGAAGTTGGAGACGCCCGGCAGCCCGGGGACGCTGTCATTGCACACAGCCTCCAGGACAGGGGGCAGGAGCGAGGGCTGTCCCTGGGGCAGAGCAGGTGCCCCCCGGGGGACGGGCTGGAGGCAGCCAGGAAGGGGCGGCGGAGCGGGGAGCACCCCGGCCGCGAAGCCCAGGCCCCGGGCATCCCAGCTGAGGTTGTGGTGGAAGCCCCTGGAGGGCAGAGACCAGATCAGCCATTCCGCCGGCCGGGGCAGCCCCAGCGCCGCTCTCCTAGGGAGCTGCCCGCCGCGGCCCCGCCCGCCCCGCGGGGACCCCCTGCCTGCCCCCGCCGCCCGTCCCGTCCGGTCCCACGGACAGCGCTGCTCACGGCCGGCCCCGGCCCCGCCGCGCCCCCGCGCCGTGCCCCGCCGCGGCCCCCCCAGCGCCGGCCGCAGCCCTCCCCCGGGGCCCGGGCGCCCCGGGACTCACCAGAGCAGCAGCTGCGGCAGCGTCCCTGCGGGCGAGCGCGGCCGTCAGGCGCCGGCGGGGCACCGGGCACCGGGGGCGGGCGGGCACCGGGGGCGGGCGGCGCCGCTCACCTGCGCAGCGCCCGCGGCTGTCGGGGCGCGGAGCCCCCAGCGCCGCCGCCGCCGCCCGCAGCAGCGCGTCCCGCAGCCCCGGCGCGCCGCTCCGGAGGGGCCCGCACGGCCCGGGGCCCGCGCCCCGCTCCTCCGCCCCGGCCCGGCCCGCCGGCAGCTCCCGGGGCGCGGGGGGCGGCCCCCCGCCGGCGCGGCCCCGCGGCCCACGGCGGAGGCGGAGAAGCGCGGACCGGCGCCGGCTGCCCCGCGGCGGGAGCGGCGACCCCGCCGGCCCCCGCCGCCCGCCCGCCAGCCCCGGGCCGGGGGGGAGCCCGGGCAGCTCGCCCGCCGCCCCCCCGGCGCCCCGCGGGGCCGAGGCAGCCCCGCTCCCCGGCGGGACCCCCGCGGCCTCCGGCGGGCGCTGCCCGGGGGCGGCGGGGAGCGCGGCGCTCGGCGGCGGGCCGGGCCGGGCCGGGCGGACGGGGCCGAGGTGTCGGGGCGCGGCGCCGCTCCCTCCCGAGGCAGCTCCTGCGGGGCAGGGCCCGGCTGGCCGCACGGTACGGTCCCCGCGGCCACCCCGCCCGGCCGGGCCCCGCCATCGCCCCCCGCACGGCGCTGGCGCGGACGTCCCGTCCCGTCCCCCCCCCCCGCTCTCCGCGCAGCGCCGCAGCGTCCCGCCNACGGACCCCCGGACCGGCCCCCGGGCGGGGAGCAGCGCGGCCCGGGAGGGGGCAGGGGCAGAGCGGGACGCTCTGGGGCACCGCTCCGTCGCGGCGGGGTCTGCCCACTCACCGGAGCTGGGGTCCCGCACCACCAGCAGGAGCAGCATCCCGAAGCTGGGAAGCGAAGCAGCCATTCCTTCGTCCTGCGGACGGCGGGAGAAGGAGGGAGGGAGAGATGGACGAGGCCCCACACGGCCTGCAGGGCTGCCCACGCAGCATGGCCCCTGCCCACTCCTGCCCCAGCCCAGCCGCAGCCCCGGCCTCAGCCCTTCCCCTCCCCAGCCCCAGCCCCTGCCCACCCCCTCCCCTGGCCAGGCCTTCCCCAGCCCCATCCCATCCCCATCCCTTCCCCTGCCCTATCCCCCTCCCCATCCCCATCCC
>RSEF01000010.1:22322412-22339467 GCA_003993805.1 Himantopus leucocephalus | reverse complement strand
AAGGTCCCTTCCAACCTAAACCATTCTATGATTCTATGGTGGGTTTTTTGGTGTTTTCTGGGTGTAGAAGCAGATAGAAGTCTCCTTTTTATGGCCCAGTATGGTTTTCTTCCCTTGCACAAAATACCTTCTCCTCCTTTCAGACTGGTGTCACAGCCCTGGTTGGGGCGGTTCCTACTGTGGGGTCACCCCAGTCACAGCGTTACCCCCGGTCACTGCAGTCAAGTCCTTCTGACCTGTCACTGGGCGCTGACGGGCCGGCGGCCATCGGCACAAACCCAGCACCGCAGCCCTTGCAAGAGGAGTTGCCGTCTGGGATCGCTGCCGGGAAAACCGCACGGCAGCTGGCACTGGGATCGGGCTGTGGGAAAAGTGACGACGGGGACGGCGTGGTGCAGTGCAGCAGCACCTGCGTGCGTGGCAGAACCGGTTGTTACAGTCGTCAGGTGCTTTGCATGGTAAAAGAAGTCCCCATTTCCTCATGACTTTGACACACTTTGGGCTGGAACATTCCATTTTTGTGAGGTGCCTCACAGCACGTTCCTGGAAAATCTCAGCAAAAAGCAGTGTGAAGATGGCAGAGTTCTGTCTTTCTAATGATCATATATATGGGTATAATTATCTGCTTTAAAGCCCAGACCTCGCTTTTGTGAAGCAGCTTTATGATTTGTTCTAAGCCTTTCCAGTTTAAAGAGCAGGAGACAGCCAACCTTGCTGATGGTGTGGAATAGGCTAAATATGTTCTAAGTCGGTGTTTCTGCCCTATATTAAATTTTTAAGATCACTGAGTCACGTGGGTACATAGCCAAATTATTCTTTTTTCAGCTGGACTTCTGCTTCTGTACAACTCTAGCAAATTTATTACCTTTGGTTTAACAGTAGGTTTATTGCGTGCCATATATACATGTGTAGATTAATGAGGTTTCTTTTCTATTTGAATCTTCACCATAGCAAAAACGAAATGGCAGTGTGTTAAGGCCTAATGCTCACCTCAGTATGATCCGCAGTTTTCAGCGGTCCGCACGGGGCAAAGCTGGGTCTGCTGCAGTGAATGTTCGTCTGGCCACAGCGCAGCGGCTATACTCGGGATATTGCGCGTTTTTGAGAAGATGAGCTGTAATAGGTGAACGCTGTTTCATCGGCTCTTAAAAAGCTTCATTTAGTGAGTCAGAATTAATTCCATGCAAGTCTGATTGCTCTTTTAGTAACTGTTGGAGAGGGGGAGGAAGAACACACTACGCAACACCTTTGTAGTCTTTTTGCTTTGAGAGTAGAATTTCGGATGAGTTACAGAACACCCATGAAAACTGACAGCGAAATGTACTGGTTTGACCTTTACAGTCGCCTGGTAAGTGTTTTACAGCCATTCCAGTTTTCTTTTCTTCTCGGTATCGTTACGTTGCAGAGAACTAAGTCTGGTCGATTAAGCTTTACCCACTAAATACATTTTAAATGTAGTTTTGGAAAAATTTTTGATGTTTTAATACTGCATTTATTATCAGGATATAGAAAGCTTGTAGCTGTACTTCCCCTCCCAAAGAATATACTCTTTAAGCCTCTCCCTTGAGAGGGCATTGCCTTGGACGCCTGTCATAAACTGCTCCTCCTTTTGTAAATAATACCTGGGATTGATTCTATCTTCATCACGGCACTCCTGAAAGTATCATTTTGTTTTTAAGGTTCTCATTGCCAACCGGTTTCAAAGAAACAACTTGAAGACCTTTTAGCAATTTTCTACTCTATTAATTTTCTTCTCTGCAACATTTTGCTAGGAGGCAAAGGGTGAAGGTGAAATCAAGCCTTTGGGGCTCTCTGTCAGCTAGACTGGTTTCGAGCATTTTCTGCCAAGAAGCCCAAGGTGTCATCTGACATAACCACGGCCAAACCACCGCAGGCCAATGGTGCATCCAGGAGCGTAATTTCAACTCTTCGTACTGACTGGAGCCTGAGATGGCTTCGAGTGGGAACCCACAGCTATCCTCAGGGGCTGCTTTGGATAGGGAAGGAAGGGAGAAGGATATGCGCCCTCTCCCCACCCCTGAGGTTACCTTATAAACTTCCACAGGAATTACTACCAATGAAAACATCTCACTTCGGGGTTTTGCGCAAGAAATGAAAAGCGTGGGTGTAAGCTTTAGTTGCCTTAAGGTCTCGGGTAACTTTATTATAAAATAAGGCTATGTTATGGTAACTTTAAAATTAGACCTGCTTTGATCAGCAAGCTGGACGAGAGACCTTCCTTCCAACCTAAACTTTGCTGTGATTTCTAGAACAGTGTCCGTGAGTTGGCATGTGTGAAATGGACTAAGGATGGTAGAAGCAGTATCTGTATTTATGTCCAGTTAGGTTTTAATGCCAATGTCACAGAGGAACACAGTTTTGGCAAAGATGGTTGTTGTGAAACAAGGGCTCATGCCTCTGTGAAGCTGTGGGCCGCTTCTGGTCAGCTGTACCTCCTCCCCGTAAGGAAACGCAAAGCAAGAACTCATGGAAAAATATTGAAGGGAGATTTTACTCTACCACCAGTTTTTGCATTACTGAATGGCTCTTACTCCACAGTGGAGGCCTGAGGGCTGCCTAGGTGCATCTTCAACTTACCACAGGTTAATAGTAGTACGGTCAAATACAGGGTTTTGGCTATTACCAGCACACAGTTTTAAATGACTTAAAAAAAAAAAAACACAACCAAAAAAACAAATAGAAGGACAGTGCACATTCATGTTTGATATTACAACATTTTTAAATTTAGAGGCAAATTAGCATGATTTTTTTAATGCTTTTTTAGAGGTAGGAGGGGGGTGGACAGTCAACACGAGTCAACTCTAAGGAATGTTTGAGCTGGAAGGGTTAAGGGCTGTCATTTTAAGAGAGATGGTTCACTCAAGCCAAGTAAATTTCTCTTATTTAGGGAAATAGCTATTCTAAACCTGTTAAATATACATGAATGGTATTTTCATTGCTGCTGTTACAAACATCAAAATATATGCAAAATGGATCAAAATTTTATATATATATATATATATATATTCTGGTGTTCTTAACCTTAGTAGTCTGAAGAGATTTCTGGTTTAGTGAGTGCACTTAATTGTCAACATCAAACCAATGAAACACAGCATGTTTCTGTCCAGTGCATCAGCTCTATGGAACAGATCGCTTGTGCGCCTTCTCTGAGCTTGATGTTCACGCTTGCTTTCTCCCTCTGAGGTGCAACAGTTAGAGACAGACCTTACGACACTTGGTGCGTGTGTTTAATTAGGCCATTGGAGCAAAGTGGGAGAAGAACCTGTTATTGTGAGTGAAAGTTCTCAGTCCCTAAGGCCAGTGGAACACTTTCTGTAGATTTCTGTGAGAATTAGAGAATATTATAATTTTATAGGTTATCTTTTCTTTCCTTACAAGAAAGCCTTAAAGTCTTGTTTGTAATCTCTTTGCTGAGTGTGGGGGAAGAAAGGATGCTGGTTCGGAAATAAAACGTTTGTTGCAGGCAGTGGTGTGCAATGACTGCATCTCCTGGGCTGATGTCTGTCTTCCTGCGGGGCTCCCGCTGGATATGAAAGGTACATTGTGATGAAAAACTAGTTGTAAGCCCCACTGTTTTATTTTCCGGTGTCTAAAAGCAAGATGAGAGTGCCTCTGACCTGTCTACTAGAACAAGGTGTCGAGCGTGTTTGGTTTTTTCTCCTGTGCCGTGTGTTCATTGCTCTTCAGGCTGAGCAATGTGCCTGTGATTCTCGGAGGAGCACAGCAGCGATCCTGGAACCAGAAAAGCCAAGTTCAGGAAAGGCAAACTGTACAGCAAGGTGATTTCATTCTGTTCTTTTGCATGTTAACTGTAGCCGAATAATGATCTTGGAAAATAACTGTGTCCCTGCGGACAGCTGTCGCCCCCCTCTCCAGATGCGTGTACGTGACAGTGGGATGTCTGGAATAGATGCGCAGCGTTGTGGCCGAGTACGCTGTTGTACTTCGTTAGCGCTGTGCCCTGTGTGTTCCAGGATTTGTGTGACACTATCCGCAAGGCAATAGAATTTTAGGGACCGGACTGAAACGTCTGTGTTTGTCAGGGCACCGCGAGATCAGCAAATAGTTCCTCCTTGATTCTTCTTTTCTTCACCTGCCTAAACTCTTGCTGGCCTGCTCCGGTTTTGGATCCTTTAGTGGTAACTTCTGTACGGCAAAAACCCCAGAACAGCCCCGGTGGTTATTCTGTTTCTGTAACAGGGACGATGAGTTTTTTCAGCCCCGCAGTTGGAAGCACCACCTCCAGAGCCTTCCCGCGTTCCCGGGGATCTCCGGGGAACCGTGACTCCTCCGGGGACCGTGGTCGGGCACGTGGCAGCGCGGGCTCGCGGCTGCAGTGTGGCGACCGCCCCCGCCTCTCCCCCGCCCGGCCGGCGGGCGGGGCCCGGGGCTCCGCCGTGGCTCGGGGCCGGTCCCGGTCCCGGTTTCCCCCGGTCCCGGTTTCCCCCGGTCCCGCCCCGCGCCCGCCCGGGCGGCGCCGAGACCCGGCGGCCGGGCGGGGGAGAGGCGGGGTCGCCGCGGCCGGCCCCGCCCACTCCTGTCGGCAGCCCGTTGGTCGGGGCTGGCGTGACGCGCGGCGCGGCGCCCAACGGAGAGCTGCCACACGGCAGGTCCGGCTGGGGAGGCGGGACTTCCGGCCTGCGGCCCCCGGCGCCTGTTCAGCCGCCGCCGCCGCCGAGGAGGGAGCCCCGCCGCCCCGCCCGCCATGTCCGCGCCCCGGCTGCTGCTGCTCCCGCTGCTCGCCCTCGCCGCCCGCGCCTCCGACGTGGTGGAGCTCAGCGATGCCGACTTCGAGAGCGGCCTGGCCGAGCGCCCGGGGCTGGTGCTGGTGGAGTTCTTCGCGCCCTGGTGAGGGGCCGCCCGGGGCGGGCNGGGGGGGGGGGGGGGGGGGGGCAGGGCCCAGCCCGGGCCGGCCCGACCGGGAAGGGGCAGAGATGGGCCGGGGCGCTCCAGGCCGGCCTAACCTCCCCCGTCCTCCCAGGTGCGGGCACTGCAAGCGGCTGGCGCCGGAGTACGAGTCGGCAGCGACCAGGCTGAAGGGGATCGTGCCGCTCGTGAAGGTGAGGGTTTGCTGCAGCAGCTCATCCCGGGGGCGGTGCTGTCCCGGGGGTCGCTTACGGATAGACTTTGGTCAAATAAAAGCTTTGCTGTTGCAGTCCGCTAACAACGCCTGCCGGTGTGCGCGTCGGGCCTTTTCGAGGCTCTTAGAGCTCTGACGGGCTTCGTCTCTTTGAAGACTTAGACGCCAGGGAACGATCTGGAAGCTGAACCCTGCGAGGGCTGCTGCCACTCAGATGGTGTGCAGAGCGTAAAATGGGTGTGTACGAGTGCGTAAAAGAGGGCTCGCCCGAACTGGGAGGAAGAAGCCTTCTTTGAGCTGTGTAATCTAGCCAGAGAACTAGTGTAGTGCTGTACTTCATGGTATCATCCCTTGACTTGGTAAGGGTTCCTGTCCAAGAGCTTTCTTTTCTGCCAGAAAACTTGTACAGCTTTCTTAAATCAGAGTCTTCCTCTTCCTTTCTGGGAAGCGGCATGGACTCTTGACACCGTGGCCTCCTTGTCAGTTGAGGTCGGCCTGTTTTCTTCAGGCATTGTAGGAACTTTAGGACTGATGAGGAGCTGAGAACAGTTGATTACTGTTAAGCCTGTCATTGATTACAAGGATCTACCCATTCTAATATTTTTCTGTATGTAGTCTGGCCAAACTTGCAACTACTTTCCAGTAGTTAATATCTTTTAAATATTTCCATTAATATCTTTCCAGTATTAACTCGAATGTTTTTCTGGCCCTGTCATTACACCCATGCTACCTCCTTCCCCAGTCTTGACTCTCCAGCTTTTGGTCTTGTAGATGCTTTGTGGATCCTTACACTTTCTGTGGAAGGAATCCAGCCTTGGTTAAAGACACCCAAGAGCTTTCAGACCCTCTAGACTTCATATGTGATAATGTGGCCAGTGGCAAAGCCGCTTTCTTTTGTGCGTACAGGTGGCTAGGTCACTGAGTAGGAATGTTCCTCGTCCTTTAGGTTGACTGTACAGCAAACTCAAACACCTGTAATAAGTATGGAGTCAGTGGATATCCCACCTTAAAGATTTTTCGAGATGGAGAAGAGGCAGGAACCTATGACGGGCCCAGGACAGCAGGTAAGAGCTCATCGGCAAGCATTGGGCTTGCCAAAATGGTGCTGGAAGGCAGACCCACGTATAATAGACTTGTGTGAAGGATGTTACATGTGTTTGGGGATACAAAGAAGGTTGCCACCTACACACACAATCTCCCCTTGCCCTTTTCAGAACTCTTTGTGCTGGCAGAGCCCTGGATGTTTAGTATCACTTAAAGCTCTCTTTTAAAGGTGAAGGTTTCTGCATTATTTTTACCTCCTAGTACCCTTGATGTGTGGTATCTGGAAAATGCTAGAAAGTTCCTCTGTGAAGCTGGTGATAGCACTCCTTCAATTCGCATCATATTTATCATATGGGAGAGGTGTATGGATTCCGCAGAAGCAACTGTTTTAGGAAGCTTGAAAAATGTCTTGTGGAACTTTGTATTGATCCCTGTAATCATTTAACTTAATATTTTAAGATGGGATTGTCAGTCATCTCAAGAAACAGGCGGGACCTGCTTCGGTGGCTCTCAATTCTGTGGCCGATTTTGAGAAATTCATCGGTGATAAAGATGCATCTGTAGTGGGTGAGTAGATTTGGTGCGGCACTGAAATGAGTGGACGCGTGGCTCTGGGAGGTGTCTTGGGGAATGTACTGTGAAAGGATAAGAAGCAGTATCACAAGCTGTAGCAAGAGAAATCACAAGCTGGATGTGAGCAAAAAATTTTCATGATCAGAACGATAAAGGACTGGAACGTGTGCCCAGAGGGATTTCGAAATATTCAGGCTGGGAGACTTTCAAAACTCAGTTGGACAAAGCTCTGAGCAACCTGATCCGACTTTGAAGCTCGTCCTGATTTGAGCAGGAGGCTGGACTCAGTGACCTCTGGGGATTCCTTGCAACCTGTTTGTTTATTTTCTGTGATTCTTTGAGTGCCTTTCAGACCTCCTGGCACCATAGTGTATCTTTTTTAAAGCTTGTTGCTCTTTTGGCTGGCTGACAACAGGTAGCTTTGGATCGCTAGAAAGTACGTTGGGGTGCTATCTCATGACACTGTTAGGCTGTCAGAGTCATATGATTTGGTCACAGTTTACAAGTGGCCATAGAAGTTTTCCTTTGTGCAGATCAGGTGCCATCTCACAAGCATAAGTGGATGAGTATTGATTATCATTCCCAAACTTAGGTTTATTAAGTACCATTGGCAGTTGTTATCACTAGTAGTGTCACCTGGTTACAAATGGATATCTTAGTGCTCAGAGGACAACTGCCTTTTGGCTGAGGGACTAAGCTGGGCAGAGTCGTGAGTAACTTTCTGCTGGTGGAAGGGAGGGAATACAGAAAGGTTCCAATAAAAATGGGAGAGAAACTGTCAAACATGAAGGCCTGAATGCGCATTGGAGGACTTGATTCAGAAGTGATCTTTCAGTGCGTTGTAGAGATCAATGATGAGGGCTTGCACAGCGACTGCTGCTGAGTTGGTTTGGGGTCACCATCTGTCTTTCTGCTGCAGGCTTCTTCAGAGATGCATCTGGTGATGCTTATTCAGAATTCATGAAAGCAGCCAACAACCTAAGAGATAACTACCGTTTTGCACACACCAGTGAGGACCAATTGGTGCAGAAGTATGAGGAAGATGGAGAGTAAGTTTAACACAAGGATTTCTTGTTACCGAGACATCTGGAACAAATTCATAGATTCCAGTTGTTAACTGGATTCACTTTCTGAGCACAGCTTAAGGTCTTGTTTCTTCCCCAACGGCCAGTGGCATATCTTTTTTATCTCTTCAGAATTGAGATAAAAGGTACAAATGGTTGCAGGCTCTCTAAAGTTAGTGTTTGTCTCCAGGTGGGAAGTGTCTCAAGAGAGGCGTTGTACTTCCATGTTGCTTGTTATGGTGGGTTTTTTTGTTTCTTATTGTGGCCTGTCTGAATAGTGGAGAAGTGTCTGACAGGTAGATTCAATGCAGCAGTGCCACGAAGGAACTCTACAGTCTTGTTGAAGCTATGAACAGTGAATGTGGGTAGTCACTGCCTCATGTAGCTGCCATCCTTGGCAACCCAGGGATACTTAAAACTAATTCATGATACCTGCTTCCCCTCAGGGGTGTAGTCTTATTCCGCCCTCCACGCCTGACGAACAAGTTTGAGGACAGCTCCATCAAGTACACAGAAGACAAAATCACCAGTGGAAAGATCAAGAAATTCATCCAGGAGAACATGTGAGTGATTCCTCACCAGAGAACGTGGTAGGCTGGCCCCGGTTTGATTCGGCCCTGTCAGAACTTGTTTTCTCTAACTAGCATTGCTGCCACTTCCTGCTTAGTGTCCAAAAGAGCTGTCTTGCCCACACCGTCTCCTTTGGGGACCATCTGCCTTCTGGAAAGCCTGGCATGGCTGTTGGCATTTACTGTCCATGTTCTAATAACCACACATCTATTTAAAAACTGTGAACTTCCTGAGAAGTAGGCCAGCTTTGGCCTTATTTAGGTCAGATATAGCCACTGACGTTGTGGCTAGAGATGGAGATTTGACTTAGAATAATGGGGTACATGAACGAGCAAAGTGTTTCTCACTGAGGTCTTAGTGATGACTGGCATTTAATGTTCTTGGGTGGGAAACGAGAGTGTGCTGCATCAAGCCCATTCCTGGGAGGTGGTGTGTTCTGGGCAGTGAAGCCGAAGCTGCTAACATCTGTCTCATTGATAGCTTTGGCATCTGTCCACACATGACTGAAGACAACAAAGACCTGATCCAGGGCAAGGACTTGTTGGTGGCCTACTATGATGTAGACTATGAGAAGAACGCGAAGGGCTCCAACTACTGGCGCAACAGGTACGTAGCAGGGGGGGTTTATCAGCCTCTCATTTGTGCCCTGTATTGGTGCTGCTCCGTAGCTCAGTTGACAAAGTTTCTCCTGTTATTCATATGTGAATTTTTCACTCCCAGAAAGCTTCCAGCCGAGTTTCTAATTGGAACTGTTTGGGGTGGCTGCTGCCTGCAGAGCCCAAAGCATGCAATACATGTGTCCTTTGAAACTCCACCTTCTTCCTTCTGCATCCCTAGTCCTTGGACGTTAAGCACAAGCTTCCTTACTGGTGTTGTGTGGGATTCTGTCCTTTGTACTCCCCAGTGCCTGAGACCCTGGTGCTCATGCTGACAGGGGTGGAGGGTGAAAGCGCACAACATTTGCACAGGCCTCATTCACAACAGACATAAGCTTACTCCTCTGCTTCTTAACACCATTTCTGTAGGATTTGCCTATGCAGAACACATCACGCCATTGAATTCCTTGTCCAGTGTGCACTTCAACGTGAAGGGTGTTCCAAGGAATAATGCTGTGTGTGTTTTGGTTTTTTCCTCCCCTCAGAGTTATGATGATTGCAAAGAAGTTCTTAGATGCTGGCCACAAACTGTCGTTTGCTGTTGCTAGTCGGAAAACCTTTGGCCATGAGCTTTCAGAGTTTGGTCTAGACAGCAGCGTGGGTGAGGCTCCGGTTGTTGCCATCCGAACCGCTAAAGGAGATAAATATGTCATGCAGGAAGAATTCTCGTAAGTTTTTGAACTTAGCAGTGTTGCCACTCACTTGATGGACTTTGGTCTGGAGGTCTCTGACCTGATCATACTTTGTTAGCTCAGAGGAAACGGGAAAGCTGGATGTTCCAGCTGGAAGAAATGATTGCTGGGTCAAAATGGCTCCTACTGGTGTGTTTTCCTGCCCTCTAGAGAGCTTGCAGCCCCTCCTGTTATTCAAAGGTAGAAAATTAAAATCAAGATATTTAAGTGTCTAGTTAGGAACTAAGATGCATTAAAGGCCGAGGAAATAGTTGTACCTTTCTTCTTGGAAAAAAACGGATGCTGGAGGGCCTAAAACTTAGAATGGGATATGCATCCAGCCTCCTGTCATAACTCTTAAGGACATCTTTGCATTTGTTCTGGGGTCTTCTAAGCCAGCCCCAGACTGGTGATCTTGGAGATGCAGGTGGCATCTGGTCTGTGGGTGGAAGGAGCTTAAATCAGCCTTGAAAGTTTTCCCCTCTCATCCTGTATGTGTGGTGATGGCTGTAAAATGTCATTTCACTTTCAGCCGTGACGGAAAGGCTCTGGAGAGATTCCTGCAAGATTACTTCGATGGAAACTTGAAAAAGTATCTGAAATCGGAGCCTGTCCCTGAAAGCAATGATGGCCCTGTGAAGGTGAGTGCTGTATCAAGCATAGCAGCAGCTCCTACCAGTGGATGAAGAGATGCTGCTCAGCAGCAGCTTCTAGTCATATGCTAGTGTCCCGTGCTGCGAGTGCTGCATTGTGGCATCTTGAGAAGCCTCTGCTGTGATAGATGGAAGAAGTAGTCACTGCCTCCTTGTATTGCAGTTTTCTGAGCCAAGGGAGAAATTGCAGCGTGCAGTTTTGATTCCATTTTGTTCTCTCAGCATAGTAACTGCTGCGTGAGCACATTAGCGATGTGCTCTACAACTGCAGGATCACGCAGACTTACAGGGGTTATGCGAAGGCCTGCTGTCTTGGCTTGTGCTCCCTCATGGCGTGGCTTTCACACTGGTCGTGACTGCACTATTTCTAAAGAATTACGTGTTCATCTCTGGGGGAGTGGCGTAACTCCTGCCTTTCATTCCTCACAGTAAATTCTGCCCTGAATGAAAGCATTCCTTGGACTGGCTGTATGATGAGGGCCTTACAAGCAGTGGCTTCCACTCCCTTATTTATGTGTGCATGGGGATCGCCTCAGCCAGTCTTGCTAAACTGATTCCTCAGCCTGGAACTTGCTGGGATTAAAAAGACATGATTTTGTCTTCCTCCTGCGAGGATACCAGACGCCAATCTCACTTGCAGGTAGCGCTGGTACCTTATGACAGGTTTTTAACTGCAAGTTGAGGATGTTACAGCTTGGTGAAGAGTTGTGTGTTTGCTTATTTTGCTGCTTGGTGTGTAGGTGCAGCGTGACTCTTACTGCTCACTGTGGGAGGGCCAGGCTTTCTTGGGCAGAGCGTATGGAGCACGTCATGTTACAGCCTCAGTCTTGACTTCAAAAAAAGAACAGCCCTAACTTGTATGATCAAACATTATCAGGTGGTGGTTGCTGAGAACTTCGATGAAATTGTTAATGCAGAAGACAAAGATGTCCTGATAGAGTTTTATGCACCCTGGTGTGGACATTGCAAGAATCTGGAGCCCAAATACAAAGAATTGGGGGAGAAGGTAAGTCTGGAACTCTTGCAAACACAAACCAGAATTGTGTAGCACTAAACAATCCTGCAGGTTCTGTCTGTTTAGCCTTTATGATAACTGGGCATAATTGTGCATTCCTGAGGAACTAAAGAGTTTTGGCCTCTCCTGTGAATGCAGAAGCACCTTCACAGGATCTGGAGTGTGGTAGCAGCCACACTAGTGGGTTTAGCCTGCTCCATTTGGTGTGGCATGTAAATATTCCCTGATTAAGTGACTGGCCTCAACTGGCAATGTTCTTTTTTCGGGTCTTTTCCCTCTGCATGATTGTAGTCTCCCATCTGCTGAAGGATAACCCAGCCCTGCACACTTCCACAAGTGGAGTAGATAAATTTTTTCTCCCAGACCTGACCAGCCTTTTGCTATTTGGCCACCAGGCACCCCTCCTTCCTGAGCACTGCGCATTCTCACAGCTCACCTTCTAGGGCTGAAGGCAAGCAGTTGCTCTGGGGTAAGCATTCTCCAGAAATTATACCAGACCGATTCAGCGGGTACCACAGGGAGATGTGTGCTGCATACAGCTGGATGAGGAGGGACTTTGTTCCCTGTGCCTCTGTTGAGGCAGAAGTAAACTGGTCAGAAGAAATTTGTTCACCTTGTAGCATACCGTGTGCAATGTCCTTCAGACATCACTATCTTAAATGATGTTGATCGGTGAGTTCCTGGTGTTAACTACTATGGATTGGTTACTAATAAGCTCTTTCTACCAACAGCTCAGTAAAGACCCCAATATCATCATTGCCAAAATGGATGCTACAGCCAATGATGTGCCTTCTCCGTATGAAGTCAGAGGGTAGGTCGTACTGTTGTAACACCACCCTGTCAGTAGAGGATTTCAGGCTGCTGCCTCTGACCAGCAGCCACAAGCTGAAAGAGTGTCACAGGGAGGAGGGGCTGGGGTGATAGGCATGCCATTGCTTGGCATTTGCTTAGTGTGAACAAATCAAGAGTGAAAACAAAGGACAGTCACCTGCCTTGCTTCTCTGGGATTCTGGTGTCCTGTCTGTGCCTGGAGGCCTGTCTTGCGGAACCCCTTCCTCTGGTTTTAAATCTGCTGTGATTCTTTTCTTGGCAGTGTAAAAAGAACGCTGGGCTTGCTTTTCTGAAAACAATTTAGCTACGTAGTTGAGGTCAGCCAACTCTGGACGTGGCCAGGCCTTTGGAGGCCACACCTGCTGGTTTAAGAGCTGCTGAAGTTACCATGTTAAACCAGAGGAAGGCAGCAGCGAGTCCCTTGGGTGAGGGCTGGCCTGCCAGTCTGAAAGAAAATGGAGCATGTTAGGAGCTCAGATGTCTCTTCTCTCTCCCCAGCTTCCCCACCATCTATTTTGCTCCAGCTGGCAAGAAGCAGAGTCCAAAGAAGTATGAGGTGAGTCTTTTGCTGCTCTTGCTGCTTGGTAAAGAAGTGAAGTAGCATCCAGGTGTTCAGATAATACCGAGCCTCTCCAGAGTTGTGGGTGGCACTCTGTCCCGTTAGTTGTCCTGGGAATGCATCCGCTGGTACCTGCTGGGAGTGTTCTGCTGTGTGCTGCAGACCCACGGGGGAGAGCTCTGCTCTGCTTGCAGTCGCTTTGGTCTCCTGCCTGGCACCTGCACTCCCCCTCTAGCGAAGGAGAAGCCCATGGGGAGTCCAGGCACTGCCTTACTGTCTTGTGCTTTCTGCAGGGTGGCAGAGAAGTGAGTGACTTCATTAGCTACTTGAAGCGGGAGGCGACCAACAGTCCCGTGCTGCAGGAGGAAGATAAAACCAAGAAATCCAAGAAGAAGGTGAAGGAGGATTTGTAAAGTACCCGCTCGCCATCTTGTCAGGATGAGCTCTGTGTGAATTGGGGAAGCACTGGGCAGACTGGGGCCAGTTCTGGGTTGTGGAGAGCCAGTGACCATGTGGGCTGAGGGGACCCAGCTGCTGTATCTAGTTCTGTTTAATTTCCTGCCGTCTCTTAGCTGCACTGTTGTGGGGCTCCCCAGACTGGTTTGTTTTGTGGTTTGGGAGGGGGTGGGGGGTAGGGTTATTTTCTAATTTTTTTTGTACATTTGGAGAAGTGAAACAATAAAATGACCCCCTTAAGACCAAGTGTCACTGTCCTATGGAGACCTGTCAAACCTAACACCAGGATCGTGCTCTTTGTAGGAGTAGTGAGTCGTTTCCTTCAGCGAGCCTTTAGAAGTCTGTTTAGAGATCCTAAGCTCAGCCTTTAGCCTGTTCTCCCGACTTCCTCGTCTAATGAGAGCCCTTCTGGAATGTAGTAGCAGCAACTGTCCCAATGTGCTCTCCTTCAGGTGCTACATTTATGCAGATTTTGGGCTTAGGCACAAATGCTTTTGCTGTCTGCACGCTGCCGCAGCGAGTTTAGAGGTATGTAGTACTTGATGTGACTGTTGGATCTAGACAAGTGCAGGCGTACAGAGCCGCCTGGCACAGGGCTTGCTCCACAGCATACAAGCAGCAGCAATAAATCAGCTTTGAAGCTGGTGCAAAAGTAGTCAAGCGTAGGGGAAGAGTGCTGCTGATTCCATACTCTACCCAAACGCAGGTGGGGCCAGTGCTGAGGATGTTCTTCATGGCCAGTAGGCTTGTGTGTGGCTTGTGGGTGGTTAGGACAGTTAAGACCAGTTAATTGTAAGATTATTACTTCTCTTGGTAGAAAGCAGGCTGGTAGCTGTGGCTTTCACTTCAGGAGGGAGAGGAACAGGATCCTGTGCTGCAGGTGGATGGTATAGGCTGTGTCTGACCATCTTAGGGTACAGGCGGTCGTACCCTTGGCCCAGAACGTGCTGATGGGGAAGGTCAGGAGTGAGGCGGGGCGTGAGCAGAGGTGGGCTGTTGCCCTGGATCTCTGAGTTTCTGAGGCTGCATGTGAGTTGAAGTGAGGATCAGCAGCCTCCTGAGGCACTGCTCTGTTGCAACAGTTACCATGGCGAGAGCCAGTGCTTGCTTTCTCTGTGGATTCCTCCCCCACAACTCCAGAGGCTGTGTACCAATTATTTATTGCTACTGGAATTCTCTAGGTACAGTAGACCATACAACGCTTAGCACATGGTTCTCTGTCTACAACAGCTATGCCGTATCAGTTCTGAAATACAAGAATTTCTTCCCCAGCTATGTCAGTATCGTAACCACATCTACCTTCTGTACTCTGCTGCTGGCTGCCGGGTGCTCCGCCTCCCAGAACAGGCATAAATGCATTGGGCGGGGGGGGGATATGTGACATTAAGTGGTCCTTGCAACTCAAGCTGGCAGGACCCCTGCAGCTGGCTGCGGACTTCAGACACCAGTGCAAGGAACAGGGGGACACAATGGTCTCTGCTGCTGCTGACCCTCTGTAAAACCACACTGGAGCGCCACTTCCCTGACGGGCAGCGTCCTGCCCTCTGTCAGGAAAGGCAGAGCCAGGGGAAGCCTTTCTGATCCCCTCTTTGCCTCCTGGTCTGTGATTCCAGATCTGGTGGCAGCTGGGCACTAAGCATGAGTTAAGTTCCTCACTGGGTTTGACCCAAAGCCCTCTGTTAGTGCCGGTGCCTGAACCAGCAGGGGTGAAGGACGCAGAGGCTCGGTGAAGCTTTCTGGGAAGAAGGACAAAGGATGTGAGAAAGGGCGTTGGGCCGGGGAGTGCTGGTGGCTGCCCAGGTATCCCGTACTGTGTGCTGCAATTAAACTGAAGCTAATGAGGCTTCATTTGAGGAGAAACAGACATCTGAGGAAGGATTTATAGGTTAACTCGGCAAACATGGATGACACGGGCCCTGCTTTCACAAGAGACCTGTGGGGAAAGCTGGCCAAACCCTGTGAGAGGGCAGCCACCACCTGAAGGCTTAAGTGACCCATCTGGGAGGGTTGGCTCAGGCCTCAGCAAAGGGTCTGCAAGCGCCCAGCTGTGCCTCTCCTCCGCAGCCAAGGCCACCCGCTCTCCTGCAGGGAGCAGGACAGTGGGAGCAGCCGGGACCTGTCCTGTGCAGTAGCCACATTGGGCTGTGGGGCACAGGGGGAGGCACTGAGGGCAGCAGTGCACTCCTGAACCTCATCCTTAATCTAAAGCACACTCAGGGATCTGCTTCCTCCACCGCTTCAGGAAGAGGTCCTGATAAGCAAGGGAAAAAGAATCACAGCAGTGGTTTGCCTAGGAGCTCCCGCTTCCTTCAAACTGTAGAATCAGGGTTTTGATGTGAGACAGTTTCTGGTGGAGGTATTCACAGCGATTTTTCTCCTGCTGGTAGCTAGGATAAGTCTGCAGGGAAAAAATGTACATATATATATGGATAAGCTCTGGGAAGGAACACAGTCCCTGCCCTGCGTCCAGCCTCACCTTCTTGAAGTGGCTGTACTCCTGCAAAATTGTAGCTTCGAGCATCTGAAACCCAAAAGAAGTGAGTGAGCAGAACCAGAGCATGGCTGTATCATGCCATCATGCCCCAGGTCTCCCACTTGCCTTGCGTTCCTGCGTTCCTTGTTTCAACGTCTTCATTTTGGCTCCCAGTTGAATGAATTTCCGGCTCACGTTACCGATGCGAGTGTGCAGATCGCGGTACTCCGCATAGTCGGCACTAAATGCGGCCTCGTAAGCTCGGCGCTGCTCCGCTGAGCAGATGGTATGGAATTTCCTGCAGTGACCGGGAGAAGTTTGTTCCCCCTGGGCCTGCGAGACCTCTGCGGCGGAGCAGAGCCCTCGCTCCTGGCAGGGCCGGGGCTGGCAGTGCGCTGCCACCTTGCCGAGGCCCCTGGCGTGGGGGACAACGGTGACCCTGCTATGCCCAGGGACTGGCCTGCAGCTCGGCTCAGCCCGTCTGATGCCGTCGGCCCAGGACAAATTACGCCAAGCAACAGGGGAGCCCCATGGCAGCAAGCGCCAAACTCTCTTACCGCAAGTAATCCGGGGTCACTGCTACAGCAGAGCTGCTAGGCTGGGACCTGGCATCTGGCAAGGGGCAGAAGATCACCGGGGTTAAAGCTCTTCTGGAGCACCTCTCCCCACCTCCGCCAGAACCCGTCCCGTCCCTGGGCTTGCTGGAAGGGCCCTTCCCCACAGCCGAGCTCTCAGGGCTCTGGCGGGCATAGAGCCCCAGCAGACATGGGGCGCACGGGGCGGCCGGAGGGACGTCCCCAGGCCATGTGGCTCATGCAGGCTTGCACCTTCCCCATGTTTGCCTTGGCCTCTGGGCCAAAGCCTCTCTGCTTGCCAGGAGTGTTGTTTTGGGCCACCCACCTCCTCCCAGGGCACCCCGGGGTCTGGTCCAGCTTTTGTCGCGCGAGCTGGCAGGGCCGTGCACCCCGGGGCCGTGTCCCTGGCGCCCCTCCCCAGGCAGCGCCTCTGCTCTGGGCACAGAGAGGGGCTGCCCCTGGTGCGGGGCACTCTCCCCCCAGCCATGGCCTGTCTCCTCCTCACTCTCAGGGCTCTCCAGCTCCCCGGCATGGCTGCTGGGGGGCAGACGCCCAGCTTGCTGCGGGCCCCGTGCTCCCGGGTGCTGCGTGCTGAGCGTCTGTGTGCAGCGCCGGTGCCTCTTGGTGGCTCTTGGATGGGAGAAATCCAGCAGTGCCAGGCGCTTCTGAAAGACAAACTTGCTCTGCCACAGGCCCGTCCTGGGCCCCCACACCGGGACTTGGTGCTGCAGGGCCCCCCACCAGCTTCAGCCCGTGCAGCCCAGGGCCACCTCATAGACTCATAGAATGGTTTAGGTTGGAAGGGACCTTGAAG
>RSEF01000010.1:22302168-22322312 GCA_003993805.1 Himantopus leucocephalus | reverse complement strand
CAGAGCAGAACAGAGTGGGAAGAGGGGAAGAATCACCTCCCGTGGTTCGTGTCAGCGCTCAGACGTGCCCTGTCCTTTGGGCTGTGCTGGGGGGTCACAGCAGAGCCAACCCCACCACTGCTCCGCTGTGCTCAGGGGTGGACAGGACACAAGGTAGGGGCAGAGCCCAGAGCCCCGGAGCAGTCATGCCGGGCGCGAGGGGGGCTTTGCTGGGAAGGAGGCGCAGAGAGGAGGAAGCCTGATGCCTTCAGGAAGCAGCTAAACTGAACTGTGCTCTCCCCACACACCCCCGGGACCTTCTGCTGCTGGAGCCCACGAGCGCTTACCACCCCCAGAAGGTTTCTGCCGGAGGCCTGAGGGGAGCCGTGCTCCGGGGGCTGCTGCAGAGGCACCAGGAAGGACGGAGCTGTGGGGCTGCAGTCCTGGCTCCTGGGACACGAGAGACAGTGGAGACCAGAGACTGAGGCTGGGGAAAGTGTCTCCAAACGCCAAGTGCCCGGGCAGCAGAGGGGTGGGTCCAGTCTTGCCCGAAGGGTGCCGAACACCCGGGAGTGGATGCGCCATGCCCATGTCCAGACCCCAGCAGCGACCAAGCACCCCCAGACCCCACTCCTCACTGCTGCTTGCCCCAGGGCCCCCGCTCTACCTGCGCTGCAGCAGGGCAGCCTGCTGCCGCTCCTGGCTCGCGTTCCCTGGCCAGTCCTCCTGCGCCCGGCCTGCCAGTGTCCCCTTCCCACGGTCGCAGCAGGCAGTGGGATCCAGCTCCGTGACCTGGGGGGAGCGCAGTAGGGTGGGCACGCTGCAGCATTCCCACACCTCAGAAGACGTCGCAGCCGGTACCTGCACCTCCTCTGGCACCGCCAGCAGCCGTGCCCCGCCGGGCCTGCCCGCCGGCGTCCCCTCCAGCCGCTGCAGGAGCTTGTGCTTGCGATGGGGCTGCAGGGCCCAGGGCTGAGCCAGGCTTTGAAGAGAAGCCCTGGGGGTGGCTGTTGTAGGGACATGGACATGGCAGACAGAGCCCTTCCCCAGCAAACCGGTCACACCGACCTTCTCAGGAGCCGTGATGCCTTTGTCTGCGGATCCATCAGGACAGAACAGCATCAGCCCCCAGGGAGTATCACACCGGGTTCTGCTTTCCTCCCCATCAGTCCTGGCACACCTCCCCGAGCCCCTGTGCCCCCAGCCTGCCACGGCCGCCCCCCTCAGCTGATGGGACAGGGCCACTGTACAGCTCTCCCAGTGCCACTGGTGCCTCCTGCTCACTGGTGTGGCTCGAGACCCCCAGATGTGCGGAGCTGCCGCCTGGCCATGGCGAGCAGCAGCCGCCACATACCAGGGCCAGCTGGTCCCAGAGGAGGCAGCACTGTCATCCCAGGGGCACAGCAGGTCCCACAGCCATCAGACCCCAGCGCGGCAGGGAGCGGAGGCTCAGCACCCGCTGTCGCTCGGGCCCGTGCCACCTGTGGCACCCCACTAACCGTAGCCAAGCACAGCCGGATCGGGCTCAACAACCGCTCTGCTGCTGGGCTCCTTCGCCGGTGACACGCGCTCCCGCGGCGGTGGACAGGTGTGATCACAGACTGTGATTTTCTCCTGGATGCTGCCCAGGCTGTCCAGCCGGCTCTGA
Organism: Himantopus leucocephalus; assembly: GCA_003993805.1. Taxonomy (NCBI): domain Eukaryota; kingdom Metazoa; phylum Chordata; class Aves; order Charadriiformes; family Recurvirostridae; genus Himantopus; species Himantopus leucocephalus. Next base: position 22,320,685 of record RSEF01000010.1, on the reverse strand, counting down.
CCCAGCCTGGGAGAAGACAACACCTCCCGCCAGCCGAGCCCAGCCCGCTCCCCCGGGCCCCACGCAATGCCCAGAGAATGCCCGGCAAGGTGGGCACCCCGAGCGAGCAAGGCAGGAGGGGCTCTGTCCCCAGTCTGTCTCCAAAGGCCCCGTCTCCACGGCTGCCACTGCCCCAGCACCGTGGATTCCCCTACGGGGACCAGGGGCTCAGGGTGCCGTGAGCTCAGAGAGGACCTCAGGGACTTTTAGACCCCGAAGCACCGCGGTGCTGCTCGGCCGGGGCCGTCGGCGACCGTGAGGAGAGTGGGAGCGGACCCGAGTGGGCTCCGAGCAGCGGTACCCCGCGGCAGCGCTCCCACCCGTCGGTGCCCGAGGGGCGGTCCCCAGGCGGTGCCGCCGGCACAGCCCCGAGCGCAGAGGGACCGGGGGGCGGCGGGGGGCTGCTCCCGGCCCGGGAGGAGCAGCCCCGGGACGGCGGGGGTCGGGCAGGCTCACCGGGGCACGGCCAGCCGCGCACACTCGAAGCTGCCCCGCGGCTCGTCCCGGCTGCAGCGGGAGAGGGAGAAGGCGAAGAGCCGCGGGGGGGTCCCGGGGCCTCCCGGCACCGTCAGGTACTGCCGGCGAGACAGGTCGTCAGAGCCGCGGCCCCCCCGAGCCCCCCCGGCCGCCGGGGAGCGGCGGATCCACCCCGCGGCGCCGCCCGCCGCCCCCTGCTCCCACCGGCGGCAGCACCGGCGCCACCGGCCCGGCCCGGCCCGCGGCGACCCGGCTCGTCCCGTCCGATCTCCCCGGTCCCCCGATCCACTCACCCCCGGCCCTCCCGGTTCCCCCACGCCGCGACCGCCCTGGGTTCCCCGGTCCTCACCGCTCCCCGGCCGCCGTGGGTTCCCCGGTCCCCCTCCATCCTCCGGCTTCCTCGCCTTCCCCGGGTGCCCCGGTCCCCCCCCGGCCCCTCCCGATCCCGCCACGCCGTGGACGCCCTGAGCTCCCCAGTCACCCCCCGCTCCCCCCGCTCCCCGGTCCCCCCGGTTTCCGCCGGTCGCCCCGCTCACCCCGTGGCTGCCCTGGAAGGCGATGGCGGGCCCCGGCGCTCCCTGCAACAACAACGGGCGCCGATGAGTTTGCCGGCGCCCGGTTGCCCCGGTTCCCCCCGCCCGGCCCGGTCCCACCTGCCGCCGCCCGCAGCCGCGCAGCGCCCGCGCCGCCGCCGCCGAGAGCCGCACGTGCAGGAGGCTGAGCCGGGGGCCCGTCCCGCAGCCCCGGTACCGGTACCGGAGCCGCCCGCGCAGCTCCGCCCGCGGCCGCGACATGGCCCGGAGTGCGGGACCGCGGCGGGCGGTGCCGGGGGGCGGCGGCGGGGCGGGCGGTGCCGGGCCGGTCCCGCGGGGCGGCGGCGGGGCGGGGCGGGGCGGCGGCGGCGGGAGCCCCGCGGCGGGGCTCGGCCTGAGCCGGCTATTTTTGCCGCCGGGCCGGGCTAATCCGCTGAGCCGCTTCCCGGCGTTAGGTAACGGCGCGGCGGGATGCGCTCGGCGGCGGCCCCGGCCCGGGCGGCCCCGGGCAGTCGCGGCGCGGCGGGGCCGGCGGCGACGCGCCCGGTGCGGGCTGGGGGCTGGGGGCCGCGGGCGCCCGCCGCCGAGCCCCGGAGGGGCCCGGACCGAGGCCGGCCGGTAGCCGCGGGCAGCGAGGCGGGCCGGGGGCGGGCATGCCGGGACCCTCGCCCGGCGGCTCCCCGGAGAGGGAGACGGGGACCGGAGGGCGGCCGCGGGGTCTCGGCCGGGGCAGGCGGGTGCGGTTCCGCCTGCCCCACACCGCCATCCCGCTGCCGTCGGTGCGCGAGGAGGAGCGGCTCTTCTACCGGCGGCTGGAGGCGCTGGTGGCCCCGGGCCCGGGCGGCTTCGGGCCGCTCTTCGCGGCCGACGGCTGGAGCGACCTGACGGGTGAGAGCCGCGGGCGGTCCCGGGGACAGCCACGCCGCGGGTCCCGGGGACAGCCACGCCGGGGGTCCCGGGCCCCGGGGGTCCCGGGGGGGCTCTCAGGGCCGCCCCCGCCCGCAGAGGACCGGCTGCTGCGGAAGAGAGTGGTGCGGGACGGGCAGGGCGGGCCGCGGCCGCGGCCGGGCCAGGAGGTGTCGGTGAAGGTGCTGGGCGCCCTGGAGGACGGCGGGCTGGTGGAGCGGGACCCGCGGCTCACCTTCGTGCCGGGCCACGGCGACGTCGTGCAGGTTAGCCCCGGCCGGGGCGCGGTGCGGGCTGAGCGTCGCCCGGTGCCGCCCCCGGCCAGCCCCGCCGTGCCCGCCTCCGCAGGCGCTGGAGCTGGGCGTCCCCACCATGCAGCCCGGGGAGGTCGCCTTCTTCCTCGCCGCCTTCCCCTACGGCTACGGCCGCCCGGGCAGGTAGGGCGGGCAGGGGCAGGGGGCCGGGGCCAGAAGAGCGGAGGGACTGGAGCGGGCAGGGCAGGGGCAGGCGGGGGTTGGGCAGGGGCACCGGGGTGGGGGTCGGGCCGGAGCCGGGGGGCTGGGAGGGCAGCGGCCGGGGCGGGCGGGGGCAGCCGGCGCTGTGCCCGCAGGGAGCCCGACGTGCCGCCCGAGGCGCCGCTGCTGTTCGAGGTGACGCTGCTGGAGGTGCGGGACGGCCCCGACCCGCAGCCGCTGCCCCCCGCCGCCCGCCTGCGCCTGGGCGCGCAGCGGAGGGAGCGGGGCAACTTCCACTTCGCCCGGGGCGACTTCACGGCGGCGCTGCGCTCGTACCGCCTGGCCCTGAGCGCCCTCGACGGCCCCGCCGCCGGTGAGACCGGGCGGGAAGGGGGGGAGGGGGGGCGCGGGGCCGGGGCGCTGAGGCCGCGCTCGCCCCGCAGCCCCCCCCGGGCCGCAGGAGGAAGAGGAGCTGCGGGAGCAGCGCGTCAAGTGCCTCAACAACTGCGCGGCCGCCGAGCTGAAGCTGCAGCGGGCGGAGGAGGCGCTGGCGGCCTGCGACGCGGCGCTGCGCATCAGCCCGGACAACGGCCGGGCGCTGCTCCGGCGGGGGCAGGTGGGCCCCGCACCGCCCCCCGGCCCGGCCCGGCCCGGCCGCCCGCTACCGGCCGCTCCTCTCCCCGCAGCTGCTGGCGCAGCAGGGCCGGGACGCGGAGGCCACGCTCGTCCTGAGGAGAGCCCTGGAGCTGGACCCGGCCAGCAAGGTTCGGCCGGCCGCGGCGCGGGGGTCCGCAGGAGCCGGGTACCGGGAGCGCCGGGGCGGGGGTGGCTCCCGGAGGAGCCCGGCACCGGGACCGTCGGGGGTCCCGCCGGAGCCCTGCCCCGCCGCAGCCGCCCCGCCGCCCGCAGGTGATCCACGCCGAGCTGTCGCGGCTGGCGAAGCGCCGCAGCACCGCAGCCCGCACCGCCCCCCAGGAGCCGCTCCGCGGGCCGCCGCCGCCGCCGAGCCCCGGGTACGTAGGCGGACGGGGCTGAGCATGTTCCCGTCCCGGCCCCGCTCGGCCCCCGGTGGCGCTCACGGCGGTCCCTCCCTGTAGAGCACCGGCACCGCCCGCGGCGGAAGGAGCGGCCTGAGCGGCGTCCCGCAGCCCGCCCGGAGGAGCCACCGCGCCGGGGACGGAGGAGAAGCGGCGGAGCCACCGGTGGCCCGGGGCGGGACCGCGGCGGCGCCGGACCGAAGAGCGGGGAGAGCGCCCGCATGGCCCCGCCCCCGGCCCCGCCCCTCCGGGCAGCGCCCCGCCCCCGGCCCCGCCCCTCCGGGCAGCGCCCCGCCCCCGGCCCCGCCTCTCCTCGCGTCTCGACCGGCCCCTCCCGCAAGGCTCCCACGGGCACGCCCCCTCGCGTCATGACGGGGCGTGTCCTCTGCCGTGCCCCGCCCCCCCGCGCGTAGGCGCGGCTCTGGCGCCTGCGCCCCAGCTTCCGGCTTTTTCGCCCCCGCCGGCAGAACGGCAGTCGTAGCCCGCGGCCAATCAGGCGGGGCAGAGCCGGAGCAGCGCGCCAATAGAAAGGCGACGGGGGCGGGCTCGGCGCGGCGATTGGCCGCGCCGCGCCCTTAAAGAGCGGAGCGGGGCGGGGTGTTGGGGGGGGCAGTGCGGGACGTGGCGGCGGAGCGGAGGGCGGGAGGGAGCGGCGCCATGACCCGTGAGTGCGGGCCGCGGCCGGGCCGGGCCGCGGGGAGCGGCGCCGTGACCTGCCCTGCGGGCCGGGTCTGGCCTGGGGGGTGGGGGGGCGGTGCCGTGACCCGCGAGCACGGGACTGGGGTGCGGGCTGGGCCGTGGGGCCGGGGCTGGGCCCCGGGGCTGGGCCCCGGGCCGGGCCGTTCTGAGGCGGCCGCGCCGTCGCAGGCGGGAACCAGCGCGAACTGGCGCGGCAGAAGAACCTGAAGAAGCAGAGCGACTCGGGCAAGGGCAAGCGGCGCGACGACGGGCTCTCGGCCGCCGCCCGCAAGCAGAGGTGAGCGCCAGGCCGGCCCCGCCGACCCCCCTCCCCCTGCCCGTATCCCCGGTCCCGTCCCAGCGGTGGCGCCGGTACCGCTGCCAGCCCGGCGACGCGCTCTCCCGCAGGGACTCGGAGATCATGCAGCAGAAGCAGAAGAAGGCCGACGAGAAGAAGGAGGGCGCCAAGTAGCCCGCGGCCGGGTCGGGCCGCCGCTGCCCCGGGGCCGGGCCGCCCGCCGGCAGGATGCCCAGCGCAGCCCCGGGGCCGGGCCGCCCCGATGGGGACCCCGGCAGCGCCCTGCGCCCGCCTCGGGTCCGTCTTCTATTAAAGTAGCTTGTGGAGCCCTGCGGGCCCTGTCTTCTTCCTCCATGCGCCCGGGTCGGGGGGCTGGGGCTGCCTGGGGAGCAGGAGGGGGCACGGCGGCTGTGTCGTCCCCCCCCCGGCCGGGAGGGAGCGTTTGTGGCCGCTTTTTGTGCTGGTGAAGACGAGGGATGGACCAAGCGCGGCTGTTGCTGTGTGGGAGCAGCTGCATCTTCACGGTGAGGAACAAAGATGGGGCCGGGCCTGGCCTGGGAGGTGTCCGCGGGCATCACCTGGGGGGTCAGAGCAGCCAGTGGGACCCTGAGCGCAGCTGCAGGCATGTAGGGAGCCTCGGAGGTGAGGTGTGGGCAGAGGGAGGTGAGGGGCGAACGCCCTGGGGAGGATGGGATTGCTGGAAGCCAAAGAGGAATGAAACCAGGAAAGGATTGCACTGGAGCGGGACGGGATGTAGCAAGGACGGGAGGGAGGGCTGGGGGCCGGGGAGATGGTGCCTGGGCCTGAGCACGGGATCCTGCAGCCAGTGGGAGAAGCAGGTGCAGGAGCTGAAGTGGTGCTGCGGAGCAGGCACCTCGCCCCTCTGTGGGCACAGTCAGAGCAGGGGATTGTCTGTGGGGAGCACATGAAGCTGGCAGCCGGCCTGCCTCCGGCACTAGGTCCAGCAGCAGCGCGGAGCTGCCCTTGGGGGGATGCTGAGGTCCAGTCCAGCGCTGTGGCCTTCTCCCTGGCCCACCGTCCTCTTCACTTCCCTGCAAGGCCAGGAGCAGCGGTGTCAGCTGGTCCTGTTGCTGTGGCAGGATGGAGCCCAGCAGCCACCGCGGGCCCTGCGCAGCCCAGAGCTGGGTTCTATGGCAGGCAGGGCTCCTCACCGGGCGAGGTGCAGCACAGCCTCCACCACGTTGGTGCCGTCCTTGGCGCTGGCCTCGCAGAATAAGGACCTGTGGGCCTGGGGGGAGCAGCGGGTGTCGGTGGGGTCCCTGCTGCTTCAGGGACCCTGAGGTGTGCCTGCTCACCATGGCCAACTGCTGCCCGTGGGCTGTGCAGACCCCCGCTGCCTCTGGCAGGCCGGGCCGCAGGTCCATCTTGTTCCCCACCAGCATGAGTGGCAGTGGCCGGTCGGTGGCCTGTGGGAGGGAAGCACGGCTCAGGGCTCCGTGGGGACGGCAGCCTCCAGCCGCAGCCACTGCTGTGGCCCGCCTCCTCCGGCAGCCGCAGAGCTCTGCCGCACGCCGACTGCCTCCCGTCACGCCTGCGCTGTGCCTGGGAGCAGAGTGTGGTTCCAGACCCAGCACCCGAGGAAGCCCCAAGGCTCCTGCCCCTCTCCGCGGGGGCTGTGTGCCTGTCGGACCCTTCCTGCTACCTTGATGTCCTCAATCCACTGGCGGACGCTGAGGAAGCTGCTCGGGGAGCTGATGTCGTAGAGAAGCAGCACGCCGTGGGCTTTGTGGAAGTAGGACTGGGTGATGCTCCGGTACCTGGGGCCAGGGGTGTCACTGCTGCGGGGCTGGGCCACGGCTGCCCCGCTGCCGATGCAGTGACTGCCAGCCTGTGGGGCTGCTGCTGGAGCAGGACCTCGCCCTGCATGGCAGCAGCAGCAGCCCCAGCCCCTACGCTCTCACCTTTCCTGCCCGGCTGTGTCCCAGATCTGTAACGTGGTTTGCTCCCCATCCACCAGTAGCTGCTTTATCTGGAAGTCCACCCCTGCCAGGAGAGACAGTCAGATGCTGCTCCTGTGCCTCGGCCCTGGCCGGGGCACCGAGGCTGCTTGTGGAGGTGGGGGCGGTACCGAGGGTGCTGGAGATGTCTCCTCTGAACTCGTTCGTGCAGAGGCGCAGCAGGAAGCTGGACTTCCCCGTGCCCCCGTCCCCTGCCAGCACCAGCCGGTACATGGGGCAGGGAGGTGCAGGTTCTTCTCTCCTCTCCCACCCCTGGTGAGACAAGTGTCAGTGGGGGGCTGGCATGGGGTGTGGGGGTGCCCCGGCCCCCCCAGCCCGGCCCTTTGCACCGGATGGGGAGTTGCTGGTTACCTCCGGTGTGAAGGCAGGAAGCTTCCTCTTGCTGAAGCGCCCGGCAGAGCCGGGGAGTCCCTCTGCCTCGCCTGTTGGGGGGCTGGGGGCCTGCTGGGTGACAGACACCACGGTGAGGGGCCTGAGCCTGGGAGCGGTGGGCAAGCAGAGCTGTGTCCCTTCCCTCAGCCCAGGGTGCTGCGCCGGGCACAGATCCCTCACCTCGGTGCCCCAGTGGGGGCTGGGGGGGCACCTGTCCCCTGAGCTGTGGCTGCTTGTGCTGCTGAGCGAGGAGGCTGTGTCCGTGCTGGAGGCCGAGCTCCATCGCCGCCTGAGGCTGGCAACGCTGTGGCCTGGGTCTCCATCTGCCCAGGAGGCTGCGGCAGAGAGCGGGCGGTGCAGGGAGTTGTTCCCCCCACTCCTGTGCCGGAGGGCAGTGCTCAGGGAGGGGTCCACAGCCGGTGCTGCCCCTCTGCCCTCCATCGCTGACCTGCTGCAGGTGCCCTCTGGGCAGGCGGTGAGGGGGCTGCGTGGCCGGGTAGGGGGGGATGGCTGCAGGGGAGAAGGCATTCAGTGTGGAGGCACTGTATGAGGAGGTGAGGGAGTACCCGGGGCGGGGGGACTCTGTGGCCTCCAGCCCTAGGGGCTCATGCAGGTCCCAGAGTGCCGGCGGCTGCCCGTGTGCTGTGTCCCCCTGAGGCAGGGGTGCAGGCAGGGCAGGTGAGGGCAGTGGAGCCAGCCTGCCCCTGTGCCCCGCAGGGGTGGCCAGCGCCCAGCGTCCCTGCCCTCCCCTGCCCGGGCGGGTGCCAGACATGGCCCTCCCCTCCTGCACCGGTGCCAGCCGCACCCCACGCTCCACAGCCGCTGCAGGGCTCACCGCTCGCGCGTCCACGTGTGAGCCAAGCAGCAGGGCGGAGCGCAGGCTGACATTGCTCTCACAGAGGGTCCTGTTCACTGTCCTGGCGGGAGGGAGCAGCCTGAGGCCCGTGGGCAGCAGGGGACCAACCCAGGGGAGGGCCGTACCACAGCAATGGCACCCCCACACCGCAGGCAGGAGCACGTCCCCGGCTGCCCGGCCAGGCTCGGACGTACTGCAGCATCCTGACGTAGCTGGTGAAGGCCAGGTTCTCCTCCGCCATCTCCCGCAGGGCCAGCTGTTCCCTGCCGGGACACGACATCGTCACAGCAGGGCCCACACCAGGACTGGCGCCCTGGGCTGGCACAGGGGCTGCACTCCTGCGCCTGGGGTGGCAGGGGTGCCCGTGGAGGTGCTGGGACAGCCAGGGAGCCCCAAGGACACCCAGCGTCACAGGGCTTGCCAGCGACAGGCCTGGAGGGACGTGCCAGCAGCTCTGGGCAGGCTTCCCGGCTGCCAGTGCTCCTGCTTGGACTGAGCAGGGCAGTGTTTCCCCGATGGGCACCCGGCCCTCCCAATGGCAGCAGGGCCGGCAGCTGCGGACAGGGTCTGATAGAGCCCCCCTGCCTGCAGCCGGGCTCGGTGGGGCACCCACCGGCAGTGCCACCCGCTCAGCTGTTGGTGCCGCACACAGGGCTGGCGCCAGGCCACCTGCAGGCAGGGTCCCTGCGGAGCTGGGGACAGCCCTGCCATCCCCTTCCCCCAAAACGCCACCTCTTGTGCTGCTGGTCCCGCTTGGAGAAGTCCCCCCGCAGCTGCTCCAGCTCCTCCTGCAGCTGGGAGATGCCGTGCTCGGCCTCGCGCAGGGTGCAGCGCAGCCGGTCGTTCTCCTGGGCAGGGCGAGATGGGTCCCTGCTGGGGCACAGCCCAGTGCACTGGGGCCCCTGGGGTGCCCGGGGCTGCAGGGACCCCCGCATGGCCCCTGCACGGCCCTACCTCAGCGATGTCCCCAAGCTGGCGCTGCAGCTGCCCAATGCCTGTCCCCGAGCCCCGTGTGGATCCCTCCATCTCCTGGGGAAGGAGAGGTGCGAGCTGCAGCCTGGCACTGGGCACTGCAGACCCCTGCCGCTCCAGTCGGGGGCCCTGCGGCAGCTGCACTGCGCACAAGGACCGGACCAGACCCTCATGTTGCCCACCCCGCGGTGCCGCCCTCACCTCCTGCGGGACCGTATCCTGCCGGCTGTGGCGGGCTGGTGGGCACAGGCCCCGGCGGGAGCCGTGACCACGGGTGTCAGTCCCCGTCCGGCACCAGCTGCCACCGCTGCCACGTGGGGCCCATCAGGCGCAGATGGTGCCGCGGCCCCATGGTGCTGCGCTGCCGTGTTTGCTCTGCGGGCGGGGTGGGGGCCCGGGGCGTCATCCTGCGGCAGCACCGGTACCGCGCCCTCCCAGGCGGCCGCGCTGGGCCCCTCGATGCCCCGGCTCCTCCAGTACCCAGCGCCTCTGGCACCCCTGGTCTCCTCCCACCGGGCCCACTGAGGCACGGGCGCAGGCAGGTGCCAGGGGCTCCGTCCATCTGTCCATCCATCCTGCCTGGGGCTTTGCTTGACTGCAGAGAGCGGGCAGGGTGGAGGGCGTTCTGGGGGTGCCGTGACCACGGTCCCCAGGGAGAAGGGCATCTGCTGTGGTGGGGTGAGGTGGGACGGAGCAGCTGGAGCCAGGGCTGGGCACGGAGCCCACGGGACCCCCATGGCCTAATGCCATGGCCTAATGTCCCTGGTGTCCTGGGGCAGGTCCTTGGCCAAGCGGCTTGGGACAGTCCCTGCTGCCCAGGCAGGTGCTTGTCTGGGGCTCAGAGCCCTGATGGCACACGGGCACCTTTCGGGTTGGCGCATTGTGCTGGAGCCATCCCTGTGTCCTGGGGTGGGGGGTGGCTCCTCCAGGGGCTCAGCTGGGAGGACATTGTGGGCACCAGCCATGGGCTGAACCCCCCCGGAGCCCCTGAACCCAGGCCAGTGCTCTCTGCTCTGACACCCCCCAGCTTGTCCCCCCTCTCCAGCAGACCCGCCTGCAGGCGCCCTTGGCCATGACTGCGGCATGGACCGGCCGGTGCTGGGGCGCTGCTGGCACCTCCATGCCCAGCCCCATGGCTGCAGCCTGCGTGGCGGCAGATGGCACAGGCTCAGCTCAGAGTTTTATATAAAAAACTGTATTCAAGGAGCTATTTACAATGAGCACACCGCCGGTGGGTGAGCTGAGACGCGGAGGTGGCCGGGGCAGAGCCCTGCTCCCACAGCAGGCCCTGGGCCCGGGCAGCCATGGGCCTGGCAGCCGGTGCGCGGCAGGAGCTGCCTCCCTGCCCGGAGGGAGCGCGGGGGCAGCCGGGGCTGAGCACCCACCACCCGGCTGGCTCCAGAGCTCAGCACAGGACGGGTGTCCTCGGGAGCGCCCTCCTCCTGGGTCACCCTCAGGCTCTCAGCTGCCACCGTCTCCTGGGATGGAGGGGCAGGGGAGGCCAGCGGGACCCAGCAGGGCCAGGGCACAGGCACAGGGCACGGCAGGGACCAGCCCCAGCTGCTGCCGCGCAGGGTGCCAGGCACAGTCCATCCCAGCAGGCACTATGTGGAGACGCTGATGCGCTGTGGGGCACGTCGTCGCCGCAGGACGCGCAGGGCCGGGCTGCTGCGCCGGTGCTGGGGGGATCCACGGAGGCAGAGGGGGCTCAGCAGCAGCCACAGGTAGAGCAGGACGCAGGCCCAGCACGAGGACACCTTCACCCAGAATGTCGACCAGCTGCCGTGCGTGAAGGTGGTCTCCAGCACCGCGTTCTCGTAGCTGGTGGGAGAGGGCAGGCATTGGGCGCCTGAGGAATGCCGACACAGGGGATCCCTGGGCCAGCTGCAGCCACCAGGATATGCCATGTCCCAGCAGCCACGTGTCCCTGGGCACGTCCCACCTGCCATGGGGCCCCCCAGCCCTGCAGACCCCCGCCTGTCTCTGCAGCACACAGCCACCGGCTGCCATCGGCAGGGGCTGTCGGTCAAAGCAGTGAGGGTCTGTGGGTGCAGAGCCGTGCGCTTCCCCAGCAGACACCAGCTTGGTGACACCAGCACGGCTCAGAGCAGCAGGCCGGTGAGGAGTGCAATGCTGCAGCCCGAGCCCACGCGGGGAGCGGGTCAGAGCTGGCAGGGTGACGACGCCAAGGGGGTAACGACGCTGGTGGGGCTGCAGTCCCAGCTGGGCGGCTGCACTAGCAGCAGGAAAGGGGGGCGAGAGCAGGGAGGGCTGGGCGGCAGCACGGGGCCCTACCTGAACCAGTTGGTGAGGGTCATCATGACATAGAGCGAGGCGAGGAAGAAGACAAAGTGGAAGGCTGAGTAGCTGTAGACCACCCGGTCTCGCTCGTCCTGGACGATGCATTGTCCCCCGTTGGTTTCCTCCGCTTGCTCACAGGTCTGCTCGGCACCTGGGAGAGCACAGGGGCACGGTGGCTCCTGCACCCCCTCCTCGCCGGCACCCCAGGGCTGGGACAAAGGCGCCCGAGGGCATGTGTTACTGCACCCACCTCTCAGCTCCTCCTCCATCTTCTCGGGGCAGCAGAAGCAACAGGAGGGTTTCTGCAGAGAGCACAGCGTGCTGGGGACTGCTGCAGGGGCAGGGCAGCCCCCCCATGCGCTGAGCTGAGTCCTGCCGCAGGATCGAGCCCTGCTGCAGGATCCGGCCCTGCTCGGCACCGGGGCTGCCTGGCTCCAAGGAGCCGGTGCTGGTCGCGGTGCGCCATGGGAAGCCCCTTGTGGTTGGCTGGACAAACCTTCCCCAGGTCCGGGGCTGGGGCTCAGGAGGGCTTGGGGTGGCGGGTCTAGGGTGCCCATGGCAGGAGGACACGGGGAACAGCTGCAGGGGGGCAGCATCCGTACTCACTTTAAACTCGAAGCTGTAGACTTTGACCATCCAGAGGGGCCCAAAGACCTCGGCGAGGTAGGAGGCTTCATTACTGTGCCCAAGAGAGAGGCAGAAAGTGTAACACGGGCACCCACCACCCTGTGTCAGGCCCCCGGCCCGCCCCATGGGTCCGACACGGCCACAGGAGACCTGCCATGCCGTGCCCAACCACAGACGCCCGCCTGGCTCTGGCCCCGCCATCCCTCGGGACATCACCCAACCCAGCGCCACTGGCCGTGCCACAGGCTGGGCACAGGGTCCCTGTATAGTCCCTGGTGGGATGGCCATGCCTGGAAGGGACAGTGCTGCGGGCCCCCTGCCCACCCCGTGCTGTGGGCACACGCACCATGCGAAGAGCACGCAGGCGTACATGATGGCGGCCCCCAGGACAGCAACGGTGGTGTCCTCTGTCTGCAGCTCATCCTGCCGGACGCCCGGGAAGCAGACGGTGAGGTTCTGCCCCTTGTAGAGCACTGCAGGGAGGGGTAGAGGTGAGATGGGTGTGCGCCCCAGCGGGGGGAGCTGCCAGCGGCAGGTGGGAGCACCCACCTCTCTCCGGGGGCCGGCTGGACAGTGCAGAGAAGGTGAGGTACATCACGTAGCAGCTGATGATTGAGGACTGCAGCAGCCCTGACCGCGGCTGCTCTGCAAGGATGGGGTCAGAGGTGCCACCGGAGCCCCCGGAGCTGGCAGATGGGCCCCACGTGGGTCCTGGCAGCCCCCTCCCACCACTCTCCTGCCCAACGCCCTGCGCTGAAGCACAGGAGGGGCCAGTGGGAGCTCTGGGAGCTGGGTCCTCCCCACTTGCACAGGTGCTTGCCCTGAGCTGGGAGCCTATAGCCACCCCCCCCAGCCCCAGGACCCAGCCAGCCCTGCAACACGGCAGCCCGTGCTGTGCCGTGCCGTACTCACTGAGCCGCACACAGGGTGTGATGGAGATGAAGGACATGATGCCACAGAGGCTGCCGTTCACGGTGAGCAGTGCCTTGTTGAGGTGGCAGGCGGCCGGGTGGGTGTAGTACTTGTAGAGGAAGGAGAAGGCGGCGGAGGCGAGGGTGTAGAAGGTGGCCGTGGCCAGCAGCACAGCCAGGTACCAGCGCTTGTCCTGCGCGGCGCCCGTCAGCCTGCCAGGAGAGCGGGTGAGAGCCGGCAGCAGGCAGGCGCCCCCCCGGCACCCCGGCACTCACCAGTTCTTGTTCCAGGTGTGCGCGAAGGCGGTGATCAGCACCAGCTGGATGAGGATGAAGGCGAAGCCTCCGCAGACGCCTGTGTAGTGCCAGGCTGGGGGGAGAGGGCAGCATGGGGGCTAGCACAGGGGGCCCGCGGTGGCCGTGGGCAGGGTCCCCAGGGTGCCAGCTTGAGCGGGGTGGGAGACGCACCTCGGATGAAGCCGTCCTCAGGGATGAAGAAGCTGGCGGCACAGAGCCCCACCAGCACCAGCAGCTTCAGGAGCCAGAACCTGTGGGGCAGCAGACGTCAGGGAGACAGGGCCCCCCGGCAGCCCCCATCCCTCGGCAGCCCGGCCCGGCCGCCGGCCCATCCCTGTACCCGTTGTGGAGCTGAGCGCGGCAGTCGGCACTGGAGCGCACGTTGAAGAGCAGGGCAGCCTGCGCCAGGTGGAAGCAGGCAGTGCCGAAGCAGACGCGGTACACGGCTGAGGAGCCCACCAGCCGCTCGCAGTCCGTGCCCCCGCGCAGGTGTTCGCACAGCACCGCAGAGAAGGGCACCTGTAGGCACAGCGAGCGATGGGACGGGGCTGCTGGCGTGTCCAGCACCCCTTGGCACCCGCAGCATCCAGCACCCCTGGACTCCTGACACCACTAGCATCCCCCAATACCTTCTTCATCCCCAGTACTCCCAGGACACCCAGCATCCACAGCACACTGGGCAAGTCCTGCATCCTTGGTACCCCTGGGACCCCTTCCCCCTTGGCTCCTCCAGCAACCTGGGCATTCCCAGCAGCCCTGTTACTCCCAGGACCCCCAGAATCCCAGTACTCCTGGCTGTCTTGGCAATTCTGGCACCCCCAGTGCTCTTGGGACCCCTAAGTGCCCCTAGGATATCTGGCATCCACAGCACTCATGGTACCCAGTACCATGGTTTCAGCTGGGATGGAGTTAACTTTCTTGCTAGCAGCTGTTGTAGTGCTGTGTTTTGGATTTGGGATGAGAAATAGCACGGTAGCGCAGTGCTGGTTTGGTTGTTGCTAAGCAATCAAGGCCTTTTCTGCTCCTCAAACCGCCCCACCAGTGAGTAGGCTGGGAGGGCACAAGGAGTCGGGAGGGGACACAGCCGGGACAGCTGACCCCAACTGACCAAAGAAATATTCCATGCCGTGTGACGTCATGCTCGGTATATAAAGCCGGGGAAGAAGGAGGAAGGGGGGGGGATGTTTGGTGTGATGGCGTTTGTCTTCCCAAGTAACAGTTAAGCGCGATGGAGCCCCGCTGTCCTGGGGATGGCTGAGCACCTGCCTGCCGTGGGGAGCGGGGAATGAATCCCTTGTCCTGATCTGCTTGCATGCGCGGCTTTTGCTCTGCCTGTTAAACTGTCTGTATTGCAGCCCACGAGTTTGTCCTCATTTTTACTTTTCTGATTCTCTTCCCCATTGCAACTCAGGGGAGTGAGTGAGCGGCTGTGTCCTCCTAGCTGCCGGCTGGGGTTAAACCACGACAGACCCCCAGCACCCCCAGTGCCCCCGGCACCCCTGGCACCCCAGCACCCTGGGTGTCCCAGCTCCCGCCGTCACCTTCTCCCTGACGGCCTGGGCCACGGTGCGGGACAGCATGAGGCAGCACACGGCAGAGGCCAGGACATGCAGGAGCGTGTACAGGATGCGGGTGCCCGTGGACACGCGGAGCCCATGGCAGGAGCTGCAGCCACAACCGCCGCACAGCTGGGGGGAGTATGGTCAGCAGGGACCCCATCAGGCCAGAGCTGCCCCCCATGTTGCCCTTGCCCCCCGACCCCCATCCAGGACCCCCCACCTCCCACCAGCCCCACCAGTCCCCACAGTCCCACCTGGCAGAGCAGCGAGTGCAGGAGGCGGCCGTGCGCCCGTGTGCCCGCCATGGCCCAGCTCGGCTCCGCTTGGCCCCCTCTGCCCTGATGGGATTAGGGGGGATTGTCAGCTTGGCCCGCCCCACCATCTGCTCACCGCCACCTCCCGGCAGCCACCATGGGGCGATCCACAGGGAGCCTGTCCAGGGTCCAGCAGTGACCCCCTGGCCATGGGCACCCCTACCTGGGACTCTGGCCCCTCACTGGGCAGGATGAAGCCGCAGCAGCCGGCTTGGGCATGGGCTGGCACGGGGGGCACGTGGGATCCGTGGGGTACTGTGACCTGCGTGGCGATGGCTGGTGCCATGGTGCTGTGTGGTGTGGCTGGAGGGCATGGGGGTCCCAATGGCCTGGAGGGATGCAGAAGCACCCGTGGGCACAGAGGCACCCAAGGGGCACTGGTACCCTGAGGGGCACGTGGAAGGCTACAAGCACATCCAGCCAGGAGCGGGATGTCCCCAGAGTGGGCAGGAGCTGGGGACAAGCCAGGGGGTGAGGGGGGCCTGTTGCTGCTCCTGTGCTGGGTCTGGCTGGGATGGCGTCACCTCCTTCAGCTCCGCCGCAGCTGTTCTGGCTCTGTGGTGGAACAGCCTTGACAAGGCACAGGTGTTTGGGCTGTGGTGGCGCGGGGCTCGCCCAGCATCAAGGCTCTCCCGTTCCCCACTCTCCCTCACAGTGAGGGGGCCAGGCTGGGCAGGAGGCTGGGGGGGGGACAGAGCCGGGAGAGCTGACCCCAGCGGCCAAAGGGACACTCCATGACACAGCGTCGTCCTGGCAGCGAGACTGGAGGCAGAGGAAGCTGAAGGGTTTTGGCTCCCAGCGTGGCTGTTGCTTGGAGACTGCCTGGGTACCCGGCTGCTGGTGGGAGGTGATGAGCGACTGCCTTTACAGCGCTGGGAGTTGTTTTATTTTTCCCCTTTCCTTCACAGGTTAAAGTGTCTTTATCTCAACTCATGAGGGTGTTTTTTCACTTTTGCTCTTCCTCTTCTCTCCCTGTCCTGCTGCAGGGAGCAAGCAGCTGTGTGGGTGCTCAGCTGCTGGCCAGTCAGCCCACTGCAGCCCCCTGGGATCCCACGGGAGACCTTGGGCAGGCTCGTCCCCATGCTCACATCCCTGCACTGGGAGCGGCGGGAGGGTGCAGGGGTGGGGGAAAAGGGGCCCTGCGGCTTTCACAGAGGTGGGTGCAGCACACGTGGTGCAGCGGACGGAGCTGGCATGGGACCAACAGACACAAGTCCAAGTCCAGTACAGGAGGCCGCTCTCGGGGCAGGTTTCTGTTTGACTCCCTGGCAGGTTCACCGGGCTGGCACGGCACGGCTGGACACAACCCCAAGTGCTGTGCGGACAGGGCACAAAGTGCCTCGGGGCCAGCGTGAGGCCCCGGTGCCAACCTGGAGAGCTGGAAGCAGAGTCGGCCCCCGGCAGCGCGGCCGGCCGATGGCAGAGCCCAGCAGTGATGGTGGCACAGGGTCCCCAGCTGCCTGGCAAGGCCAACGAGTCGGGCACGACCTGTGCCCACCCGGCCCGCTCCCAGGGATGCTCCCGGGCCACAGGCAGAGCCCGGTGCTGTCCTACGGCGTTGGCAGGGAGGGGCTGGAGCACAGCGCTGTGCCGCCCTGGTCGGCAGCACTGGGGTCTTGTAAAGATCCCGTGGGCTCCTCACACTGCGAGGGTGAAGCAGTGCCGGGGCTGAGGCCAGAGCGGCCGCTCTGCCCAGCGGGGAGAAGGGGCGGCTGCCGTCCCACAGGATCACTCCGCAGATCAGGGTGGGAACTGGGGAGCGCTGTGCCTGTGGCGCGTCCCCGCCAGGGTCTGCAGGCCCCACACCTCCCCACGGCTCCAGCATGGCCACCCGGCCCTGTCGAGCAGGAAGAGCGGGCATGGAGCTGCCACCATGGTTTGGGCCCCCAGCGCGACAAGCCCATGGCAGTGTCCAGATGGCACCGGGGCTGCCGAGGTGGCCATGCAGGGAGGAGGTGTTTGTGGCACCGGCAGGCCTGTGTGGCTATACACGGTGGGGCCACCGGGGCCCATCTGAGCACCCAACACGTCACAACCACCCCAGGCAGGGACACATCCCGCTGCAATGTGCCAGGGTCTGCCCACACTTTCACCTTCAGGTGGCAATCCCTTGGCTACGCCTGGGAGCTGAGGCAGTGGCTCAGAGCAGTGCAGGGGCTGGCGTGGGAAAGGCTCCCTGCCCCACAGCTCCCCGAGCCAGCTGGTGCACTGTCATAAGTTTGGCTGAGATGGGGATGAGTTGCTTGTTAGCAGCTGTGTTTTGGATTTGGGATGAGAACTAGCATGATAGTGCACTGCTGGTTTTGATAGTTGCTAAGCAATCAAGGCCTTTCTGCTCCTCAACCCCCCCCAGCGAGGGCTGGGGGGCACAGAAAATTGGGAGGGGACACAGCCGGGACAGCTGACCCCAACTGATCTAAGGGATGTTCCATGCCGTGTGACGTCATGATCAGTATATAGAGCTGGGGAAAGAAGGGGGATGTTCAGGGTGATGGCATTTGTCTTCTGAAGTCACCGTTCCAGGCGATGGAGCCCCGCTGTCCTGGGGACGGCTGAGCACCTGCCTGCCATGGGGAGCAGGGAATGAAGTCCCTGTTCTGCTTTGCTTGCGTGCACGGCTTTTGCTTTGCCTATTCAACTGTCTGTATCTCAAATCACGAATTTTTCCTCACTTTTACTCTTCCCATTCTCTCCCCATTGTGCCCTGGTGGGGAGTGAGCAAGCGGCTGTGTGCTCCTAGTTGCTTGGCTGGGGCTGAACCACCACTGCCCCGCACTGGGGTGCAGTCTGTCCCCAGAGGGGACGCAGTATCCCTGTCAGGGTGCAGCAGGGGACANCAGTCTGTCCCCACAGGGGACGCAGTATCCCTGTCAGGGTGCAGCAGGGGACAGACACACGGTGCAGGAGGGAAGCGGCGGTGGCAGACCCCGCTCTGCCCAGCCTGAGCCCCACGGGCTCCTGGGGCCGAGCTGCAGGTATGGCCTCCACCCGCCGGGCCCCAGGGCACGCCGGCCAGCGGCCACGGCCACCGCCCGCTTCCAGCCACGGCCCGGGGAAGCCACCTCGGCCACCGCTGCGGCGGGCGGCGGCGCAGGGCCAGTCCCGTCCTTCCCTTGCGTGCGACGGCGGCGGGAGCCAAATCGGGATCCCTAACCCTCTTACCCGGCTTAGCGCCCGCTCGGCCGGCGGCAGCCCGGGGGCGGCGGGCAGGGCCGCGCCCTCCCCCGGCCGGGCACCGCCGCGGGCCCGCGCCTCGGCAGCGGCAGCGCCCGGGGGGGAGCCGGCACCGAGCCCCGGGAGCCGCCCCAGCCGCTCGGCCTGCCGGGCTCCGCAGCGCCCGCCGGTGGCGGGACGGGGCCGCTGCCCGGGGAGCGGCGGCGGAGGAGCCGCGGGGGGAGGGCCGGGAGCGGGATCCCCGCGGGCCGGGGCGGGCAGGAGGTACCGCCGTGCCCGGGGCCAGCCGCTCCCCGCGGCCGGGGCTGACGGGGCGAGGGACGGGGACGAGCCGTGACCGCGCCCTACCACCACTCTGACCCACCGGGCGCTGATTTCCGGCGGCGGCACGTGACCGGAAAGGGGGGGCCGCCGCGGCGGCACGTGACCGGAAGCAGGGGCGCGGCGGCGGCGGCGGGATGGCGGCAGAGGGGGACGTGGAGCTGGAGCTGGAGACGGAGCCCAACGGCTCCGGTGGCGGCGGCGATGGGGCGGGCGGGCGCGCGGCCGAGAAGCCGCGGAAGCACGACAGCGGCGCGGCGGACCTGGAGCGCGTCACGGACTACGCGGAGGAGAAGGAGATCCAGAGCTCCAACCTGGAGACGGTGCGGCGGGCGGGCGGGCGGGCCGCGACCGGGAGCGGGACCGGGGCCGGGAGCGGGACCGGGGCCGGGGGCGGGGGGGGGGGGCGGG
>RSEF01000010.1:22290120-22302154 GCA_003993805.1 Himantopus leucocephalus | reverse complement strand
GGGCGGGCGCTGCCTGCGGGGGGCCCGAGCCGGGCCCTGAGCACCGCGCCTGCACGGCCGCCGCGGTGCCCGTCCCGGTGGCGGTGCCCGTTCCCGCCGGCCGCGGCGCTGACCCGTCCCGGTGCTGCGCAGCGCGGTGACTGCGCTCCTCGTGGCAGGCCATGTCGGTGATCGGAGACCGGAGGTCCCGGGAGCAGAAAGCGAAGCAGGAGAGGTAACAACGCGCGCTCGTGTGGGGCGGTGGGGACCGACGGCAGCGGGGGGACTGCCGGTCGTCTCACCGGTGAGAGAGGGACCGCCGGTCACCGGCGGTTTGTCTGTTTCCGCAGGGAGAAAGAACTGGCAAAAGTGACCATCAAGAAGGAGGACCTGGAGCTGATTGTGAGTAGGGGTGGGACGCTGGGCGGGTGGTGGCATGTCCCAAACCTCGGCTGCAGCCGAGTGGGGAACCGCACCCAAGGAGGAGGCCGGTGCACCCCGGCCCGCGGCACCGGGCGGCCCCCGCTGCCGACCCCCCGGCCTGGCCCGCCACCCCTTCTGCAGCCGCTGTAGGGGGCTGCGGCTGTTTCCCTGCAGATGACGGAGATGGAGATCTCGCGGGCAGCGGCGGAGCGCAGCCTGCGGGAGCACATGGGGAACGTGGTGGAGGCGCTCATCACCCTCACCAACTGAGCGCCGGGCCCGCCGGATGGGCGCTCCCTCGCCGGAGGCAGGGGTGGCTGGAGACGCACTGTTACCTTACCCAATAAAGGCACTGGTGGGAGTGGGCCGTCACTGTGGTCTGCGCGCCGCCGGGCACCTGCCCCTTCCCAGCGGTGCCGACGATTGGGGCCCGGCCTGTGGGAAAGCATGTGGCATTGTGCTGGCAGCGCGCGGGCACCCCCACAACTGGAGCGGGACATGGCAACCTGCCCAAGTGCTGAGACGCGCTGCTTTTCTGCTTTTAACCTCGGCACAGGCGGCTGCTGGCCAGACCCTCGTTCCAGAGCACAGCGGCTCTCCCAGGGGCAGTGGCTCCTGTCACTCCGCTGTCCCTGCTCACGTGCCTGCGGGTGCACCCGAGGTCTGGCAGAGAAGCGCCAGGCCAGCCCTTCCCGCTTCGGTGAGTCTGGCTGCACCAGCCCATCCTGTCTCACAGGAAAGTGCAGAATGGGACGGCCGTGTTCCACAGACAACACGGCCAGCATGTGTAAGAAAATGACTGCTTTAATCAAAATAATCCCCCCTCCTACACACAGGTAGAAAAGCCAAGCCCTGCAGAAACAGGGTGAGGAGATGGGGGCACTGCTGGTCCACACCAAAAAAGGGCCCAAACTGACAACAGTGAAAGTACAAGCGATAGGGAGATGCTGTGGACCAGATGGATATAAAAGCCCATTAATTCCTCCAACAGTGGATGTGCTGGAGTGAGGGGCATTGCTGTGCTCCTGCACGGCCCTGTGGGGTGCTGCCGAGGCTCTCGGGGTGGCTGCTGGTGGGACAGTAGTGTGGCCACAGGCCTGGCCAGCACAGTCAGGCCACCATCCACGGCACGCAGGCAGGGTGCCCACCAGGTCTCCACAGCAGGACACTGCGTCGACAGGGCAGGCGTAGCATGGGGGCACAAAGGAAGGGCTTGTCACCGCACGAGTCCTGGCACAGCGCTGTGTCCCTTCTGTCCCTGCCCAGGCTCCCGGCAGCTGGCAGAGAAGTGCCCACCAGCCTGCTCCCCTAAGTGGTTTTTCGCTTCTTGGCAGAGGGTCTCTCAAAGACATCCCGTACGCCTGCTGCTTTCTGCTTGAAGAACTTGGTGTTCTGCGCGCTCTCCTGGCCCCAGGCAGAGTCGAAGGAGGTGGTGTCCTGGTCCACCAAGTGCGTGTACTTTGTCCGCCCTGAGCGCCCAAAGTTCTTGACCTGGAGAGCAGAAGAGCTCGTGAGCAGCCGCTCAGGGAGGACGTGGGGACCCACGGTTTGCCCCCGCCCAGCACGCCTGCTCCTGCCCCTGCCCCTGCCGAGAAACTGCAACCCCTCAGCATGGCACGCAGGCCAGGCGCCCTCCAGCCAGCACACCCACCTGCATGACTTTGGGCAGGATGGTCTTGTTGAAGTGGTCCTCGAGGGTCGGGGCGCTGAAGTCCCTCTTGTACACCTCCTCATCCTCATCCTGCAGGAGAAGGACACACCTGCTCAACCCACAAGTTTCCAGCCAGTGCCAGCAGCGGGTGGAAGTGGGGGAGAGCCACCAGAAGCCCTCATCTCTGCTCTGCCGGGGGCTGCCACGGCACTTGCAGTCCTGTTAACCTACTGCTGAAGGTGAGGGACACGAGTGTTGTTCCCCAGCTCTGCCCCGGCAGCCACTCTCGTGTTCCCTGAGGCTACTTTTCCAGAGCCTGGGCTGTAGCCCACAAGGAGCTGGCTCGGTTCTGGCAGGGTCCGTGGGCCCAAACAGCAGCACACAGACAGCTCTGCTGCTTTGGCTCTGTCTCAACTGGTAACCCTCAACCCAACATGCTGAGGTGAGGCAGTGTGGGCCAGCTCCAGGCAGAAGTGCGCCTGCCTGGCTCCGGCTCCAGGCCAGCACCTGGCAGCTGCTGTGGCATCACTGCTTACCCTCTCCTGACGGCATTGGTGTCACTGCTCACCCTCCGCCACAAGAGCTGGCTGAGTTCAGATTACCTCGGTCACTTCAGCCCCGTACCACCTCCGAGGGCCGGCTTCTGTCCCAGGGCACCCCCAGTGCACTATGGGGTTGCTCCCCGCAGGGAGAAGTCGGCCCTGTGGTCTTCTGCAGCCCCGGCAGTGTGCAGGCCCAGCCCCTGCCATGCACAGGCCCTCCCAGCACCACTCACCATGAAGAAGGCGCCGCGGTGGTAGTACTTTTGCAGGAACTTGTATTTGCCCTTCACCGCCTTGTTGGTGATGACCTTGCCGTTGGCCCGAAGCTCAGCACGGCGCTCCTCCTCCGTCAGGTTCCGCATGCGCTCAATCTCCGCCTTCTCCTTCTCCATGCTGGGCAGGAGAGAGACCCCTGAGACCCCGCGTCCCCACAGCACCCTCCTAGGAGAGCTGCTGTTGCCAGCCGCCGTCCAAGGGATTATACATTTACTGACTGTAGGGGAGCAAAGGCACCCCAAGGCGGGACAGCGGTGCTGCCAAAGGGAAGCCTGAGGAAGAGAAGTTAACTGCCCAGGGGCCTGTGGGGCCTGGGGCTGTGGGTTCTCAGCCTTATATCTATGCAGACAATACTTACGCTTCTCGTTCTTCACGGTCCCGTTTGATACGCTTCAGCTCACGTACTTTCCAGGCCTCGTACTCCTCCTCATCGTTCTCATCATCTGTATCAAGCGCATCCAGTGCTGCCAGTGAGCGCTTGTTCTCCTCCAGCTCCTTCTTCGCTTCCTCTTCTACAATCTGCAGCAAGGAACAAGCTAAGCTTGCTGCAGCGACTGCCCCCTTCTCTATGCAACCCCTAGCTCACCCCTCAGCACCTTGAGTGTGTACTTGCGCCTCTCCTCCGCCAGCCTCTTTGCCTCCTGCTCCAGCTCCTTCTGCTTCAAGGCTTCTGCTTCTCGCTCCTGAACTGTGATCCGGTCCTTCCTGCAGGCAGGGACCACAACAGCCTTCAGCCCTTCTGTGAGCCAGCACAGCTGCTTGGCTCCTCGCAGACCTCCCCCTATCCTGCACCGCAACCGCTTTCAGCCTTCACTCTCTCCAAGGACAGGCTGAGCCCCAGGACTCTCCCCTTTCCGACATCACGCACGCTGCAGCTACCACACCGTTCCCCTACAGCTGTAGGCATGCACAGAAGTGACAGGAGACCAAGCCTCTGGCTGTGGTACACGGCTTCCCTTTGCCACCGTATGGCACTTGCCCGAGGACTCTGCCCAGACCCTATTATGACTTCGACCCTCAGCCTGATCCTGCACTGACTGACACAGCTGATGAGGGGCTGTCGGTGCAGGGAGGTGCCCCTCGCTTTCCCCTCAAGGAGATGAACTGCCTCCCCACAGCAAGGAAGAGACTGCAGCATCCACCCACTTGCGGATGAAGACAGGTTTGAGACGTGGCTCCATTTCATCCTCACTGTCTGTGTACTCCTCATACTCGGACTCTGACTCAGACTCTTCTCCGGATCGACCCTCATCTTCCAACTCCATCACTTCCATCTCCTCGGTTTTCCTCTCCTGTGCTCGCTGACGCATCATCCCGCGCCGACGCTCGATCTCCTATATGGAGACAAACACGGAGGAGTCAGATGACCAGCCCCGCTACTGCTTCCCTCTCACTTTCCTGTACAAGAAGTGCTGTGTCTGGAGTGTTGGCTTCGAGACGATATGCTCATCCCTCCGGTCGCAGGATGGCCTCTCCTAGTGTCTCATCCCACACAAGAGGACAGTAACCCACGAGTTAAGTCATGGCCAACTGTGACACTTGTTGAGCTCCACCAGACAGCCCAAGCGTCCATGCAAAAGCCATTCAGGGGCTTCCTTAGACTCCTTATTTGGCTCTGCAAGCGCACCTCATCATCAATCTCTTCCTCTTCCTCTTCACTGGTGTCCTCCCGCTCCAGGCGCCAAGCTTCCCCCTCCACCTCTGAATCACTTTCTCCAACCACTTCAGGCTCCACAATTTTACGGTGTCTTGCCAGCCTGCAACAGACCCAAATTAAAGAACAGCACTTTGAATGCCAAAAGGCTGCAAGAAATTGACTATTCATGAATTATTCCTAATGAGGCTGTGGTAAATGCTGGAACTGCCGAGTCTGGGCAGATGCCACACATTCTTTCCCAGGAGGCTGGAGCGGCTGGGCACTGGTCGCTCCTCCCTGTCCACGCTCCAAGTAGCAATGGAGCTCCCAGCAGGAAGCGTCCCTGTTAGCAGAACCAAAAGCAGCAGCAGCTCCATGGAAGGAGATGAACAGCGCTCAGTTATGCCCTGCCTGAAGTATACTCCACGTGACACCATCCCTCCCCACTACCCTGAGCCTCAGCACACTGCATTACTTTTTATTTCAGAGCCTGTTTTTGCCTGCACCCACCAAACCGCACCCAGATGTGGGGCTGTGCCCTGGGAAATGGTGACTCCTGGTTGGAAGGGCTGCTTGTGGCAGGGTCAGAGCCCGAGCCATGGGGCAGCACAGACATGAGGAGAGTCAGAGACTCTCCTGCACTGCCTGCAGAATGTTCTCAGCTTCTGCCTGGCGCTCCTGCAATTCCTTACTACCGTATGGCAAAGCAAGGATCAGACTCCCTGGCCCCCTACAAGGGCAGGGGCACAGCTCCTTGCTGACCCCAGCACTCACCGCTCCTCCACATCTTCGGCGATGCGGTTCTGGAGGCGCCGGAGCCGGGGGTCGTTGGCGAGCTCCTCCTCCTGCTCCTCGGGCTCCACCTCCTGCTCCTTTGCCTTCTTGATGAACTGGAACTCCTCGTCCTCCTCCTCCGAGGACTCCATGGGCGCATAGTCGGGCCGCTTCCCCGACACGTATCGCTTCACCTTCACCTTCTCCATGGACAGCTCGCCTGCGGGCACCCGGGCTGTCACCAGGGGCCCCGCGCCCGGGCCCGCGGCCCCCCGCCGCCACGGCTGGGCCGGCCCCGACCGCGGCCCCCCCACTCACCCTTCTCGTTGCGGACGGGCACGGCGCCCGCCGTGGACTGGATCGGCGGCTGCTTCATGAGGGCGCTGGGGACCGACATGGTGGCGGTGGGGCTGGGGGCCGGGCCGGCCGGGGTCGAGCAGCTGCCGCTGACAACAACTCCCCGCAACGGCTCACCCGGAACCGGAACTGCGCCCTACTTCCTCCGGAAGCGGAACGTGTAGCCGCTGCGATATGACCGGAAGTGATGCTAGGAGGGGGGTCACTTCCGCTGGGGCCTTAAGGCAGAGCCGCGGCCGGGGATAAAGGCCGTCCTTCGCAGGTCGCGCACGGTGCGGCCTCGGGCGGCGGGGCAGGGTTCCCGTGGGCCGGCCGGAGGAGTCTTGCTTCAGCCCCAGCCTCCCGCTAGGGTGCCACCCGCCGGGGGCCTCCGGCCGCGTCCGTCCGGTGCTGTGGCGGCCGGGGGCGCTGGCTCTGGGGCCCCGGCCGCCGCCTGTTGCCACCCTAATGGGTACGGAGGTGTTCCGTGCGGGCTGGGGTGGAAGTGGCGAACCACAGAGCCTGGTACGGCCACCTGGCAACGAGTGTTGGGTGTCACCCGCAGCCTTGCTGGGCGGTGGGACCCATCCTGCGCCTGACCGGGTTGCTGGTTCCCCCTGGCACGGTATAGGAAAACGCTGCTCNATTGCTGGTTCCCCCTGGCACAGTATAGGAAAACGCTGCTCCCTCAGTGTGCAGTGGGGCCCGATGGCAGAGCCACTGGTGGGTCTGCACTGTGCCCACCACCCGTGCAGCTGCTCCTGGGGCAGAGCTGGAGCTGGGTAGTCCATGGCCATTGCCCCTGCCAGCCAGAAATGAGCCCCAGCTCTCTTGCTCAGCCCACAGACAGCTGGCCCCAGCAAGCCCCAGTGCTGCCACCCGGGTCCCCATCTCCCAGGCAGCGAGGACAAGCAGCCCTTGCATAGCCATGTGTCCCACCACAGCCCTTGGGGTGGCTGGCACTGGGAGGCAGGGCTGTTTCTGGTGCAGCAGGACTTCCCCACCGTGCTGTGGCATGTGGCTGGGGCAGCCCCTGGGCTTCCCGGTGGCACTAGTGAGGTGGCAGCGGTGGTATGTGTGTCAGGAAGGGCTGGGGCCATGGCTGCTTTGTGGCAGGCATCAGAGTTTTTCTGTAAGCAAATGGGTGCTGCCTGCATCAGCACATGTCAGCCTCCAAGGGGTGCGAGGTTTCGCGGAAGAGAGTTGAGGGCAGAGCTGGGAGTGATTGGTTTGCATGAGTTGCCCCTGCTCTGGCATCCAGCCACAGAAGGTAAGACTTCTCTTGAAGTTGGGCAAAACTGTGTCACAAACCACCGCAGCCGCGTCTACCATCCTGTGCTGCCTTCTCAAAATAAAGGAAGAGGTTTTCTCTTCCAGGAAGGCTACCTGCCAGCACCCTGCGGCAGGGGAATTTGGGAAGCAGAGGGGCCAGAGCCGTGCTTTAACCCTGTGCTGCCGAGTGCCAGCCCTGCCCTCACCCGAGCAGCTGCCCTCGTGGCCATGCAGTGGAGGCCGCGTGAGGCAAGCCCAGCGCTAGAGGTGGCAGCCAGGAACCCCCAAAGCAAGAGTGCTTTTCCAGTTGGTGGGTCAGCACTGGAGCACAATCTCAAAGGAATTGCAGGGAATTCTTTTCCTTCAAGTGTCCTTGGTTCCTGACTGGGAGGATCTTGTTCAGCTGGTCTTGTGGAATGCAGACCTGATTCTCGGCAGCGGTACCGGCCCTGGTCTGGACCCACCTCTGCTGGTGTGGAGGGTCCCAGCGGTGGCTGCAGAGGTCCCGAGGCTGGCACGAAGGCAGGCTCTCTCTTGGGGGATACTCCTCTGGCCCTCAGCACCGCTCTGGGCTGAGATCCAGGATCATTGTGATCCTGCTGGGCTGCAGGTCGTGGGGGGGTGGCCCCAGGCATGGGGGGGGGCAGCTGGGACCTGGCCGGTGGCAGCACTGGCTGGCTACGCCCGGCCATCCTGGGCTCAGTCCTTGCTGCGGCACTGGGGGAAGGCTCACCCTGCAGCGTACAGGAACTGTCTCGGACAACCCCGTTTCTGCCCCAGGCAGAGCTGTGGGCTCTCTCTGGGGTGCCCCTGCTTCAGCCCATCCTTACAGCAGCTGGAGGAGCTGGGACGGCCCTGCTAGAGCTGGGCAGGGAGGAGGGATGGGTGCATGGTGGCACTCTGGCACTGCAGGGCTCCCATTGTGCCCTGTACCTTGTGGTTTGCCTTAGCAACTGAGGCATTTGTAGCTTTATAATCCTGCAGCAACTGACGGTCTGCCCCGGCCTTGCCCAGGAATAAGCAAGAGCTCGTTTGAGTGTTTCTGGTCTTTACACCCAGACGACAATTAGAACTCCCGCTCAGCATTTGATCATCTGATGAGATATTAATCTTGTGGGTTATCACAGTGTGTTCCCACCTAATGAGTCCTGTGCCACCACGGCAAGGAGCGAGCTTCAACATACAACTCGGTGAAACAATTAGACACACCAGTTTAAGGGAAGCTTGGGAGTTGCACACAAAGCACATAATGTCCTGTTCAGATGAAGCAAAACTAAAGACCTCGGCAAACAGGGAAATGCTGTCACAGCCTGGCTCAGTTCTGTGACCGCAGGCGTTGGAGGCTGTGGCAAGAAGCAGCCCTCGGCCTGTGACGTGTCTTCTCTGCTCTGTGTCCCCTCGAGAGGCACAGCCGAGCTGGAGAAACCAAATGCCGGCATTGCCCGAGCTGGTGTCAGGAGCCACGGGGGGACCTGTTCCCACAGGCGAAGGCGCGGGAGGTCTCCCTGGGCAGGGCCCTGCGGCACCCATCATGGCATGGGGTGCACGGGGGTGTCGTGGCTCTGTACCTTTCCCTTACCGGATCCCCTGGGAACGTGGCAGATGGGCTGCCAAGAGCTGGTGCGGCTGAGGGCAGCCCCAGCCCCCTCTCCCTAGTGCAGCGGCTGCTGACGTGTCGGCTCTGCAGCAGCTTGGCAGTCGGTAGCAGGGCTGCGGCAGGGACGGGGGGTGCCTCGCAGGGCTGAGCCCCCTGTTCCCGGGGAGGTGTGAGGCCGCATGGGGCTGGCAGCCACTGGCAGGAGTGAACCCAGAGCACGGCCTGTACCCGGCACGGGCCAGTCTTGTTCCTCAGCGCTTTGCCAGCTTGTTGGTGAAAACCTGCGCCTGGCGGGCTTTGGGCTAGATTTATGCGTCCAGATCTGTAAGCACCCCCCTCCCCAGCCCACAGGTGAGCAAGGCTCTTGCTGAAGGGCCACGGGTGGGCTCCCCTCCCTGGTGTTTTCTGCATGTGTGTACTTGTGTTCCTGTGCGCATCACTTCCGTGGAGCCCCTGAGCGCTGCAGGCACCTTAACGTGCTCGGGCCAGGCAAGGATGTCCCTGCACCTGCAGAGCTGCAGTTGTAGGGGGACAGGCGATGGCGGGGTGTGACGCACCGCAGCCCAGAGCAGGGGCAGTGCTGTGGCAGGCTGTGGGTCGATATCTTGGCAGCATTATGGCTGCTGCTGACACAGTCAGAGTCAGATAAAGTTACAGAACCACCCTGAGCTCCTGCTGTTTGTGTCTGCAGCTGTACCGCAGGGCAAGGTCAGGGTGTTCGGGCTGGGCCTTGAGTCCCCTGCGTGTGACCACAGTGAGATGTTGTGTCTGGGAGCTCGGCTATGAATAGAGCCTCTCGAGCCAGAGGGACCCTGTGGAGTGCAGCTCCCCGCTGGGCCACGGCAGTCCCAGCTCTGGGGGCACCGGGGCCTTCCCAGGACCTGCCGGTAGCAGGTGAGGGGAGGGCAGGGGAGGAGAGGGGCCGGGGAGACTCCAGGGAATGGGGACTGCAGCCTCAGCTTTGGGAGAGGGCACAGGAGGGGGGGCTGGGGAAACGTGTCTGCAGCACAGCAGACGGGCTGCGGGCTCGCCCTGCGCCAGCATGGGCATGGGGGGCAGAGCAGGTTGCCGTGCTCCAGGTAAACATTTTGTTATTGATTTGGTCCCTCGGGATGTCCCCTGCCTGCCGCTCTTGCCCGTTGTTTGGGTTTCTCCACTGTTTGTGAGGGCCCTCTGCCCTTCCTCTGCTGGTTCCCCACTCACTGTTCTGCTTTCACCCGCAGCGTGGTGGCTCTGGGGAGCAGCACTGCCGCCCACAGTCCTGCTGTGTCCCCGAGCTCCCCCCATGCTGGGGGTGCCTGCAGGCAGGGGGCAGCCCCATCGCTGCTCTGCCTCCCAGAAAGCTCGGGCAGATGGATGGTTGCATCACTGTTGGAGCTTGTGCAATCTCTGCAACCCAAAAGCCAAAAATTGACCTGATTTTTCCATGAAAGTAGGTTTCTATTGATTGTTATGCGCTGTTGGGCCATGCCACATAGTGTGCTTGGTGTGAAGGAGGACGGGGGGGATCTCCCCCCAGCCACAGTGAGCGGTTTGGCCCCCGTGCCTACAGTGCGGGCTCCAGGGGATGCGGCGGGCCATCGCCTGGCCGGGCAGACCTCGCGGGGAGCTGCTGGCGTGACAGTGCGCTGGGAGTTGCAGCCCGCTCCTGGCCATCTCCTGGAGTGCGCCAGATGCCTCCAAGCGATGGCCCCCAGGCCACTTAAATATCCAAGAGGAAGGTTTGTGGTCCTGGCAGATGTGGCTGCGGTAGCTGCTTCACCCCCTTGCTGCCCCGTCGGCGGCAGCCGAGGAGAGGGATGCCGAGCAGCCCCGTAAGGTGCGGGGGAAACAGCAGCCGTTCAGATCCAGCCTGGCGGCCCTGCTCTCTGCTCCGTCTGCAGCCGTCCCCCAGTCCCCTTCACATTCGTGGCTTTGTCCCACAGCCAGGTGCTCCCCGGTTACAGGCGTTGTCTTTGGCAGGGGCGCGGGGTCAGCATGCGGGTCCAAAGCCAGTATTTTATGTAAGAGAGAGGTGCTTCCTGCCTGCCTGCCCTGCGGCACCGAGATAAGCCCCGTGGTGACAAGGGCCCTTTGTCAGCTCCTCTCCCCAACGTGACATGTCACAGGGGCCAGGTGCAACAGCTTGTCACCTGCCGCCAGCGCCGAAATGAGGCATCTGAAGATAAGGTGTGCGGGCGGGGGCAGAGGGAGGCAGCCCGCCCACCGCCCTCCCTCCCTCCCACCACTGGGCCAGGGTCCGGCTCAGGACCTGCCCCCAGCGCACATATCCCCCATATATCTCCGCGGGGCACTCCCGGCTTGGCCGCACATCCAGGGGCTGCGGAGCCGGCCTGGACTCACTGGCCACCAGGGACGACTCCTGACCAGGCTGCACCGGGGCAGGGGTGAGTGCCGCACGTCCATGGGGTGCTGGGGTCTCCCCGGGCTGCCTGGTGGGACAGTGGCCGCAGAGGGTGGACCTGGGGTACTGCAGCTGCATGGCCAGTGGTCCCCGGTGGCAGCTCCGGGGGCCGGACGCTGGGGTCAGCCCAGCCGGAGTCACTGCCCCTGGGCGATGCTGCAGCCAGGCGTCTGCCCTGCAAAACTAACCCAGTTTAACAGCGAAACCTGCCCTGTGCCAGATTTTCTGGGCTGTTCTCAGCATCTCAGTTACCAAGGTGACTGTTTCCTGTGTGATTGCTAATGCTTCATGATCTCAATCATGATATCCGAGGGACTTCCTTTTCTCTGTATGGAGCTGTAGGACCCACTCCTACCCGGGACTGCCCAGACCCCTTCTGAGGTGCGGAGGATCCAGGTCAGTTTGGGTTCTGCTGCTTTTGCTCTTTGCTCTTGACCCGGCTTTCGCGTTGCTCTTGGCACGGTCCCATGCACACCAGCGACAAGAGTGTATTGTTTTTTACGAATGACCGAAGCTGAGATGAACCACAGTTCACTTCTCACCTTTTCTCCTTGGTGGAAGTCTCTCTCCTGAAACCTGAAACTGGGCTGATGGATTTTCCTTGTGTTGCTGCTTTCCAGACAGTTTCTCCGTCAGGCTGCTGCACGCTGGCCCGGGGCTGCAGCCCCCGCGATACTGACTTGGCGGGAAGGCCGGTGCCACTCCTGTCGGCCCGGTTGAGGAACCCCCTGGCTGGGGCTGGCAGGGGCTGATCTGGGTAGGCTTGTGTCCCGCCGTGGGTGCCCGGGGACGTCTTCGGGGTACGCTTCCCTGCGGGCACCCCCACACCCCTGATTGGGGCCCG
Organism: Himantopus leucocephalus; assembly: GCA_003993805.1. Classification (NCBI taxonomy): domain Eukaryota; kingdom Metazoa; phylum Chordata; class Aves; order Charadriiformes; family Recurvirostridae; genus Himantopus; species Himantopus leucocephalus. The sequence continues at coordinate 22,290,420 of RSEF01000010.1, read as the reverse complement.
GGACCCGCGGGGGTCTGCGCTCTCACGGGGCAGATCCAGGTCTCCTGCTCGGGTGGGCATGGTCAGTCCCGGGTGGGCATGGTCAGTCCCCGGTGCGCACAGTCAGTCCCATGGCGGGACGGGGGAGCGGCTGCGCTGAGCCCCGGGCCGTGCGCGGTGTCGGCGGAGNGTGCGCACAGTCAGTCCCATGGCGGGACGGGGGAGCGGCTGCGCTGAGCCCCGGGCCGTGCGCGGTGTCGGCGGAGGGTGGGTGTCCCCAGGCCGGGCCAGGGGGGAGCGGCCCCGGTTCCCGCGGTGCGC
>RSEF01000010.1:22249772-22290020 GCA_003993805.1 Himantopus leucocephalus | reverse complement strand
GCGCTGCGGCGGGGTGCGGATCGCTCGGCGGCGCCGGTGCGGCGGCGGCGGGGGGGCGCGGGCGGGGCGGGCGGCGGTGACGGCATCCGGCGGCGCCCGGCGGAGCGGCGGCCGTGCCGCGCCGCGCCGTGCCGGGCCGAGCCGAGCCGTGCGGGGCCGTGCGGGGCCGGTCGGTCGGCGCGGGGCGGGGCGGGGCGGCGCTGACAGCTGCTCGGCGTAAACAAGCGGCCCCGCCGGCCGCCCCGGCCGCCCCTGCCTGGGCCGGGCCCGGCTCCGGGGCGGGCGCTGCGGGCGCCCCGCGGCGTGACGCGGCGCCGCCGACTAGACGGGCCCGGCCGCCGGCGGGACGGGAGCGGGCAGGCCGCGCGGTAAGGGCGCGGGGACGGCGGCGGGGACGCGGCCGGGGACGGGCTGGACCCGCCGGCGCCGGCGGTTTGACAGCTGGGCCGGCCCCGGCCGGGCGGGACCCCGGGCGGCGGCGGCGGCGGCGGCGGCGGCGGGGGGGCCCGGCGGGGGCGGCCGGTGGCGCCGCGGCCGTTGGGCAGCCCCGGGCTCGGGGCGCTGCTGGCGGCGACCCCTGGGCGGGCGCTGCCCGGGCCGCCCCCGCGGGGCAAACTCCGTCTGTCTGCCCCGGCGGCGCCCGGGGGCGGGCGGCGGGGACGGCGGGAGCGGCCGCTGCGGGAAGCCGAGGGCGAGCAGGGAGCCAGGCCCCGCACCCCCGGGGCCAGCCCCGGCCCGGCCGCCCGCGGCCCCGCCGCTGGGGCCGCCCTGCCGGTGCGGGTACGGGCTGGCGGCTCCGGGCTCGGCACCGCCGTGCGGCAGCGGGGCTCGGCCCGCGGGGAGGCACCGGCGTCCAGCGGCGCTGGGCAGGGTCCCGGGCGGCTGCTGCCCCACGCGTGCCGGGTGCCACGGGCAGCGGTGCCGCTGGTGGGGCTGCGGGTGCGGAGCAGAGAGCGCGGCCCGTGAGCTGCCGGGGGGTTGCGTCCCCGCTCGCANGGGGGGTTGCGCCGCGCCGCGCAGGCCGGCCTGCCGCAGCCCGGGGCTGTCCCTGCGCCTCTCCTCCCTCCTGCTGCTCCCGGGGCACCAGCCCAGAGGTTCGCAGGCAGGACCGGGCACGGAGCAGAGCCGCCGGGGTCCGGCGGGGAGGGCGCCAGCCTGTCCTGCTGGGCCGGGGCAGCGGGCAGGGAGTGCTGGGGCTGTGGAGGGCCAGGCCCCGCACCCTGTGGCAGGGACCCACTGCAGTGTTGTCCCCACATGGAGCGGGCATCGCCGGGGAGCGGGGTGGCTGCTGGCTCTGGGACCGGCAAGGTGGAGGAGCCTGCCCGGCTCCGGGACCTGCGGAGGGGGCGAGGTGCTGGCACGGAGACTGGCCATGGCAGGCAGTGTCCCCTTGTGCTGTGCTTGCTGCTCTCTCCACTCACGCGGTAGCTTTTTCCCTTCCCTGGGGGCTTGGGGAGCCCTTCCCACTGGAAACTGTGATTTGGGCCTTGGCACGATCTGGGACCTGGGGCTCCCATCCAGCCTCCGGCCGGTGCTCACGGCTCTGGGTGCCTTGGCAGGGTGGCCGGGCCTGCAGCCGGCCGAGGTCTGGTTGCTGAGGGGGAGCCGCAGCGTGCCTGAATCGCGGCACTGTCTGCGCTGCAGCCTGTGGCGGGGTCTCAGGCGGCTGCCAGGAGCTGCTCTCCTCCCCTGGCAGCGCCGCAGGCTCCCTGCTCGCTGGGGCCACTGCTTGCTGGAGGGGGATGGGGCTCTTCTGGGCACTGCCGGCTCTCACCTTTCCCGCTGTCTCTGAAACACGACCAGGTATTTCAGGGTCCCTGCAGAGCTCTCTGCGTGGAGCTCACACCAGTGCCGTCGTGTTGTGGGGTCCTTTGTGCTGGGAGGGTCGCTCTCTGCTCTGCTCCCCACATATCTTCACAGCTTCTTGTGTTGGCTCTCCAGCACGGTGTGAGCTGTCCCCAGGTATCCCTGGGTGCGTGCTGGAGGTGACAGCGTGCCTCTTTTCTTGGTCCCTGTGCCAGTTTCCTCTCTTTTGCGAAGATGAGTCACACCGGTGTCACCATGTTGTGCTCCAGAGGAAGGGCAGAGCTGAGCTGCTGGTGGTGACAGGCAGCACGGCGCCCGGCACTGCTGCCAGGCACTGCCTGGTGGATCGCTGCTGTGGCGGTGCTGGGGCCTGGGGCTCTGCTAACCAGAGAGAGAGGGCTCGCCATGGCTTCCCCCTTCCAGTCTCTCGTTTAGCTGGGGTTCCTCGCATGGTGTCAGGGGGCATATCCTCTGGTCCAGTTGTGACTGGAGAGGCAGGCTTCCCCTCCCAGCTCTGTGCCCAGATAGGCCTGTCCCAGCTGGGGAAGGAGCTCCTGTCTGCTGCAGACCGTGGCGGCAGGAGGCACGCCTTGCCTTGCCTTGCCTCTCCCCTCCTTCGTTGCCCTTCTCCCCTCCCGGTTCGTCTCCCGTGTTTGTAAGCACAGAGCGTAAGTACATATTGGGCAATAGTCAAGGTAAACAGCAGCTCTGTGCCCGGGCAGGCGTGCCGGGACACCCTGCCGAGCCGGCTGCCACCACGGCTCCTCAGGGCCACAGGTCCTGTGTGGCTGTCCGTGAGCCATGGTGGACAGCAGGTTCTGTGTGCCGAGGGCCCCTTGGCCGGTGCCAGAGCCGTGGCTTGGTCCATCGGAGCCTGGCCTCCCCGGGTTTGAGGAGAGGCGCGCTGGGGCCTGACTGCTCTTCCATCTCTTTGCAGATTGTGCTGCTGTCCCAGACGGTCTGTTCCTGCTGCCGCCCTCTGGCCTGGCTGTCACGGGCTTGTCCCCATGCTCTCTTGGGCTGAGCAGGGACCAGCGGGGCAGAGAGGCCCCTCAGGGTGCTGACGCAGGGAGGCCACTGGACCCGCTGCTCCTGGGACCCTCCTGCTCCCCAGCTAGAGGAACCCCGATACTCTGATGGATCTGAGGCCCTGCTCGCTGCTCCTGCTCTGGACTCTGGTGGTTGCCCTCGCTCTCCTGGCCCAGGAGGTGCTGGCCCAGCGTATTTACACCAACACCTGGGCCGTGCTCGTCCCCGCGGGGCCCCAGGAGGCTGACAGGCTGGCCAGGAAGCATGGATTCCTCAACCTGGGCCCGGTAAGTCCCCCGCTTCCTTCTCCCTGTGGAAGCGGTGTCCTCTACTGCACTTTGGGCAGCCGCTGGACTCGGCCCCGGAGGCAGCTCAGGGGCTGCTCTTTCTGGCAGCAGAACCACTGCATTTGTGCTCGTTCACTGCAGCCTTCCAGCATCCGCTGCGTTGACTCAAGGGTGGTAATTAGCTGGATGGAGCCGGGGCCTCCCCCCACCAGCGGGACGGTCTGGTGGCATGGCACAGCATGGCACGACATGACACGGCACACTGCCTGCTGGAGGGGGAAGGAGGAAAAGCCCATCCCAGCATGAAAAGCTTGGGAGTGCTGTGCATTGGTGGAGAAGGGGAGGGCTCCCCATTACTGACAGTGCTCCCTGCAATGAGCTGCCCCAGCGCGGCACAGCCTCGCCTCAGCTGGGGCAGCAGCAGCACCCCCTGGGTGTCCCCGGAGGAGGCAGTCTGACAGCAGCCACACATCCTTGTCCCTAAACTGCCGATCACAGAAGGTGTGTCAGCAGGTCCCCACTGCTCTTGGCTTTCTCTGCCCTCAGTCAGTGGAGGGACGGGGCGGTGCACGTGGCTGTGCTGGGGCTGTTGCCACCATCACCCTCCTGGCAGTGGGGTGGGGAGAACAGGGTGACAGTGAAGGAACCGGGGCCCTTTGTGTTCCCTGCAGTCCCGGCTGTTCCTGGCCTTGTCCCCAGTGTGAGGAGCTCTGCAGCGCTCTCCTCCTGGCAGCCCTGACAGTGCCCAGCTCCCCCGTGCTCCAGGCCCCAGGCAGCTGGCTCTGCTTTCCCTGGCCGGCTGCGGGCCGTGCTCTCGTTGGTAGCAAGGGTGCTCACAGGTCTGGCTCCTGAGGTGTCGGCGTGAAAGCCGGGCCTTGGCTGAGAGTGGTGGGGCTGGGTGGGCCGATGGCCAGACTCCTGCTTGCCAGCGTGGTGGTGTGGGCAGGACGTGTCTCTGTTGGCAGGCCGCTCCTTGCAGTCCAGCGCTTCCTGATGCCACTGTTGTAGCGTGATGCCGGCTGCCCTGTGCTCTCATCACAGGCTGATCTGTGGGGCTTTTCTCAGCCCTCCTCCACGGGCAGGGCATTGGCCTCTGGGCTGGCAGCCCGTAGGGACTTTGCCGATGGAGCTGGTGCCAGCATGGCTGCCGGGGCCAAGGGGATCCCACAGGAGTGGGCGCAGCAGGGCTGGCCCAGAGGGATGCCCCCCCGGCCCCTGCACTGGGAGCTGGACTGGCGCTGCTGGAGTGAGGTGAGGCTGGCGCTGGCGGAGCAGAGCCCGCATGGCTCGGGCAGCCCTCGCTGGGCTGCCTGCGTCCCCGGGCGTCTGTTACCCCACGAGCGGGGCACTGCCGCCGGGCTGAGCTGGTTCTCCGGGAAGGAAGCGAGGGGTGAAATCCCAGAGGAAATTGCACAACTCATGGCTGCGGTGTCAGGACCTCTCTGTGAGCAGCTGCTGGAGCCGTGGCGGGCGGGGAAGGTGGCTGCGGCTGGAGCCGGCGGGTGCCTCATCCTGCTGCCTGAAAGGAGCCCTGTGCAGAGCGGAGGATAGGCAGGGCTCTGGGGACAGGGACCCCCGAGTCCTCTGGGGCTTGTGCTGGAGGAGGGAACTCTGTGGGGGCTGGGGCCAGGCCCCACTGAAGGTGTCTGCACTGAGGGGGCAATGAGGCGGCCTCATGCAGGTGTTGTCTTAGAGCCAATGTCAGGGCAAAGGATGTGTCAGGCCAGGACTGCTGCCACGCAGAGGGGCGCGTCCCACTGCACCAGGTCTCTGTGGAGACTCCTGGGAGCAGTGACGGGCCGAGGTGCCATCAGCCTGCTCCCGGCAGTGTTTCCCGTCACGCTGCGGTGCCGGGTCCCAGGCCCCGCTGCCAGGGCCAGGGAGCACCGGGCTCTGTGGCCATGTCTCCACTGGCCCAGGGGTTTCTGTCAGGCCCCGGGCTGCAGCACAGAGCCGTGCAGGGCCCCGTGGCTCGGCAGGGAGCCCAGGCCTGTTTGGGGTCCGTCCCTGTGAGCCACGGAGGCTCTGCGCCAGCTCTGCCCTGTGGTGCTTACCTTCTCCCTGCGCCATTCGATCTGCGCTGGAGGCTGGCACCTCTCCCCCGGCTCCCCCAGCCCGCTGAGCTGCCAGCGGAGCAGCAGTGAGGCAGAGCCGGGCAGGCTGCGGCAGCTCAGGCTGCTGGTCTGGGCATGTTTTTGCCCGTTCTGGAGCCTGTCCTGGTGTCTGTGCTGCGGGACGAGGCTTGGCTGGCCTGGGCAGCCCGCTCCCACAGAGGGGACGTGGTGGCCTGGTGGGAAGAGCAGGGCTGGAAGGAGCCAGGCTTTCCCTCCTGGGAGGTTTCTGGGCTGCCGTTCCTGGGGGGTGTGTGCCGCGGGGACAGGATGCGACAGCCAGCCTGGAAGGGGGGGGAACTGGGCGCTTCTGGCAGTGCCCCAGTGAGAGGCCCCCAGGGTCCTTATCTGAGAGGATCCTGGCCTCAGCGCGGGGTCTGGACACTGTCCTCGAGGCGTGCTGTCCTGGCGTACTCCCTGCTCCGCCACCGCCTGCAGAGCTGGGGCAGGCAGGCAGTCCGCTGGGCCAGCGGTGCCTCCGGCAGAGAGGTGCCAGGACCCACGCCCGGTGCCAGTGGCCTTGAAGGGGACCCAAAGGACAGTGCGGGGTGGGGGGGGGTGGTGTCAGAGGAGAGGGATGGATGAGGCAGTGAGGCAGGAGTGTGGTGGTTCTCCCCACTGGGGCTGGTGCAGAGGAGGGGGTGCAAGTACTGCCTGCCCCAGCTGGGGATGGGGGGCATGGGGAAGGGTCCTGCTGCTGGTGCTGGCCTCGGGCTGCACTGGCAGGACACCGGGGCCGAGCAGCCCTAGCAGCCCCAGTCCAGATAGGAGTGCTGTTACCTCCCATACCGCTGGGCTGCAGGTCCCCACTGGACCCCTGCACATCACTCTGCTCCTGGGGATGTGAGTGGGGGTGCAGCAGTGCACTGGCCCCGAGGCTGGTTGAGGTGGTGGCGAGCTGGGGTGGGAGGTTGAGGCAGGAGCGGTGAGCTGGCACCGCTCTCTGTGGGATCAGCGCTGCCCGCCCTGGGGACGCACGGGGCTGGGGGGTGGCTCTGCCCTTGCTGAGGACAGGGGACTGTGGGGATTAGGGTGGAAGCGTGTGGGCTGGCCACCTCCTGGCCTCTACCTCAGTGTCTGTGCAGACCTAATCCAGTTGGATGACCAGGCAGAGCCGCAATCTGCTTGCAGGAACAATCAGGGCTCTGTCCTTACCCCTGGAGGGGGTGAGAGGGTGCTGGGGGGAGGGCAGCGAGCCTGTAGCTTGCTTTCTCCTCTGCCAGCCCGGTGCAGAGGCTTTTCACCTCAGCACCTCCCCAAACGCTCTGAGCTGCCAGGCGTCCCGGGCTGTACTGGGAGGACGTGGTGTGCTGTGGGGAACAGGCTCGGGTCTGTCCCCAGTGACTCTGGCAGTGCTGGAGGTGCAATGCTGCCCTAACAGGCAGGGCTGCAGCTCTGCAGCCAGCTGTGCCCCACAGGGAAGCGGTGCAGAGCTGCAAGCTGTGTCCCGGCCTTTCCTCCACCAGCCCAGGGCAGGAGCAGTGCTCAGCTGCCACCGGCACTGGGAAGCGCAGCCCCATGTCACGAGCACCACATCTCGGGGAGCCAGCGTGGTTTGTGTCTTCCTTGGATAAAACCAGCTGGTGCAGCATGGGGTTGATTTGCACGCTGCATTGTCCCCTGCCCCGAGCTTGCTCCTCACCATGGCCCCAGCCCTGGGGGACACACGCAGAGGGGAGCGGGGTCCTGAGCTGGCAGCTGTGGGCTGTGCTTGCCCCTTCCCTGGGGACTGATGTGTGCCAGTGAGCTGCAAGAACCAGACTCCCCTGGTGATGGAGCTGTGGATGCAAGTCCTCACCCTAGTCTTTGGCTCCTGCCGACCTGTGCTGCCAGTGCTGGGCTGCCACAAGTTGAGCCCATTCCCTTTGCTGCCCACAGAGCAGCTGGTGCACGGGGGGCTGTGGCATGGGGGGAGCCCTGGGGAGCAGAGCGATTCCATTTCAGCAGGCGGGGGCTTGGCGGTTCCCCCCGGAGCAGGGGTGGTGCGATGCTGGGGTGCATTTCCCTCACGCCATGTAGCACAGAGGGGCTTCGAGGTGAAGTGCATGACCTGGAGAGCCACAGCCCAGATTTACTGCCCTGGGGCTGATGGTGCCAGTCAGGCACGTGCACCTTTACTCCCCTGCTCGGCTCCGGCCAGCTGCGTGGCTGGCCAGGGTGGTGGCACATCTGCAGAGCTCTGATAAGCTTGGGGGAGGTTGTTAACTGCAACCAAGCTGTTTTGCGGCAGCCTGGGGTGGCGGGGGGTGAGACATCCTCTCCCTTGTGTTCCTGCAGCCTTTGCAGCCCAGCCCTGCAGGTGATGGCGCAGCCTGGGCAGACAGATCCTGCCTGCGGCTGCTGTGCAGAATTCATGGCTTCCAGCAGGGCAGGGTGCACACTTGGCCCCCTTCTCCCCGGTCCAGGGAGGCACTGGGCAGCAGGGGTGGGGCCACTGTGGCCCGGCCAGCCTCCGGGACGTGCAGGAGGGGATAAGGAAATGACAGCACTGGAGAGGGTTCGGGGTTTAAAAATAACCGGCTGGGCGGCTGCGTGGGCTCCTGGCCCAGCTGTGCTGTGCTGGAGTCCCGTCCTGCCCCGGCTGGGCTGTCCCCGCATGCGTGGGAGCTGAGCCGGGGCCAGCGCAGCATGGCTCCTGCGTGCATCCCTTGCTTCGGTCCTCTGGCACTGGCAGTGGCCCGAGGTAGAGACCGGCGCTGGGTGGGTGCTCCAGTGGGATGCTGCCCTGGGGCGTGTGGGGAGAAGGGCTCTGCGAGTGGCCTGTCTGGAGGAGCAGAGGCTGGCTCAGACCCTCCCTGCCCTGGCTGGGGCCATCTGAGGAGTGGGGTCTGGATCCCCCCGGCCCCCACCTCACCAGTAGCAGGGGGTGCTGGTTGGCTCAGGGAGAGGAGCAACCTCAGGAGTCTCCTGAGGTTGGAGCCTCTTCCAGGCTGGCTGCGAAAGGCCTGTCCTTCTCTGCTGCTGCTCGCCTGGCGCCTCCTTGCCAGGGCAGCAGCTTTGTTGGACAATTTGGGATTTACTGCCCTGTGGGGGCCCGCGGGAGGCTGACATGGGCAGAGGCCACGTCACTGTGGCCCCAGGGTCTCCCCAGCTGGCTTCTCACCAGCTGCCACAGCCCCAGGACTTCGAATTGCAGGTGGAGGGACAGGGAATTGGGGACACTGAGCTCTCTTGTCCATCCTGCTCCTTTCTCTGCTGCAGATCTTTGGCGACTATTACCACTTTCGGCACAGCGGCGTGGTGAAGCGTTCCCTCTCACCCCACCAGCCCTGGCACAGCCGTTTGGCCAGGGAACCACAGGTACGTCCAGTGGGGGGCCCTGCCTGCCATCTGCGGGGGCCTGGCTTTGGTCCTGGGCACTTCATACTGGCGTGTGAGCCAGCACTGGGTACGGGATGGGGCTGAGCTGCCTTGAACCGTCCCCTGGCATCGAGGCCCATGGCAGAGCCAGGTGGGAGCCTGGCACGGGCAGGGGGTCAGCAGAGCCGGCGTCACTGGCCTGTGGACTGCTGTGATCCCAGGGAATGGGGCAGCCTCGGCTCCCTGGAGGGCTCTCCATCCTCATACGTGGGACAAGGTGTGCAGGGTAGTGCCGGCAGTGCCAGATCCCAGCGCAGCAGTGTGGCGGGGCTGCCGTGAGCTCTGTCCCCTGGCTTCAGCCCAGGGGCCTGGCACTCTGGCAGCGCAGCAGGGCGTGCAGCGCGTCGCAGCAGCTGGCAGGCTCTCGGCAGCTCGCTGCTCGGCAGAGCTCTGCGCTCTGACCTGCCCGCTCCGCTGGAGCGGAGCCTGTCACAGGACACCTGGCACTGCCGCCCCGGCACGGCTGTGCAGAGGAGGCCAGGAGGGACCGTCTGGATCTGCGGTAGCTCTGGTGGGTTCACAGGGCTGGCTTTGAGCTCAGAGCCCCTCCGGGCAAGCTGCTGGCTGGGGGACAGAGTGTCCGGGGAGCTGTTGGCACAGGCACAAGCTGCTGAGGGGGCGGCCACGGGCAGCAGGGGAGCCTCATGCCCTCTCTGCCCACAGGTGCAGTGGCTGGAGCAGCAGGTGGCAAAGCGCAGGACCAAGCGAGACATTTTCATGGAGCCCACGGACCCCAAGTTCCCGCAGCAGTGGTACCTGGTGAGTGCCGGGCGGGGGCTGCACACTGCCGGGCAAGGAGGGGAGCCATGCAGTCACGACAGCAAGTTCTGGGGTGGCGGACGTGGCACCCGAGGGATGGCTGCTGCTGCCAGACAGGCTGTGGGGGAGGAGGAAGGTCTGAGGCAGCCACCCGGTGCTGTGGATGCAGGGACACCCCAGGGAAGAGGCCGTGCTCGTGGAGCTGTGGCTCCCTGTGGGGGTGCTGGTAGGGCTGGGGAGAGCCTGGCACTGGACTAGGAGGGAGCAGCCCTTTGCCTGGCCCAGGAATGGGGTCTGTGCCCACGTCTGTCTGCGTCGTCAAGCTTGGGTACAAGCCTCATCTCCGTGAAGGGGGCTGTGTTTATGGGGCCCAAGCACAGTCTGGGGCTCAGTCTCCTTTTGGAGTGGACTTCCTCGGGTGGCCATGCCCAGCGCTCTGTGCCCAGGTCCCCTGGGATTTCCTCATCCCCACACCACCGCAGAGTGAGGGGAAGGCGGCTGCTTGCCCACCCTTACAGCTGGGCCTGGGAGGGGTCTTGGCACCCCTCCACTGCAGTGCCAGCAGCTAGGCACAGCTCCTATGCCAGGGCTTCTCTCGGCAGTACAACACGAACCAGCGGGACCTGAATGTGCGTCAGGCCTGGGAGCAGGGCTACACAGGCAAGGGCATCGTGGTTTCCATCCTGGATGATGGCATTGAGAAGAACCACCCTGATCTGGAGGGCAACTATGTAAGTGTGGGGCGATGCTGCAGGGCGGTGTGCCACAGGAGCCTGTCCGGGCGGCTGCATCTGTTTAGTGCAGCCCCGCAGCTGCGTGGTGCACGGCTCGTGCCTGCTGTGGCAGGACATAGAAAAAGCGATGGAGATGGGGCTGGAGCCTCCCCCCCCAGTTCAGCCCAGCCTCAAGGCCGTGGAGCACAGGCACGGTTCCAGGGCAGTGGGACTCGGTGGGCAAGGTAGACGGTCTCTTAACTGTCAGATCTGTCTTCTAGGATCCAGGGGCGAGCTTTGATGTCAATGACCAGGACCCAGACCCGCAGCCCCGCTACACACAGATGAATGACAACAGGTGAGGCCGGAAGCAGAGGTGAGGGCAGCAGAGCCCGGCTGTGGCAGGGACTGGGCGGCAGTGCCATCCCTCATGGACCGTGTGAAGGTGCAGGGGTGGTGGCATGCTTCTGCCCCACAGAGAAACCCTCTGTCTCAGTCTCTGATGCAAGCAGCATCCTGCAGGGCTGCCCAGCGCCAGTGCAGGCTGTTCAGCCCCCCCCGTTCTGGAGCAGGAGGGTAGCCAGAATAGCTCTGTGGGGCCTCTGTCAGCCACCTGGTTCGGGAGGGATGGGAGGCAGCCTGAGTGCTGGTCCCTCCGGCTGCAGCTGGTGCCCAGCCCTGTGCTCCTTTTGCCCCATCTGAGCACACTTGGTCCTGTTTTGACTGCAGACACGGCACACGCTGCGCCGGGGAAGTTGCTGCCGTGGCAAACAACGGGATCTGCGGTGTCGGCGTGGCTTACAATGCCAGGATTGGAGGTGGGTGCCCCTCTGCCCTGCACCTAGACCAAAGCCGGCGCTGGGGTCCGCAGGTGCCTCGCAGCCAGAGGAGCAGGCTGTGCTGGGGATCTTGGTGCTGCTGGCCAGGGTAGCCCTGTAATGGCCCGTGGCACAGGGTGGCAGCAGTGGATGGGGGGCTTTCGCCCGCGGCACCGCTGCCCTGTGGTGCGTGGCTGCTGTGCCCCGTCCGGTCGCCCGTGACGTCTGCTCTCTGGCCCTAGGCGTGCGCATGCTGGATGGGGAGGTGACTGATGCTGTGGAGGCCCATTCCCTGGGCCTCAATCCCAACCACATCCACATCTACAGTGCCAGCTGGGGCCCTGAGGATGACGGCAAGACTGTGGATGGCCCAGCCCGGCTGGCGGAGGAGGCTTTCTTCCGAGGGGTCAGCCAGGTGAGCAGGAGAGTTTGCCAGGGGAACGCCAGCTGAGCTCCTGCCCCTTCCCCCAGGTCTCCTTTGCTCTGCCTGCCCTGGTTGTGGTCCCGGCCCTCTCATGATGAGCCGTCTTCCAGCCCATCTCCAGGATCAGGCTCTGTTGGTTTTTCCTGTTCTTCCTGCGCAATGGCTCTGAGTCAGGACTCCTCCCATGCAGGGCACTTATCTTGGCTTTCTGAGGAGCCCTCTCCGCCCTGCTCCGAGGGCTTCCACGAAGCCCCCTGCTGGGACGGTCTGTCGCCGCTCTCCAAAGCCCTGTGCTGGCTCCTGCCTCATTTCATGCCAGCTGCTTGCCCTCGCTTCCTCCACCCGTGCCGCTGTCCCCGTGGGCTGTCAGTGCAGCCTGTGCTTTGGTGTGACCGTGGTGCAGCCTGAATGGTTCAGCTGTGCCCTGTGTTCCGCCTGGGATTGCCTGCACAGAGAGACGCGTGTGCTGTGCAAGGCGTGCTGGCAAACCCGCCCCGCTGTGCATGCCGGCTCTGTCACACATGCTGTGAGTGGAGCTGTGGCTTCTGGGTGCTGAGCAGCTGGTCGGGACTGCTCTGCCGAGCTCCCACAGCACTGCCAGGCAGCTGCAGATCCCACGCAGGCAGAGTCAGCGTGGGTGATTTCCGAGCAGAAGAAGACAACAGTTCTTGGAAGCCCCACTTCGGCAGGGCCTCCTGCCGCCCAGTGCCTTACCTGTTGGGGCAGCCTCTGCAGAGCTGCCTCAGCATCTCCGTAGGCATGGTGGTGGTGAGGGATGGGGGTGCCAGGCACCCAGGCCGGCGTGCTGACCAGTGGCGTCCTGCTGTCCCGCAGTGTCGCAGCTGCATCTGCTCAGTCCTTCCCACTCGGGCTGCAAGAGCCTGGGGGCCAGCACTGTCCCCTCGTCCCCAGTTCCGCCCTGGGGCTTCTCGCCCTGCGGCGGCGTGGATGATGCCGGTGCTGGCCCTCACCCTGCCTCTGTTACTAGGGCCGAGGGGGGCTGGGCTCCATCTTCGTCTGGGCTTCCGGGAACGGGGGCCGCGAGCACGACAGCTGCAACTGTGACGGTTACACCAACAGCATCTACACGCTGTCCATCAGCAGCACCACACAGTACGGTAATGTGCCCTGGTACAGCGAGGCCTGCTCCTCCACCCTCGCCACCACCTACAGCAGCGGCAACCAGAATGAGAAGCAAATCGTGAGTTGGGGCTGTTGGTGTCTGTGGGCTGGGGGCTCGTGGGGGTGGGATGTGCCTTGAGCTGCGGTTGCTGTAGGCGTCCCTCTGGGAGCCAAGCGGGCCACAGTGCTGGAAGCAGGGCTGGCCCCGCTGTGCCGTGCTGCTGCCTGCCAGGTTGCTCACAGGGCTTGGTCTCGTGAGTTGAGGACTTCTGAGGGGAAACTCGTGAGCTGCCCCAGGAGCGGTGGCTCTGTCTCGCCTCTCACAGCCCTCATGGGGATGCGAGTCCCCAAGCTGGCTCCTGGACGTGGCCAGTGCCCGCAGCACCTCTTATCCCAGCACTCCTCCTTGCAGGTGACGACTGACCTCAGACAGAAATGCACCGAATCCCACACAGGGACGTCAGCCTCAGCACCCCTGGCTGCTGGCATCATTGCCCTCGCCCTGGAAGCCAAGTAAGGGCAGGCACAGAGTGGGGCTGGGCTGGGGCAGCCATGCAAGCCCTGCGAGGCAGCAGCACCTGGGCACGGACTCACCTGGGGCTAGGAGGAGCTGGGTGCTGGTGCCTGAGCCACGTGTCTCCCCGCAGCAAGAACCTGACCTGGCGGGACATGCAGCACCTGGTGGTGCAGACGTCGAAGCCAGCCCACCTCAACGCCAATGACTGGGTCACCAACGGTGTTGGCCGCAAAGGTATCGGGGTGCTGGGGATGGACCAGGGGCTTCTGTTCCTGCGTGCACCGCTAGCCCAGGGGTGCTGGGGCAGAGTACTCCAGCAGCCCTGGGGTGTGGAGGAGGCAGGAGGCCCCGGTGAGCTGTGCAGTGTGGCCGGGCACACATCCCCTGCTGGGGATCCCTGACCCTGGAAGTGGCACTGACCCCCTCTCTGTCCACAGTCAGCCACTCCTACGGCTATGGCTTGCTGGATGCCGGGGCCATGGTGAGCCTGGCCAAGAATTGGACCACAGTGGGACCTCAGAGGAAGTGCGTCATCGATGTCCTCACAGAGCCAAAGTAAGGGCTGATGAGCCCAGGAGGGCATCACCCAGTGTCCACCCCATGCATAGCCCTTTGCCAGAGCCTGGGTGCCTCTGAGCCCAGGGTGAGGAGCGGGGAGGATCTCTGGGGCTGAGCTGCCCCTGAGACCCTGGACCATCCTCTTGCGAGAGCTTGGGGAGAGCCGGGAAAGCCGCCTTCAGCCATCCAGCGCTGATGCTGACTGCCTGCTCCTGCTGGGGCCAGGCGAGCGCGGTGGGGGTGCAGGCAGGCCGGGACGCTGTGGTTTGGGAGCAGCCAGCACGAGTCATCCCCAGACAGAGGGGCTTTTCAAGGGTCAGACAGAAGCTCCTTTTACTCCAGCTTGGCCGCCGCCACCGCAGCGCAGCGTGTGCCGAGTCTCGTGTGCGGCCAGGGCGCTCCCCGGGGGCTGTCAGGGTGGGGCATCCCTGAGCATGGAGGAAGCTGAGGATGGGTCCTGCCTCCTCTGCCTGTTGCCCTGCCCTGGTCCCCTGGGCCCCTGCCCATCCAGAGCGGGCACTCCTTGTGACCGGCATCCTGTGCTGGCACCAGGGCCGGCGCCGTGGGCAGCTGCAGAAGGGATGGCCGCAGATGAGCAGTGGGATTGGGATGGCCGTGCCTGTCCCGTCCCTGGCCCCACCAGGCAGGGTGGAGCCGGCCCCGTGGCGGGCAAAGAAAGGGCCCATTCAGGGCTGGCACAGAGCGGCGGCCGGGCAGGCAGCGTCTGGCAGCGTGTGCTCAGCAGAGCAAACCCCGCCATGCCCAGGAGCTGGGGCTGGCCCGTCTGCTGCCTGCGCCTGTCTGGGGATGGAGAGGATGCACTGCCGGGATGCACCCAGGGCAGCCGCAAAGCCCCACAGCGGGAAGCGGTGGCCAGGGTGCCCTGTCACATAGGGCTGGGCTCACTCTTGCCTGTCCTTGGCAGGGACATCGGGAAGCGCCTGGAGGTGCGGCGGAAGGTGGACGCCTGCTTGGGGAAAGCCAACTACATCAGCCGGCTGGAGCATGCACAGGCCAGGCTGACGCTGTCCTACAACCGGCGGGGGGACTTGGCCATCCATCTTGTCAGTCCCATGGGCACCCGCTCCACCCTGCTGGCCGCCAGGTAGGTGTTGTGCAGCAGGGCAGCCCCAGGACCGGGCTGGCACGAGCAGGTTTGTGGGACACTGTCACCTACCTCTCGCCCCACCTCACCCAGGCCCCATGACTTCTCGGCTGACGGCTTCAACGACTGGGCCTTCATGACGACGCACTCGTGGGACGAGGATCCCTCTGGGGAATGGGTGCTGGAGATTGAGAACACCAGTGATGCCAACAACTACGGTAGGGCTGGGCTGGCCTCACCCCCACCACTGCCTCCCTCCGAGCCCGGGGTGGGAGTGGGAGCAGCACGGGCGCCCAGTGTCCCCCCAGCACCCGTGAGCAGAGGGGTCGGTGGCACCTCGGATGCTTTGCAGTGACATGGCTGGGGAGAGGCTGGAGTTGGGCACATGGGGAGGGGACGGGGCTGCTCCGGGGTGGCGGGGGTCTGTGGTAGGAGTCCCTGGAACCAGCTGGCCTGATCCCCCCCTGCCTCATGGGCAGCCCTGCGCAGGGGCATGGTCGTGCGGTGGGGGCTGTGCCCTGACAGCTCTGACCAGTACAAGCCCCCTCCCTGTGTGGGTCCCGCACACATGTGGGCCTGGGGCACACTGGTCATCCTCACCCTGACTTGTTGCAGGCACGCTGACCAAGTTCACACTTGTGCTGTATGGGACAGCCACCGACTCCCCCAGCCTCTCTAACCAGCTGGAGAGCAGCGGCTGCAAGACCCTGACCCCCAGCCAGACCTGCGTGGGTGAGTGTGGGGCTGGCGGGGAGGGGACAGGGACGCCGGGCGCAGGCAGCCCCCCTGCCTGTGCTGACCCTGCTTTTCCCGCAGTCTGTGAGGAGGGGTACTACCTGCACCAGAAGAGCTGCCTGAAGCGCTGCCCTCCCGGCTTCGCGCCCGGTGTCCAGAGCACACACTACAACCTAGAGAACAGCGTGGAGCCCATCGCGCCCCACCTCTGCCTGCCCTGCCACCCCTCCTGCGCCACCTGTGTGGGGCCCGGCCCCAACCAGTGCCTGACCTGCCCCGCGCACTCCCACTTCAGCAGCCTGGACCTCTCCTGCTCCCACCAGACGCAGAGCAGCCGCGCGTCCCCTGCACTGGCAGATGGCGAGGGGCTGGCTGAGGCCCCCCCTCCAGCCAACCTGCCCGTCCTCATCGCCAGTCTCAGCTGCGTCCTCATCGTTGTCATATTTGTGACCATCTTCCTGGTGCTGCAGGCACGCTCAGGCTTCAGCCTGCGGGGCGTGAAGGTCTATGCCCTGGACAGCGGGATCATCTCCTACAAGGGCCTCCCCTCTGACATCTGGCAGGAGGAGGGCCCCTCCGAGTCGGACGGTGAGGATTACGAGCCCCACAGCGAGAGGACTGCCTTCATCAGAGACCAAAGTGCCCTTTGATGAGCCCTCCCGCCCCTCCCTCCTCCCTGCCCAGCACCGCGGGGCCGGGGCAGGTGAGGCCGAGGGGCCCCGGACTCTGCCCCCATCTCCCTCCCGCACCGCAGCGGCCCGGGGCTCCCCACCCACTGGCACCAGCCCTCGGCCCCAGCCTGGGCTGCCAGGCACGGCCCTGCCGGCACCGTCCTCAGCTCGGCACCGTCCCAGTCTTGCACCATCTCTCTTGGCCCCGTGTCCGTCCTGTACCCCACGCTGGGGTGTCTGATGGCAGCGGGGCCCCTGGCGCTCACTGGCCCTGCGGTGGCAGCCGTGTCCCCTGCCCAAGGTGGGCGGCTGCTGCTGGGGGTCACGCGAGTCCCCCAGGGTGGGCAGTGTGTGGGGTCCCTGCGTTGTCACAGCTCAGGCTGGGCTGGCCAGGGCAGGGGCAGCTCTGCCCACCAGGCGTCCCCCTGCCCCCGCCACCCTCCGCATTTGCCGGGCCTCTGCCTGTGTCCCCAGCTCAGCCCGCTGCGTCCCGGCTCCCTGCCACCTCCCGAGGGCCTGTCCACCTCCACCCATGCCCTTCAACAGCAATAATGGCCAGGCCTCAGCCTCCGCTGCCTGCTTGCCCGCTGCCTGCCCATCCCACCGCGGCTGCGGCTGCCTGCAGCGTGGACAGGAGCCCCCCCTGCACCGGAGGGCGTGGGGCATGGCAGCGCCTTTCCTTGTGCCCAAAGTTCAGCCCCCCCCAGTGCAGGCAGGGACCCCCCTCGCACAGACCCTGCTCTGCGGGGCTGCCCCGGGCCCCCTCGTGTTTTGTCCCTGGGCAGGGCTGTGCGCGCTGCTGGCCGGGGCAGTTGGGCAGCCCCGGTGCCTGCACTGCCTCGGCTCTGCCTGCACTCTGCCCGTGCTGGGCAGAGCCCGGCGTCCCTGCAGCTGCAGCCCCCAGCGTGCCCCTGCCCCCCGACGTGCCTTGCCCCCACTTGGTGACAATCTGTTCCGCTCCCCGCCGGAGGCCCCTCCCGGCACCGCCTGCCCTCGCTGCCCCTTCCCCCTGGGCTGGGGGCCGGTGCCGTGAGCCCCTTCGCCGTCCGCCGCTGCACACCGGGGCCGTGGCGCGGGCTCCCACCCACCCCGTGCCAGCGCCAGCCCCGGCTTGCTGCGGACAGAGCCGTTGGCCGGGGGCCACAGGACTATTTTTCTATAATAACTTTTTGGTGCACAGTAATTTTTTCTTGTAATTTAATCAGCCGGGAGCTGCCTCCTGAGCCTGTTTTTAATTTAATGGATGTGGATATAACGCTAGAGAGACTGAGTTATTAAATGTTCAGAACTATGCAAACCAGCTCAGGTGCCTGTGCTCTGTGTGCCGCAGCAGCGGGTGGCCCTGGCTGGGACGGCAGCCTGGCCGCGGTGGCAGGAGGGCGCAGGGTCATCCCATGCTGCTGCCCTGGGCCCGCGGGGCCCCTTCATCTGCTCTGTAGCCACAGGAGGGGGCCCGGGGCCCTGCCTGCAGCCGGGGCCGGGGCACCTTGCTGGGCTGTGTGCCTGCTGTGCACGCAGGGAGCACCGGCTGCTGCGCTGCGCGCCATAGTGCAACTGCAGTAGCCTGCAGCGCTGGGTACCCCTGCAGCCCCCGGCCAGGACAAAGAAGCCCACCAGGAGGTAAAAAGCCCCCCAGAGCCCGGGGCTGCCCTGCTCATGCTGCAGGCAGGAGCGGGTGCTGGGCAGGGGCTGCTATTTGGGGATGTGGTGGGGGACTCAGCACCCAGGCAGGGACTGTCCCCCTCACCTGAGCGATGGGAAGCAGCTGCTTATCAGGAACCCGCAGAGAGGGGAGCTAATTCGGGAGCCGGCTGCGGTGGGTGGGTGGGTGGTGGGGGCAAGGGCCTGGGGGAACTTGCACTGCTTTCCCACAGCGCGTGAGCTGAGCCCCTCCACTGCAGCCCCAGACCAGCTGAGCTCACGCGCTGCAGCCCCGGCGTCCAGCACCCCCCTGCAGCCAGAACACGATGCCCTCGGGGCAGCCCTGGGGCTGGACCCAGGACCCGCTCGTGCCCTGGCCAAGCTCTAGGCAGACAGCACGCTGGCCCCATCGAGCCCCCCACAAGGTCCCTTCCCCCCAGGAGGGTCTGTCGTGGCTGTGCTCGCTCACAGAGGCAGCTCATCTCTGCAGAGCCCCTCGGCCTCGCTGCACCGTGCCTGTGGTGGCTTCCTGTGGTCAGGAGTGAGTTCCCTGCGGCGCACAGGCGACTGCAGGCGCTGCTCAGCCTGCTCTTTCCTTTCACGCGAGGCTGGGCCGGGGACAGGTCCCTGCCACCCCTCGGCTGGGGGCTGCGTGGCCCCGAGCTGGCAGCGCATGGGTTGGGGCAGCTGGGCACCGCAGGCCGCCCGCGGCCATTGGGCGCTGCAGCGATGGCTCCCGCTGGGGAGCAAACAGACGCCAGAGCCCCACAGGGCTCTGCAGGATGCGGGAGGGCAGGCGGAGGATGTGAAACTGGGCGAGCTGTGGTGTGGCCCACAGCAACCTTCCTGCTGCAGGCAGCGGTCAGGACTTCCAGGGAAGGAGAGCTTCTGCACTGACTGTCGCACCCGGAGCCTCGCAGCACAGTCCTGACTGCCCTGGCGCTGCGGGGGGGTGGCCCCCCGGCTTAGATGCCTCCCACCAGAGGTGCCCGGTGTCCCCGGTGCAGGCGAGGAGGGCTCCTGCGCTGCCTGGGAGGTCCCAGGGGATGCTGGAGGGATGCTGGGGGGGTAGAAGCAGCCCCCCAGCCCGGCTTGCGAAACACGTGCTAAGTCTGCGTCAATTCCATGAGTGTTCCTGGAGCCAGTGGGGTGTGTGGACGCTGCCAGTGGGACCTGCAGCTCAGGCAGAAAATAAAAATATTCCTGGGCAGGGTCTGTGACCGGGGCAGAGCGGGCTGGAGGCAGGTTGGTGTCCGCTGCAGGTTGGGGCAGCTGCAGCGCTGGTGCTGGTGGAGCCGCTCTGACCCTCAAACTCTCCAGGGAGCCTGGCACTGGTGGTGCCTGGGGAGCGTCAGCAGCACCGAGTGGTCCAGGCAGCTGAATGGGGCACAGGGAAAGCAGAGCCCCCCTGGCAGGCAGGACCCCACAGGGACCAGGGCCAGTTACAGGGTGACCAGCTGGTGGGCAACCGAGGACCCTGGCAGCACATGGCAGCTCTTGATGTGCTCAACTGGGCAGGTGGCAATGGGGCATTAACGGGGCTCCTCTCACCTGGCAGGGGGGGCGGCAGTGACTCTGGGTGGGGATTCGTGTTGCTCAGCGCAGGAATTTCCCACGCTTGCTGTAGTGCTGCCTGGGGTCTGTGCCCGGGGCACTGTGGCATCCCCTGGCCGTGCCGTGCCATCGTGCTGCTGCTTGGCATGACCACCAGGGCATCACCCAGCCGTGGGAAGGCGACTCAGCATAACTCCCGGCTGACATGCTTTTTCCCACAACTTCCTCTAAAAGTGGAATCAGCTCAGCTGTGTCCTGCAGGTGACCATGACACTCCTCTGGAGGCAGGGGCTCCCTGCCAGGCACAGGACGGGGGCTCAGCACAAATCACCCAGGAGGCGGCCAGGCCAAGCCGAGCCGAGCTGAGCTGTGCCAGCACCGGGGACACGAGCGGCAGCGCCGGGCGGAGGCGGTGGCGGCTGTCCCTGCGAGGCAGCTGTCAGGGCTGAGTGGTCCCATGGTGGCACCGGGGAAGCACTTTGAGGGGGGAAGCTGCAGCCTGTGGCTGCCGCAGGGAGAGGGGTCCCAGCCATGTGGGTGCAGGCTGGCACTGAGGGCTGGGACGTGGCTCCGTGGGTGCCCGTGCAGTGGCTGCGCTGCCCTGTAGCCTTTCACGGTCACGAGGGCCAAGCCTGGGGGTGGCGACAGGATGGTCCCCCTTCAGTGGGGCTGCTCAGAGCCATGGGGACCCCCCCGGGCCCCCCCTGCCCCAGTCCCTGCAGCCTCTTGGGGAGCAGGGGCACGGGGAGGGGCTGGGGGACGGGCAGGACTGGGCATGGCTGAAGGGGCTTTGCTGGGTGAAACCCCTGCAGCAACGGGGCTGAGCTCAGGCTCCGCAGGGTCGGTGGACCACTGTCGGGGCGAGGAAGAGCCCTGGGCTCCTGCAGGGCTGGGTCCTGCCGGCACCAGGCCTTGGTGCGAGGCAACCGTGGGGGCAACGGGGCTGGGGGCTGCCCAGCTATGGCGGAGCCATGTGCCGGCCTCAGCCCTGAGCACGGGGACTGGCAGGGAGGGGAGGAAGTGCAGGAAATCTCGCAATGGCTGTATGGTCAGCACCGGGTTTCCTGTTCCTCCCCAGGAGCCGGAGCTGCACCAGGTCCAGACTGCGCCGGCCCCGGCCCCGGGAGGACGCCAGCGCCAGCGCCAGCCCCACGGCGGGGACCTCGCGGCACACTCAGGTTGGAGGGGCTGTGCCCCACGGGGCGCTGGCGGGGACAGGGGACCCCTTTGCGGGGCTGGGGGGGGGTCTCGGCCCTGGCGCTCTGCAGGGTTGAGGGCTGTGCCAGGGGACGTCCTGCCCTGCACAGAGAAGTGCCCCAGCACCCTCCTGCTCCTGCTGTGCCCTGGCTGCGGGGCAGGGCACCCCGTGACTGCTTCTGGGACCCGTTTGGCTCCCAATGGCCACCCTGGAGTCGCGGGTGCTGGGACATATCCAGGCTCAGCACCTTCCTCCGGGGCTCGGCACCCTGTCCCCCTCCTGCCACCTTCCCACCCGTGCCCTGGTTCCTGGGAGCTCCCCCGACCCGGTGTGCCCGGCTGCCCCTGCCGCGGGCACAGGGGTGACCATGCCGATGCACAAAATGGGGCCGGAGCTGCCGGACCGCATGGGGCCGGTGGCCCGGGCAGGGCAGGGGCCGTGGCTGCGCTGCCCTCGGGGAGCAGACCCACACACACGGCAGAGGTGACACTGCTGTTTTTGACCCCACACTTCCTCCTCTCCAGCACGGTCCCCGCGGGTCCCAGCTGCCGCGGGGCTTGGGGCGCGCTCAGCCCTCCCACCTGCTTTGAATGCGCTTTGCAAGGCAGATGGCGTGGGGCAGGGAGGACTCTGCTCCCACCGCCGGCCGGCCCGGCCACCGCGTCCCGGTGACGGGGCGATGGGGTGGGAGGGTGTGAGATGCAAAGGGCCCCAGCCACCGCCGAGGGTGGTGCAGGACACGGGGCGGAAGCAGCGGCTCAGGCTCTCCCATGGCTCTGCAGCCTCCTCCTGCCCGGGACGGCGGTGCCATGGGCTTTGGGCCGGAGCTGTGGTGCCCACAAGGGCACAGCGCGCTGCTGCGGCTGCAGGACAGCGAGCTGCGCCTCCTGGAGCTGATGAAGAAGTGGATGTCACAGCGCGCCAAGAGCGACCGGGAGTACGCGGGGATGCTGCACCACATGTTCTCCCAGCTGGAGAAGCAGGAAGGCCCCGGGCAGCTCCGCACCGGCGACCACGGTGGCCAGATCGGGGAGGTAGGGATGCGCCGGTGTGGCAGCTCACCCCGCAGAGCCCAGCGCAGCATGGTGCGGTGCTGGAGGGCGGCCATCCCTGACACCCCATCCCCGCAGTCCTGGTGGGTGCTGGCGAGCCGGACGGAGACGCTGAGCCAGATTCTGCGGCAGCACGCGGAGGAGCTGGTGGCGGGGCCGCTGGCCAAGCTGAGCCTGCTCATCCGTGACAAGCAGCAGCTCCGCAAGGCCTTCAGCGAGCAGTGGCAGCAGCTCAGCCAGGAGTACACCCGGGTATGCAGGTCCCGGCGGGGGGGACTGGGGGGCCCGACCCAGCCCCACTCCCCTGACGGCGTCTCCCTCCCCAGACCACGCAGCAGGAGATGGAGAAGCTGAAGGCACAGTACCGCAGCCTGGTGCGTGACAGCGCCCAGGCCAAGCGCAAGTACCAGGAGGCCAGCAAAGGTGCCTGCCAGCCCAGCCCCCCGCCTCCCCCCTCCCCATCCCTCTCTGTCCCCTCCCGGCTCCCCTCGTGGGTCAGGGATGGCCGGAGCCTGGACCGGGTGGGGGTCCAGGGGTGGGTGGCATGGGGAGAGCCCAGCCTGGACCCTGGGGAGCTGGGCAAAACTGGGGGTTACAGCCTTGGGACACTGCGCTGCGGGTCGGGAGCATCCCTGTGCACAGGGAGGTGTGTGACCACCCTGGGACCACCCTCCCAGCCCCATCACCCCTCACCGCCATCTGCCCCAGCCCCGCCGGGTGCCCATGCCCCTCGCTGGCTGCTCGTGGGGATACGCCACCGGTGACGTGGCAGCAGTGGTGGGTGTTTTCCACGGCCTCTCCCCCCAGACAAGGAGCGGGACAAGGCGAAGGAGAAGTATGTGCGCAGCCTCTGGAAGCTCTACGCCCTGCACAACCAGTACGTGCTGGCCGTGCAGGCGGCAACGCTCCACCACCACCACCACTACCAGCGGGCGCTGCCCAGCCTCCACCAGTCCCTCTACAGCCTGCAGCAGGAGATGGTCCTCGTCCTGTAAGAGCCCTCCCTGCCCCGTGCCCCGCTGCCTGCCCCACACACCGTCCCGGGGCACCCCCGTGGGCCCCGAGACCCATCAGTGTTCCCTCCTCCTGCCAGAGCCCCGCCAGCCACCTGCACCTTCCCTGCCCCATCACCTGCCCCGCACACCCCCGGCCCCTCCTGCTGCAGCCCTCACGGCCATGTTCCGCAGCGCCACAGGAGATGTGGGGACTGAGGGTGCGAGCCAGCGGGACACGGGGACTGGCCAGCCCCGGGCAGCAGGGCTGGGACAGGAGTGGTGGCAGCTGGCCACAGGGGCCCTGGGCTGGGGGGCGCAGGAGCCCGGCAGCCCCCAGCACCCGTGTCCCCGCAGGAAGGAAATCCTCGGGGAATACTACAGCATCAGCAGCCTGGTGCAGGAGGACGTGCTGGCCGTGCACCAGGAAATCGCTGGTGCCATCCAGGCCATCGACCCCAACACTGAGTACAGCGGCTTCGTCCAGAGCCACAGGTACGGCCCCGCGCGGCTGCAGCTGCTCTGCCAGCCATGGGTGCCAGCAGCCGCCGGCACGAGGCAGAGCTGCGCTGGTGCCTGCAGGTATGGCTCCGAGGTGCCGCCAGCTGTGTCCTTTGATGAGAGCTTGCTGGAGGAGACGGAGAGCCTGGTGCCAGGGGAGCTGCAGCTGAACGAACTGACCGTTGAGAGTGTCCAGCACTCGTGAGTGGAGCCGGACTGTGGGCAGGGGCCGCCGCTGCCATCGGCACGGCTCAGCACCGTCCGGCATCTGTGTCTCTTGCAGCCTGACAGCAGTCGAGGAGGAGCTGGCGGCCGCCACGGAGGCCGTGAACAGCAAGGAGCAGAGGGTGCGGGAGCTGCAGGCAGAGATCCGGGGCGAGGAGCAGGGCCGGAGCCCCAGGGAGCGGTGAGGTGTGGCGGTCGGGGGGCGAGGGGCCGGGGGCGGCGGGGGCTGACCGCCCCATCCCATCCCCAGGGTGCACTTGCTGGGCAAGCGGCAGGGTCTGCAGGAGGCGCAGCAGCAGCTCGAGGGGTGCCTCTGCACCCAGGCCAAGCTGCAGGCGCAGCGGGACATGCTGGCGGGGAAGCTGGCGGAGCTGGGTGCCGGGGAGCCCCTGCCCGCCCTGCCTCTGCAGGAGGACCGCCAGTCTGTCTCCTCCGTGGTGAGTCCTGCTCCACCGCGTCCTGGGAGCCGCAGGGCCGGGGCATGCCGGGCTGGGATCGCCCCCCGCCCAGCGTACAGCTCACGCTTTTGTCCAGGAGCAGGAGCGGAGTGGGGCCACTGCGCTGGAGACCCTCAAGAACCACATCTCAGGCATCTTCAGCCCCAAGTACTCGGTGAGTCCCTGGGCACCTCCAGCCACCCTGCCCTCCCACCCAGCCGCCTTGCCAAGCCTCCCAGCCCCTTGGCACCCCCTGCCCTCTCCTCTCCGGTCCCACAGCCCCCTCCTCTCCGTGCTCCAGCCCCTCCAGCCCCTGCTTCCCCTGCCTGCGGTGCTCTGCCCCAGGCACTACTCCGAGGCACCACTGCTGCCCCCAACTCCGGCACGACCCGGGGGCACAGCTGGGCTCACCCCATCTCCATCCAGCTGCCGCCCCCCGTGCCCCTGATCCCGGAGGTGCAGAAGCCGCTGTGCCAGCAGGTCTGGTACCACGGGGCCATCCCGCGCTCAGAGGTGCAGGAGCTGCTGAGCTGCAGCGGGGACTTCCTGGTGCGGGAGAGCCAGGGCAAGCAGGAGTACGTGCTCAGCGTGATGTGGGACGGGCAGCCCCGGCACTTCATCATCCAGGCTGCCGACGTGAGTGACTACAGGCGGGGAGAGACGGCCGGGGGTGTCCCTGTGCAGGCAGGCAGGGGTGTGAGTGTGAGTGCATGGGGGGGTGTGCAGTACAAGTTGTGAGCGCTCGTCCTTGCACGGGCCAAGGGTGTGAGCCCTGCATCGTGCATGTGAATGCCCACTTGTGCATGCTTGCCGTGCCCGGTGTGCGTGGATGTCCTGCGCCCACGTGCATGTGTGCACACTCATCCACGTGTGCACAGCCATGCACCCCAGCCCTTGTGAGCACACCCACGTGTGCGTGCAGGAAAACCCCTCAGCCTCCCCTCCCCACAGAACATGTACCGTCTGGAGGGGGAAGGCTTCCCCACCATCCCGCTGCTCATCGAGCACCTCCTGCAGAGCCAGCAGCCCATCACCCGGAAGAGCGGGATTGTCCTGGCCAGGGCCGTGCCCAAGGTGACAGTAGGCAGTGGGGAGGAGGAGAAGTCCCCTGCGCATGGGGCAGCCCTGCCCGAACCCCGCTCCGGCCCACGGCTGGGCTGGGAGCCCCAAGCACGCTTCTCCAGCCAGACGTGGTGACTCAGCCCGCGGGGAGGGATGGGACGGACCAGGGGGCTGGGGACCCCCCTCCGGGGCTCCGTGAGAGGGAGTTGCAGGGGCAGGGGGGGATGTGGGCCTGGGGCGGGCTGGGGGACGTCTCACCGCATTCAGTGTCCACTTGCTGCAGGACAAATGGGTGCTCAACCACGAGGACGTGCTACTGGGGGAGCGCATCGGCCGGGTGAGTCAGGGTGCTCTGGTCCCTGCCTGTGCGGGGTCTGTGGGGGGACAGGGCTGTCCCACGGGCTCTGCGGGAGAGCAGGGATGTCCCACGGGGTCTGTGGGAGGGCAAGGGTTGCCTCGGGCCACATCATGGCAAGTCGTGCTGCTGCACCCATGTGTCTCGGCAGGGTAACTTTGGGGAGGTGTTCAGTGGCCGCCTGCGCGCTGACAACACCCCCGTGGCTGTGAAATCCTGCCGGGAAACCCTCCCGCCTGAGCTCAAGGCCAAGTTCCTGCAGGAAGCCAGGTCTGTGCGGCCGTCACCCTTGTCCCGGCCCATCTGTCTGTCTGTCCTCGGGACTTGGGGCTGTTCAAACCTTCTTGGCACTGCAGCATCCGTGTGCTGAGGGCCGTGTCCCCAGGCCAGTCCTGGGGGTGGCATGGACATGGCCTGTGTGGTGGGCAGCTGGCCCCTCACAGGCTCACAGTGCCCGTCCTTGTCCCCACAGGATCCTCAAGCAGTACAACCACCCGAACATCGTCCGGCTCATCGGTGTCTGCACCCAGAAGCAGCCCATTTACATCGTCATGGAGCTCGTGCAGGGTAAGCAGCCCCATCCTGCAGCCCCCACTCTGCCGGGCCAGCCAGAGCACGCATGTGCAAGCTCGCCACGGTGTGCCAGGGCAGCCGCCCACTGGCTCCGCAATCCTGGGTGCAGGGGGGGACTTCCTGAGCTTCCTGCGCAGTGAGGGGCCCCACCTGCGGGTGAAGGAGCTGATCAAGATGACGGAGAACGCTGCCGCCGGCATGGAGTACCTGGAGAGCAAGCACTGCATCCACAGGTGGGCTCCAGCAGCTGCGGGTGGGTGCTGGGCAGGGCAGGGGGAACCCCGGAGCCCTCGCTGCCCCCCATCCTGTGCCAGGCAGAGGCCCCTGGGGACAGCCGGACGTGCGGCTGATGGCTCTGGGCCGTCCTAGGGACCTAGCCGCTCGCAACTGCCTGGTGACAGAGAAGAATGTCCTGAAGATCAGCGACTTTGGGATGTCCCGGGAGGAAGAGGATGGCATCTACGCCTCCACAGGGGGGATGAAGCAGATCCCTGTGAAGTGGACTGCCCCCGAAGCACTCAATTATGGTATGGCATGGAGCCGGGCATGGCCTGGCAGCCCCGTGGCACAGCTGGGAGCTAGGAGTTTGGGGCACACCATCCTGCTCCCCTACTCCTGGTCCAGGGGGGGAGGCAGAGAGAGCCGGGGCACCCCAGCCCTCGTCAGCAAGGGCACAGCCAGGGCAGCGGTGCCATGGGTGTCCCCAGCCACCAGCATCCATCCTGCCCCACATCCCCAGGCCGATACAGCTCTGAGAGCGATGTCTGGAGCTTCGGGATCCTGCTGTGGGAAGCCTTCAGCCTGGGCGCCGTCCCCTACGCCAACCTCAGCAACCAGCAGATGCGAGAGGCGGTGGAGCAGGGTGAGGGACGTGGCCGGGGTCCGGCTCTCGGGGGCCACTGCGGGGTCATGGGCCCAGCACTGCGGGTCCACTGTGGAGCTGTGCCCACGGGACGGGACTTGGGGGGGTGTGGGGCAGGTGGCCCGGGCTGCCATGTCCCCATCCCTGCCGCCCCCCAGGCATGCGGCTGGACCCCCCGGAGCAGTGCCCCGAGGAGGTGTACCGGCTGATGCAGCGGTGCTGGGAGTACGACCCCCGCAAGCGGCCCAGCTTCAGCACCATCCACCAGGACCTCATCGCCATCCGCAAGAGGCACCGGTGAGGGGGAGCACCGGGCCGAGGGCAGCGCCCTGACGGCCCCACTCAGGACAGCACCGTGTACCCCGTATCCATCCCGCCGGCGGCGTGCGTCCCTCGGGCAGGGCCTGCCGGGGAAGCGGGTGCTGCAGGGTGGCCGGACGCGGCTGTGCCCCCTCCCCAGCCCGGGGCAGGGGGCTCCTGCACGCCCCGGGACACGGCACCCACAGATCCCGCCTAATAAACGAACGAGCTCTGCAGCACCGCGTCCGTGGGGGGTTTCGGGGGGGGCGCAGACCCCGTGGCAGCCAGCGGGACCACGCGCCTGCGCTGCACCGGGGACGGGGCGCACCGGGACGGCCCCCCCGAGGCTGCCGGAGGTGTCCCCCAGGCTACCGGGGGGGATGGCCGGGCCTGCCCCGGGGCTGTGGGGGTCCGGGCCGGGCCAGTCCCCGGCGCCGCGGTGGGGCCGGCTGGGCCCCGGGCGCTCGGGGGTCGCGGGCGGGCCGGTGCCGCGCTGCCCGGCGGAGGGGGCGGGCGGGCGGCGGGGCCGGGGCCGGGCCCGGGGCCGGGCGGGGCGGGGCGGCGGGCGGGGCCTGGCCCATCCCGGCCGCGGCAGCCGGCGGGCCCGGGGCGGGCGATGTGAGGAGCCGGGGACGGGCCGCGGAGCCGCCCAGGGTAAGAGCGGAGCGGCCGCGCCCCCGGAGCCGTCCCGCGGTGGGCGGCCCCGGCCCTCCCCGCCTTCGGCCCGGCCCTCCCCGGCCCTCCCCGGCCCGCTCCCCTCCCCTCCCCGCGCCGGGCCGCGGCGCAGAGGCCCCGGGCTGCCCGGCTCGGCGGGGCCGCCGCCGCCGCGGCCTGGCCTGGCCTGGCCTGGCCTGGCCTGTCCCGTCCCGTCCCCAGCCCCGAGGCGGCCCTGGGCCCCTGCCGCCCGCCGGCGCCGCTCCAGCCCGGGCTATAAATACCCGGCGCCGGATTAAGCGAAGTAGGACGCGGGGAGGGGGGCCCGAGGAGGAGGAGGAGGGGGGTGGTGGCGGTGGCGGTGGCGAGGGGCGGCGGGGGCAGGCTGGGCAGGTAGGCAAGGGGACGGGAGCACCGGGCCGGGCTGCCCGGCCCCAGGGCCCCCGGCAGGGCTCAGCCCCGGGCGAGGGCAGGAGGCGCCGTCCCGGCCTGTGCCACACCGGGCCCGCGTCCCCCGGGCCCCCCGCCCCCGGCCCGTCCTCGGCCCCGGCCCCGCGGCTGCGCTGGCGGCGGCACCGGCACCGCTCTGCCCCGGCGCAGGTCTGTCCCTGCGGCCCTCCGGGATGAAGCTGAAGAAGCAGGTGACAGTGTGTGGAGCTGCCATCTTCTGCGTGGCCGTCTTCTCCCTCTACTTGATGCTGGACAGGGTGCAGCACGACCCCACGCGCCACCAGAGCGGGGGCAACTTCCCCAGGGTGAGCGGCAAGGCTGTGGGGATGGGAGAGTGGGCAAGTGGGACAGGGCTAGCGGAAGCCAGCCGGCACAGCCCGAGGCCGCTCAGTTGCCTGGGGCTTGTTCCCTGCTGCTGTCAGTGCACGCAGGGGCCGGGAGCGACCTGTCAAAGGGCACTGGAGGCTCTCACTGTGGCGTCTGTGTCCCCAGAGCCAGATCTCGGTGCTGCAGAACCGCATCGAGCAGCTGGAGCAGCTGCTGGAGGAGAACCACGAGATCATCAGCCACATCAAGGACTCAGTGCTGGAGCTGACGGCCCACGCGGAGGGGCAGCCGGCACTGCCCCACCACACGACCAATGGCTCCTGGGTGCTGCCCCCTGAGAGTCGCCCGAGCTTCCTCTCCGTCTCCCCACAGGACTGCCAGTTCGCCCTGGGGGGCAAGGGCCAGAGCCCAGACCTGCAGGTGAGGGGCCAGCGTCTCAGCCCAGCAGCCCAGGGCCCATCTCTGCTAGTGTGAGGGGGTCTGTTCCAGGGCATCTGTGGGGTCCCGGCCCTACTCTGTTGGGGGTCTCTCAATCCGGTGTCTGCCCTGAGCCCTGTCTCCCACCTGGCAGATGCTGGCTGTGTACTCCCTGCTGCCCTTTGACAACCAGGATGGCGGTGTGTGGAAGCAGGGCTTTGATATCACCTATGAGCCCAATGAGTGGGACACTGAGCCCCTGCAGGTGTTCGTGGTGCCACACTCCCACAACGACCCCGGTGAGCAGCGGGCGAAGGCGAGCAGGGGAGGGGAAGGGCTCGCTCAGCCTCTGCCGCCCCACACTGCTGGTGGGGAAGGGCTGGGCCCCGCGCAGTGACCCCCCATGTGTGCTGGCAGGCTGGATCAAGACCTTTGACAAGTACTACTATGACCAGACACAGCACATCCTCAACAGCATGGTGCTGAAGATGCAGGAGGACCCGCGCCGGCGCTTCATCTGGTCTGAAATCTCCTTCTTTTCCAAGTGGTGGGACAACATCAGTGCCCAGAAGCGGGCTGCGGTGCGGAGGTAGGGCCGCCCGCCTGGCCCCGCTGTCTGGCACCGTCCCTGCCCAGAGGCAGGGGGCTGCGGGACGCGCCGGCTGGGAGCACGGGGTGCATGAGGGAAGGGCCCTGGGGAGACGAAGGCTGCCCTGGCTGCAGTGCAGTGGCCGTGGGCTCCACACTGCTCACCATGGGAGCAGTGCCAGCAACTTCTCAGTGCCACGAGATGTCAAAACCACAGCAGTGTGGAGGGAGAGCCAGGGTGCTGCCAGCACTGGGGCCTCCGCACTGGGGGCCTGAGGGGCTGGGGGAGGCAGGTCTCGCCCTGCGCTGCTCCCTGTGCTCACAGGGCTGGGAAACTCCCTCTCGTCGCTGTAACGGTGAGCACTGCTGCAGAGCCTGGGTGGTGCCAGCGCCTCGCAAGGCCCAGGGCACCCTCAGGGGGGCGGGAGACCTGGAGAGCAGGATTGTGTGGTGGGAGAGGGCCCCCTTGTCGGCCCCCCTGGCCCGCGAGGGCTGGGGGTGGAGGGCAGAAGGAACATGGGCTGCAGGGCACAGTGGAAGGCATTGGCCTGTGTGGGGATGGGCTGTGGTTGGGGTCTCAGCCAGCGTGGTGCTGTGGAGGGAGGGATGTCTGCGTGGGGACAGTACGGGCATGCCAGCCAGGGGCTGCGGAGGCTGCGGGTGGGACCCAGGTGGCTCCAAGATGGGGGAGGCTCTGTCATGGACACAGGGTTCTCCACAGGGCTCTGCCCAGACCTGATTGTGTCTCATGTGTCCCCCTTGCAGGCTGGTTGGCAACGGGCAGCTGGAGATGGTGACGGGTGGCTGGGTGATGCCTGATGAGGCCAATTCCCACTACTTCGCCATGATCGACCAGCTGATCGAGGGGCACCAGTGGCTGGAGAAGAACATCGGTGAGAGCTGGGTGGGATGCTGGGCAGGAGGGGCAGAGTGCTGGCTGGGGGTCTGTGCCAGTGGGCACCCCCGTCCGTGGCAGGAGCCTGCTCACGGGAGGCACTGCTGGGCCCAGAGCGTGGCTGACGGGTCTCTGTGCCCCCAGGTGTGACGCCCCGGTCGGGCTGGGCTGTCGACCCCTTTGGGCACAGCTCCACCATGCCCTACCTGCTGAAGCGCTCCAACCTGACGGGCATGCTCATCCAGCGTGTGCACTACGCCATCAAGAAGCACTTTGCTGCCACCCAAAACCTGGAGTTCATGTGGAGACAGACATGGGGTGAGGGGCTGCTGGGAGGTGACCACAGAGGGGGCTTTGCTGGGGTGAGGGCAGCAGGGAACAGCTACCGACTGCTTTGCTGTGCGGATGGCGAGCTGAGCACCAGGAGGTGATGTCTCTGCTCTGCAGCAGTGTTGCCCTGTGGGACAGCCCCAGGGTGACTCCCCAACTGCCTCCGTGCCTGGCATTCTGGGGGAGGCGGCTATGCTCTCTGGGGTCCAAGGGGGTGAGCCTGTGTGCCAGGTCTGCACCCATGTGCCCATGGGTCCCCCTGCTCGGGCATAGGCAAGGGAGAGCCATTGCTGGTGCTCATCTGTCCTTGGTCCCACAGATCCAGACGCCAGCACCGACATCTTCTGCCACATGATGCCCTTCTATAGCTACGACGTGCCCCACACCTGTGGGCCAGACCCCAAGATCTGCTGCCAGTTTGACTTCAAGCGCCTGCCGGGTGGCCGGATCAACTGCCCGTGGAAGGTGCCTCCCCGAGCCATCACCGATGCCAACGTGGCAGAGCGGTGAGTGCTGCTGGGGCAGGGGCAAGCAGCGCTGAGCCCCACGGCCCTGTCTGGGAGCCAGCCTCACACCCTGGCCCCCCCATGGCAGAGCCCAGCTGCTGCTGGACCAGTACCGCAAGAAGTCCAAGCTGTACCGCAGCAAGGTGCTGCTGGTGCCCCTGGGAGATGATTTCCGCTACGACAAGCCGCAGGAGTGGGATGCCCAGTTCCTCAACTACCAGCGCATCTTTGACTTCCTCAACTCCCGGCCCAGCCTCCATGTCCAGGTACGTGCAGGGAGGTCTGGGGCAGCGCGGCAGTCTGGGGGGAGCAGGACCCCGCAGGTGGAGGGTGTGGGAAGGCCACCGCAGTGCCCAGTCGGAGGGCAGACAGTGCTGGGAGGGGTGGTGGGAGCCCCCGGCCACAGGAGCCACAGCAGCTCCTCAACGCTGCCCATGCCATCCCTGCAGGCACAGTTTGGGACACTTTCCGATTACTTTGATGCCCTGTACAAGAAGATGGGCATTGTGCCGGGAATGAAGCCGCCTGGGTTCCCAGTGCTGACTGGGGATTTCTTCTCCTACGCGGACCGGGAGGATCACTACTGGACAGGCTACTACACCTCCCGGCCTTTCTACAAGAGCCTGGACCGGGTGCTGGAGGCCCACCTCCGGTGAGGGGAAGCGGGCTGCGTCCCGGGGCAGGGGTTGTGTGCAGGGGCACGGGCAAGGGTTGGCTGGGCAGCACCCGGGAGCCCCGGCAGTCCCCCGGTCTGCGCCCGGCCACCAGCGCCCTGGGGGTGGCCCAGGCACAGCCCAGGCAGTGCCAAGCCCTCGCCCAGCCCCAGGGCAGTGTGTGCCCTCCAACCCAACCAGGTCCCCCCAAGGCCAGGCCCCTGTGCGTGGAGTGCGCTGGCTGCGCGCTGTTGGTGCGAGGGCAGGCTGGGCTGGCTGCTCCTCCTCTGCCCTCTGCTCTGGCACTGCTCATCCCGGAGCGTTGGGGCACCTCAGCAAGGACCCTCGGTGACTCTGTCCCTGCGCAGGGGGGCAGAGATCCTGTACAGCCTGGCGCTCGCCCATGCCCGCCGCGCTGGCACTGATGGCAGGTACCCGCTCTCCGACTACTCCCTGCTGAGCAACGCGCGCCGCAACCTGGGCCTCTTCCAGCACCACGACGCCATCACTGGCACTGCCAAGGAGGCTGTGGCAGTTGACTATGGAGTCCGGTGCGTGCAAGGGGATGGGATGCAGCCCTGGGGGACCTGTCTCGCGTGGGAGTTGGTGGGCATGGGGCTGGGAGCGTGGTTGGGTGTGGGGGTCCCATGGGGCTCCTCTCACAGGGGGATGTTGGGGGAACGCTGGGACAGGACGGGGGATGTTCCCAGGTGCCTCACTCTGCCTGTGCCCCAGGCTGCTGCACTCCCTCACGAACCTCAAGCGTGTCATCATCAACGCTGCGCATTACCTTGTGCTGGGGGACAGGGACGCCTATCGCCACGACCCTGCTGCACCCTTCCTCGGCATGGTGAGCAGCACCTCTCTCCCTGGCTCCCCGCGCCCCAGATGCCCCATGCCTCCAGGGAGCACAGCCCTGCCTGCCGGCTCTGTGCTGGGTCGGGGCTCGGGGAAAGAGCCCCAGCCTTTACTGCTCCCCTCTCTCCCCAGGATGACACGCGCCCCAACCAGGACTCCCTCCCAGAGAGAACAGTGGTCAAACTGGACACCTCGCCCCGGTAGGGACTGCCTGCCTTGCTCTCAGGGCATGTGGAGCCGTGGTGGGGCAGTGAAGGGAGTACCTGGGACTCTGTGAAGCAGTGGGTGGGTGCACGTGGGTGTTGCGGGGCATGGGGCACCTGTGATGCCGTGGGGCTGGGGTGGCCATCCCTGTGTTACCCCACCCCACAGGTTCCTGGTGGTGTTCAACCCGCTGGAGCAGGAGCGCCTGAGCATCGTGCCGGTGCTGGTGGACTCCCCACACGTGCATGTGCTCTCCGAGGAGGGGCAGCCTCTGCCTTCCCAGCTCAGTGCGCACTGGGGCTCTGCCACCGACATGGTGCCCGACGTCTACCAGGTATGGGGTGCCCCGGTGCCACTGCCCGCCCCCATCCTCAGCCTGCACAGCCTGTGCGTCCCAGCCTCCTGTTCTCGCACACTGCTCTCACGGTCAGGACACCCCATGAGGCCTCCTCTGTGACAAGTGTCCCCGCACCACAACACAAGCTTCCACTGCTTGTGAACCCCCAGGCCCCCCTCAGCAGAGGCCCCAGAAGTGCCAAGCCAGGGTCTTTGCCCTGACGACAGGGACAGGTTGGACGGGGCTTTGAGCAACCTGGTCTAGTGGGAGGTGTCCCTGCCCATGGCACGAGGGGTGGAACTAGATGATCTTTAAGGTCCCTTCCAACCCAAACCATTGTATGATTCTATGACAGCCAGCAGGTCCCCATGTTGCAGCTGCCCTTCTGTGGAGGGGTAGCTCTGATCTCCATGCTGCCCGCAGGTGTCTGTCCTAGCCCGCCTGCCTGCGCTGGGGCTGCGTGTGCTGCAGCTGCACAAGTCCTTCAATGGCCACACCACTCTGAAGTCCTCTGTGCGCCTGTACCTGCACGGCCGGGACTTGCCTGTGCGCAAGCAGGAGGCCATACCTGTGCACGTCTTCCCAGCCACCGCCGATGACTTCTGCCTGGAGAACCAGCACCTGCAGGCCTGCTTTTCGGGACACTCAGGCCTGCTGCAGGCAAGCGCAGGGGTCTAAATAACGGGTGGAGTGGGGGTGAAGGAGGGGAGGGGGACACAGCACTGCCTCCTGCAAGGTGTGCTCACGGCTGTGTCGGCCCGCACTGTGCAGAGCATCCGCCGAGCTGGGGAGGAGCGGGAGCAGAGGGTGAGCAGCGAGTTCTTCGTCTACGGCACCAGGACTTCCAAGGACAAAAGCGGAGCCTATCTGTTTCTGCCTGACGGTGAGGCCAAGGTACGGGCACAGCCTCGAAGAGCCAGGTAGCAGCTATACCTGCGGCCACATGACACTCCTGCAGGCAGCAGTCTCAGCGCAGCCCTCCTTCCCCCACAGCCCTACGCCCCCAAGGACCCCCCAGTAGTGAGGGTGACGGAAGGACCCCTCTTCTCAGAGGTCGCCAGCTACTACCAGCACGTCCAGACCATGGTGCGGCTTTACAATGTGCCAGGTGAGACAACGTGGGGCTGTGCTGGGGAGATCGCTGTCCCCGTGGTGCTGGGCGATGCTGCCTGGGGGACCCAGCCCCTCACTGCCTGCCTGCAGGGGTGGAGGGCCTGTCCCTGGATGTATCTTGCCTGGTG
Organism: Himantopus leucocephalus; assembly: GCA_003993805.1. Taxonomy (NCBI): domain Eukaryota; kingdom Metazoa; phylum Chordata; class Aves; order Charadriiformes; family Recurvirostridae; genus Himantopus; species Himantopus leucocephalus. The sequence continues at coordinate 22,255,793 of RSEF01000010.1, read as the reverse complement.
GACATCCGCGACCATATCAACAAGGAGCTGGCCCTGCGCTTCAGCACTGACATCGAGAGTGATGACACCTTCTTCACAGACCTCAACGGTTTCCAGGTATCCAGCAGCCTGGGGAGGGACAGCAGCCACCCTTGTGGGGACAGTGCCCTGCCACTGGGCACCGCAGGAGCCACCTCCAGCCACTGTCACCTCTGTCCCTTGGCAGATCCAGCCCCGCAGGTACCAGCGGAAGCTGCCACTGCAGGCCAACTTCTACCCCATGCCTGCCATGGCCTACATCCAGGACACGCAGAGCCGCCTGACGCTGCACACAGCCCAAGCCCTGGGGGTCTCCAGCCTCGGCAGCGGTGAGCTGGCCCTGCTGGGACCGTGGGGCTGTGCCTCAGTGGGCCTGCCACAAAGCTGGGGCTGCCCACGGCGGGGGACGCTGGGGAGGAGAGTGCTGCAGGGTGGGCGCAGGAGGATGCTGGGCAGGAGGGTGCTGCAGCATGGGCGCAGGGTGCCCTGGTCCTGCTGTCTCTGGGGGCTCCCTGGCTGCCCCCCGTCCTGTGGGAGCGTTTTCGTGCACGGCAGCAGAGGGGCCCTGTGGGGCAGCTGGCTCCTGCTAAAGCCCAGGATGCTGAGACCCCCTCTCTGCAGGCCAGCTGGAGGTCATCCTGGACCGGCGCCTCATGCAGGATGACAACCGGGGCCTGGGCCAAGGGCTGAAGGACAACAAGCAGACCTGCAACCGGTTCCGGCTCCTCCTGGAGCGGCGCACCACTGCCAACAAGGTTCGTGGGCTGTGAGGCTGCAGGATGGGGTTCAGGCAGGGTGCCGCTCGCCCGGAGAGCCCAGCCCTGCCTTGGGACAGAGCAGGGTGGAGGTGTCTGCAGAAACCCACGTGTGTGACTGGGTGCAGTGTCTCCTCCCCTGCTGCCCCGCGGTCCCTCTGGCCATCGTGCCGGCGCTGCACAGTGCACGAGGATGGGCCTGGAGTAGGGGGTGTGTGGGGAGGGTGTGCGGAGCCACGCCACCCTTGTAATCACAGTGTTCTTGTCCCGTCGCCTCACTGCCCTCTATGCATGCGCCACGTCACCCATTCAGAGCTCCAGCTTCTTTTCCAAACTGGCCTCCATGTTTAAAGCCTTGGGCTTCCCCAGCGCCAGGACTGGCAGCCCAGAGGTAACGGCCGGCCTGGCCGCACTGTCTCTCCCTGTCTCGTGCTCTAGCTGCTAGCGACTAGCCTAGCCAGGCCCCGTAGCAGGCCTGTAGTTTGACCGTCGGCCAGCCAGGGTCCGTGCAGGCTGCCTGGACGGTGTCTGCCCTCCCTGTTCGGGTGCTGGGGAGGGTCAGCCTGGGCGGGAGCAGCTCTGGGTGCCCTGTGCTGGCAGCTGCCTGTTCTCCGAGCGCTGCTGGAGGGGCTGCAAGGAGCGGGGGGCCCCATGGCCCTGTCCGGGCTCTGCCTGGCCCGGCCGCTCCCCTGGCCTGCACTGACCCGTGTGCTCTTTGGCAGGTGCAGGATGGCCGTCCCGTCAGCTTCCCCTCCCTGCTGAGCCACATCACCTCCATGCACCTGAATGCCGAGGCCCTGGTCATGCCCGTGGCCCAGGAGAAGCCGGTCCCACCAGCCCTTCGCTCCTTCATGCCCCTTTCCAGCACTCTCCCCTGCGACTTTCACATCCTTAACCTGCGGATGCTGCAGGCAGAGGTGAGCTGCGTGCCGTGAGCGGGGCAGGCACGGCCCGGGGCAGCAGGACTCTCGAAGGGGGTCTGGCACCCGCTGTCCCCAGTGTTGCACCTCACACCCCGGCTCCCCAGCAGGATGACTCCCTTCCCTCAGCTGAGGCGGCCCTCATCCTGCACCGCAAAGGCTTTGACTGCAGCCTGGAGGCCAAGAACCTGGGCTTTAACTGCACCACCAGCCAGGGCAAGGTAAGACTGGGCTGCCACCTCCACCCACCGCCGGGTCAGAGGCAGTGGCCCCCGGCACATCTGGCGCCAGGCCTGCCTCCTGTGCTCGTGCCAAGCCAGGACGGAGGCTAGAGGGGGCCCCCAGGTCCCCCAGCACCAGTGTCCCAGAACTGGTGGCTGGTCAAGAGTCCCACAGTGCGGCACACAGCCCCGCTGTGTCCCTTGCCCAGGCAAAGCTGGAGAATGGTGGTTCATCAGGAAGGGGGTCTGGAGCCTTGCATGAGCCCTGCATCCCCCATCGAGGAGGGGCTGGGTCAGCGTGGTGCCCTGGGTGCTGTGGGGAGCCTGGGAACCGGCTGCTGGCACGTGTGGGGCTGCCCTGTGCATGGTGCTGCGCTGCCGTGCACCATGTCCTGCTCATCTGGGCCACTCACCCTTCTCCCTCCTCTCTCCCTAGCTGGCCCTGGGCAGCCTGTTCCAGGGGCTGGAGCTGGGGTCCCTGCAGCCCACCTCGCTGACCTTGATGTACCCGCTGGGCACAGCCTCCAACAGCACCAACATCCACCTGGACCCCATGGAAATCGCCACTTTCCGCATCCGCCTGGGGTAGCATCTCCCGGAGCGTGAGAGGAGCAGACTGGCTGGGCAGCGTGGGAGCAGCCACTGAGCCCAGCAGCACCAGCACGGCCCAGGAGAGGCTGGGCCAGGGGCCCATGGCAGGCAGGCGGGCGCTGGGCAGGAGGTGCCGGACTTGCAAAGGCTGCTGCCTTCTAATTTATTAGTCCTGTGTTCTCAGATAGATTTCAGAAGTGAACTGCAGAGGCTGCCGGACGCTGCCTGGGTGTAGAGGGCACGGGCCGGGCACTGCTCCGAGGAGAGCATGGCTGGCAGGGGCAGCGGGCCGGGCTCTGCTGCTGCCGGCAGCATGGGCACAGCTGCCCTGCTGCATTCGCTCGGCTGCCCTGGGAGGGTGCCCACCCCGGTGTCTTGGGGCAGGGGCCTGCCAGGAGCCTGGTGGGGTGGGGGCAGCTGGCCGGGGAGGTGCTGTGGACTGGAGACTGAGCTCGCCTGGAGCTTGTAGGAAACACGAGGCTGTTTCAAAGGGCCTCAGTCTGTGTCTGGTTTGTGGTTCTCACACTGGTCGCGTGGGGGAGTCGGAACAGTGCTCCACGGGGAAACCGGGCAGCACCCCGAGGCAGCGGGTAGGCTGGGAGCAGTGGCCAGGACCGGTCTGGTTGTGCCAGGTGGGCTGTGGGCTGCCAGGGCTGTGCCACGCTCTGCTCCATGGGGTCCCTGCCCTGCTGGTGCTCCCGGAGCTGAGCCTGGCGTGGGGCTCTGGGCACATGTGAGAGGCCAGTGGCATGGCTACACCCAGCCACACCGGGGGGCAGGCAGCGTGTGGTGCCAGCAGGACCATGGGGGACGGGGCGCAGACCGAAGTTAGGCAGCTCCCTGTGCAAGCGGCAACACGTGTGTTAAGTGTGGGAACGGCCCTTCCTAAATTCAGTGTTTTCAGGCACCTTTTCGGTGTGAGCCTGGCAGCCTGGTCCGCTGGGGCTGTCGGTGGTGGAGGGGCAGGTGCTGACAGTCACTGGGGACCCTCGTGTGCCCCAGGAAGGGAGGGGATGGGGAGGGGGGGGGGCCATACTGCTGCAGCACCTGCACAAGCACCCCTGCACTGCTGGGGCGAGCACCCGGCGCAGCAGCCTCCTGGGCCCAGGGGTTGCCGGCTGCTCTCAGGGCTGAAACGCCTGCAGCTGCTGAGTGAGCCGGACCCTGATTCTGTGCACCCGGCCGTGGGGCGCTGCCGTGGGGCGCTGCTGAGGGGCACTGCCGTGGGGCGCTGCTGGCCATGCCCAGCTGTCCAAACCAGGCTGAAATGGAGTGGTACAAAGCCCTCAGCCAGCGGCGATACTCTGGCACACAAGGAGCAGCATGGCTGGCCAGTCTGTGGTGCTCCGGGACTGCGGGAAGCCGTGTCGCCAGGAGCATCCTCCCAGTTGCTGTGGGGACCGCAGGGGCTGCCGCACTCCCCTGGCCCCACCGGGGCTAATTACTGGGAAGGGCCGCAGGGAGGGCTGGCGAGGATGCGGTGCTGGCTGAGCTTTGTCTCGGTTTCCCGCATGGCCTCTTTGGCCATGGCCCCGAGAACGGGCAGAGCGCATGGAGCTGGCACGGAACAGCCCTGGCAGCTCAGACCTTTGCACTGCCCCGGCACAGGGCAGGGCAGGACCCCAGGCCTGGTGCGTGGCTGGGGGTGTGAGCACGCTGCAGGGCTGTGCTGGGGAGCGGGGGACCTGAGCTAGCACAGCGTGCCACCGGCGGCTCTGCCGGAGCCTGGCTAATGGTGTGGCTGGCGGGGGGCCAGGCTGCTGGCACAGGGTGCACTGCCCACCGGGGCTGAGCTGCCGAGGGGCTGCAGCACAGCCTGCCCGCCACAGCCCCAGGGCCAGGCGCTCGCCCCGCACCCCAGCCTGGCCTGTGGCCCTCGGCCGTGATGCCGGGAGACCCAGACGGGCTGAGATGCCCAGCCAGGGCCCATGGACCCGGCGTCTGGTGCCCGCTGCAGGGTGGGGAAGGCGCCTCCCGTCCTGCACTTGGCCCCTGAGAAGCTCATTAGTGATGTTCCCGCCTCCCGCCCCGGTCCCTGCGGAGCAGGCAGTGAGTGCAGGAGGCTCTAATGGCTCCAAGCGGCTCTTGATGGGCCGCAATGGAGGCGGGAGCAGGAGGGGCTGTGGTTTCTGCCTCCACCGGAGCCAGAGCTGCCTCTGCCCGGGGAAGATGCTGGGTGGGCTCCTGCTCCGGTTGCTCCTCGTGATGGCTCTGTGCCCCGGCCTCCTTGGGACAGGTACAGCACCGCTCCCGCCCCTGCTGCTCCCTGAGCCCATCCTCCCCGTCCTTGTTGGGGCCTTGTCCCTTGTGGGCTGCTCCCGATGGCCCGTGGTGGAGGCTGGGGGGTCTGTGCCGGGTGGCGGTTGTCTGCACTGGGGATGGTGGCACAGGCGTGGTGGTGCCGGGGCTGGTCCCACTGCAGCACATCTGCGGGGTGAGGAGTGTTGTCCCTGTGGGGTGATGGGGAATGGAAGGAGGTTCAGCACAGGGAGACTGGGGCTTTCCCCTCCCCTCTGCTGCCATCACGCTCCTCGCCCGTGTTTGCCCTTGTCGGGGCCGTGGCGAGCGCTGGAGGTCATGGCACACATGGGGCCTGGGCCACCAGCAGGCAGCGCTGGGTGGGGGCTGTGCTCAGCCGGCGCTGCCGTGGGGCTGGAGCCCGGCTGTGAGCCGAGCCCACCCCGAGGGACGAGCTGGGGGCTCCCGTGCCGTGGTGGTGAGGCCCCATGGGGCAGGGCGCTCCCAGCCGTGCTGGGGCTGGGGAAGGCTGCGCTCCGCAGCGTCCCTGCGAGGGCCACCTCGCTGGGGCTGGCATGCTGTCCCACTGGCACCGTGCTGGCTGCTGGCAGCGGGGGCTGAGCCCCGGCGCTCACCAAGCGCCCGCTCCTTGCCGCAGTCTCGGTGCAGAACCTGCACCTCTGTGAGGGCTATGCTGGCCCCGACGGCCGCTACCACCCCGGCTTCTACTGCCCACGGCTGACCGACCCCGCCGGCCACCGCTACTGCTGCCGCCCCAGCCCACTCGCCCTAAAATCCTGCTGCTCCCAGCTGGCCGTGGAGGCCCTCACCGGGGTGAACCTCTCCAGCCTGGCCAGCCCGGGCCTCCTCCGGTGAGCGGGGCTGCAGCGCGGCCGTGGTGTGCGGGACTGCGGTGCCTGGGAGGAGGGAGGGGGCGGCGGGGGCTCCGGGCTGGCGTGGAGTCACCCCTGGGGCCCAAAGCGCGGGGGGGCAGTGTGGGGGCCGTGGCCACCCCCTCCTGAGGTGCTCCCCCCACACCCCCCCCCCCGCAGGAACCCGCTGGCGCTGCCCTTCGTGGGGCTCTACGGGCTCTTCATCATCCTCCTCATGGCCGTCGACCTCGTCCACTTCTACCGGACCCGGCGCTGCCGCCTCGGCCGCCTCCTGCCCCGCGCCTGCCGCCCGCCCTGCCGCCACCCGGGGGGGCCGCGGCCCCGCTCCCCGCTGCCCCCCGCTGCCCCCGGCCGGGCGTGCTGAGGGGGGGCAGCGGGCGGGGGG
>RSEF01000010.1:22190519-22241729 GCA_003993805.1 Himantopus leucocephalus | reverse complement strand
GGGTGCAGGGGAAGGGTGGCAGCGGGTCTGCCGGGCGGCTGGGGGGGCTGCGGCGGGCGGGTGTGGGATTAAGGACACGACGGGGCGGGAGGGGGTGTGGGGACCAGTGATGCCGGGGGTGGAGGGGGATGAAAAGAGAATGATGGGGAATGCAAAAAGGACACTGGGGAGGATGGGGGAGCTAGGGGAGGGACTGCGGGGGATGCAGATGAGAGGAAGGCGGGGTGGGAGGTCACCTCGGGGTCTGAGCCACCCCACCCCCCCCCACTAGCTTGCAGGCTTAAGGCAAACTGGTTCAAGTCTCTGTAGTGATGATTGGTCAACACAGTAAAATAATAAAGTGATTACATGACCTGTAAACTGACTAGTAAACACACCACTCGTTACTTCATGATCCTGTTGTTCTTCGTGCTGTTGCACATAATTATTGAGCTACAATTAATAACTCTTAAGTAATCTTGATTACGTGCAACGGCTGTCAAGTTACAGCTCTTTCTTGTGCTCCCGCACTGCCCGGGGTGCGGATGCAAGTCTGTCCCACCTTACGCCGCCACACTGCTTGGTGCGAGGCATGGGGGTGCATGGGGGGGCTGTGGGGGCTCAGGGAAGGGAGAGGGGGTGCAGAAGGCACAGAGGTGTGGGGGTGCAAGCCCATCCCTCCTTCCCTCTGACATCACTTGGTGTTGGGGTATGAGTCTGTCTCGGCTCAGCTCTCCCACGCCCGCGCTGCGATGGAGGGGCCGGCGGGTCGTCCCCGATACTGTTCCCTGTTGGTCCCAGTTCTGCCACTCACACCCAAATTTGATATTTCTCACGCTATCGCTAAGCAATCTCAGCCTNCCAAATTTGATATTTCTCACGCTATCGCTAAGCAATCTCAGCCTCCTACGTCACTGATGATGTACCTGGTGTGCTGTCCCCGGAGGGTGCTCCCAGCCCCCCTGGATGCCCGTGTCCCCCCGGGTGCCTGCGTCCCCCCGCTGCACGATGTTCACCCCTGCGCTGACAGGGTCTGTCGCTCACCCAAGAGAGGTCCTGCTGAGCACCGGCACGGCCCCCCAGCACAGGCAGCCTGGGTCATGGCTTCCGGGGTGTGCTGGCCCTGCCATGCCCCGCCGTTCCCGCTGGGTCCCCCCCTCGCTGGCCTGCGGGCCCTCGGGCAGCCCCGTCTCCTCTGTGGGTGCTGGGGCTGCGGCTCCTGCGGGGCCTCTGGCTTGTGGCCCTGTCAGGGTGACCTCCAAGGACACTCGGGTCTCTCTGTGTGACCGCTGAGGTCCCTGCCATCCCTTCTGGCTGAGCCCGATGCAGTTTTTGGGGCACCCAGGCACGTAACCCTCCCGGTCATGCAGCGCTGCTCCTGTGGTACCCGGCACTATATGTGCAGAATGATGAAGGGCGGTTGTTGCAGTGCTGTCGACACAACCGCAGGATGCAGTATCAGGTGTAAGACGGCTGTAGGTTTTGGGGACTGTCCCATACACCCGTCACACCAGTGAGGTACAATCGGCAGTTCACTCTCACCCCCCAGTTAAAGGTTTTTATTCTCTAACGCGCTCGCTGGGCCTGTCAGCCCTCCAGTCTCTCAGGTTCGCCCTGGGTGAGGTCGGGATGTTTCACCCTCTCAGGCCAGCCGGTCCCCGGCTGAGGTTGTGGGTCCATCAGCTCAGCACAAACCTTTCCCTTCCCACGGGCGAGCAATGGCCGGGTGCCGCGGGCGAGCAATGGCCGGGTGCCGCAGCCGTGCCCTGCCTCGTCCTTCACCCGGCTGCTTCAAGTCAGTGCAAGGTTCAGCTCCCTCTGTTCCTGCTCCTTGGCAACATGTCACAAACACACCCACCTGCATCAAAGATCTCTGTGTTTCGGAGATGTTTCGCAGTACCATCCCTCTGTTATGCTTCAGTGTGAGATCCCTCTGCTACAGCCCCGCAGGAGGTGTAAACCCCCTGGGAAACGCGTCTAACCCCTGTGGCACTTGCCAGCAGTTGCACTTGGGTGCAATAACCAGCCAGCAGCATCGTTCAGTTTAATCTCTTGGAGGTGCTTTCTCTTAGTTTGGCAATTGCTTTTGCACGTGCTGCCCCGCCTGCCCCACATCCGTAACGCTTTCCCAGAAGAGGGCTGAGGGCGCAGCTCCAGGTTGTCCCTCCTCTGGGTCATCTGAGTTCTGCCTCCTGCCAAGGGATTCCTGCTTCTCCCATGACTCCAAGGCCGAGGTGTGGTTACGGCTTTGCCGGCACAAGGTGCCGATTCCTGCTGGTGCTGCCATCTGCGTCGCTCGTACGCAGCATTGCTGCTCCTGCAGCTGTGGCTGCTCCAGGTTCCTGTCCCATCCAGAGCCATCGGTTCCGGCACAGAGGGATAAACCCTCCCCAGGGCCACAGCACGAGGCGATGCAGCCTCTTGGTCCCACAGCTGCAACGATGTGCTGGAGGCTGTGGGTCTCTAAAGCCCCGTTACTGCAGGGCTCGTTTCTCGGCACAGCGGACGCACTGCTGGGTCTTGTCACGCTCCGTGCCCCCACACGCGCTGGGTAAAGCCACAGGGCTGTGGCCGTACATCCCCAGTGCCACAGGCAGTCACTGGGTCGAACTGTCGGTGCATGGTCAGTCCTGACCACAGTAACTGTTAGTTGTTAATATCCGTAGGGTGGAAGGGGTCACCTGGGCCTCTTTGCCACTTACGGAAGACAAAAGCACCGAAGGCTGTCGGCCGTAGTCAGCAGAGCCGTGGGAACTGGCCCATCGCCCTCCCTTGGCGTTTCTGATGGGCTCAGGAGCGTTCTGGTCCCCGTTCTCTGGTCACTGCTGGCCGGGGGATGGGCCAGCTCATCCCGATAGCAAACATAAAACTAAGTTTAAATCAGCAATTGTTACATGTGCAGACACTGCCGTTAGCTTGTCCTTCTTGTGGTCCCTTCAGAAGAAAGGTTTCTACACTTGTGAGTGTGTATCTTAGGCTTAACTTTTTGGGAACAAAAAAACCCTGATATTAAGCTTTGGTTATTCCAGAAGGCTGAGACTCCTCTAACACATCCCAATGCCACATCCCTCTTCTGCATAATGGCTGCTCGTTGGGCACTGGCCCTGCTCAAGCCTTGGTAGGCCCTGTCCTAATGCAGCCTGTGGGTGCCTTTGCCCCGTTCCCCGCTGCTGCAAACCTTTCGCTGCGTGTCGGCTCCCGGCCACTGCGTGGTGTCAGCCCCGCTGGGTGCATCTCCTCGCCATGGTCGTCTGTGGGTGACTCCATGAAGGAAAGTGCAAAGTCTTTCCAGTGTTGTTGCATTAGTGCGGTTTTCGGCGTCCTGTTCTGACACTTTGATGATCTCCAGGACTCATCTGCTATGTGCGGCTGAGCTGTTTGTTTTACCTTTACAGCCCCTTCCAACTCTTTCTGCTTTTGCAACAGCTTTGGCAATTAAAGGACTGGCGTGTTATGTTCCATGCACCCACCAACCCCCCCCCCAGTCTGTAACTGGGCTGTCAGGGTTCTGGTCCTGTGCGCCGGCTGCCCTGTGCCGAGCATCACCCTCCCACCGGTGCTCGGCTTTTCCCTGTTTCTGGAGTCAGCTCTTCCCCACAGCTCTGTGGGGTTTTTCCTTCAGCTCAGGCTCGGCTGGCCGGAATGGCGCCAGGAGCTGCGTGTTCCCCCCCCAGCCTTCGCCTTCTCCTGGGCAGTGGCTGCCCCCCACCCCGGGGACTGTTGGTGCTCTCGGCACTGCTGCAGCACAGCTCACCCCCGCAGGGAGGATTTCGCACACCTCAGCGTGTGCGTCCGGGTCCCACGGGCCTTACCCTCCTGTGTGTGCCCGCCATGGGAAACGCTTGTTTTGTCGGCTGGTGCCACCCCCCCCGATGAGCCCCAACTTGTCCCCTCGTGCGATGCCCTGCTTTGGCTTTCAGGCTCAGGGCCAAACTGATTGCCGACACCGCACTGCTGGTTGCTGGCTCAGTGCGGCCCCACATAAGCTCAGCAATCAATTAGCTGATCAATGGATTAACCTGTAAACACACTTATTAATTCGGCGTTGTGTCACTCCCCGTGATTGCGTGACACCACAGACACCCGTCTCACGCAGTGTGCAGCTGCTACCGAATTGCAGCCTTGCGTGCCGCAACCTGCCCGCCCGGCCCACTAGGCACCGGGGCCACCGAGCCCCCCCCCGTGGTTTGGCACTGGGGCACACGGGCACCCTCCTTCCCCCCGTCATCGAGCCTGGGCCCTGTGCCCCCACTGCAGCCCCCGCGTTTGGGACACGGCCACGGCACAGGGTGATGGGGGCGGCCGGGTCGGTGGCAGCAGCACGGGCAGCAGCGGGGAGGAGGGATGACGGCTGGAGGGCAATGGGATGCAGGAGATGTCTGTCTGTCCATGTGCATCTCCCCGCAGGCATGGGCAGCTCGGCCATGGGACCCTGGAGTCGGAGCTGCAGCCGCGGCTAGTGGAGGCGTTGGCCGGCGTGCCCATGCGGGAGGTGGCGGCTGGCGGGTGGCATTCGGCCAGCGTGAGCGGTGAGGGGCCGCGCCGGGTGCGGGTGGTCAGGGAAGCCGGCGGCAGCATACAGCCCTGGCAGGACGTGTCCCTGTGCTGTGGTTGTCCCACGTCCCTGGTCCCGGCAGCGCCCGGTACTGGTGCCACCGGAGCACTCAGCCGCTGCCGCCGCTGCCGCCGGGGGTTCAGTGCTGAGCTCTGCTCCGGGGCCACCCCTGATGTGCTCCCACCCCCCTGCAGAGTCAGGAGACCTCTATGTGTGGGGCTGGAACGAGTCCGGCCAGCTGGCGCTGCCCTCCAAAGCGCTGGCGGAAGAGCGGGCACAGGGCGAGGACACGGCTGCAGGTGAGGGTGCTGCTGGTGGGGGCGGTGGGTGGTCCCTGCACAGCCACAGGCAGTGCTGGCGGCACAATGCAGGACCGGTGCGGTTCAAGCCTGGTGGGACCCGGTCACTCCCAGGGGCTGAGGGTCGGCTCTTCCCCAGGGGACGCTGAGCTGACGCCCCGCCAGGAGCAGTCGGCTACCGAGGATGCCGCATTCATTTCCATCCAGGCGTTCCCGGCGTTGCTGGATCTGCCGCAGGACCTGGAGGTCAGCAAGGTCAGCTGTGGGTCCCGGCACACGGCCGTCGTCACACGTGAGTGCCCGGCTCTCGCCGGTGGGCTGGCGGATGGCACCCCCACTTTCGGTGCTGCCCGGGAGCAGGGTGGGGGTGGGTGACGAGGGCCGGGGCTCCCCGGGACGCAGTGGGGCAGAGGCCAGCAGCCCCCGGCGCTGGCTAATGGGTACTGTCCCGTTTGCAGGAGGCGGGGAGCTCTACACCTGGGGCTGGGGTAAGTGATGCCTTTGCTCTGGGACGGTACAACACCCCCCAGGCCCTGCTTTTTTGTTTTCTGCTTCCTTACCCTCGGCTGCTATTACCTGCGTAATGTTATTTTATCACCGCAAAGTTTCATAGCAGAGCGCTTCCACAGGTCCCTGGCCAGAGCCATTTGTACAGAGATGCTCTCATGTTTCCTCTGTGTCCCCCAAGGGCCTGGGCAGCCATCAAGGGCTGCGGCCCCAGGGCCACACAGTGGCACAACTGTGGTGTCTGCAGGTAAATACGGGCAGCTGGGACACGGGGACAACGCCAGCTCTGATCAGCCGCGCCGCGTTGAGTACCTGGTGGCTGAGGGGCTGCAGGCGGAGGAAGTGGTGTGCGGACCCTGGACCACCTACGTCTGTGTGCTGGAGCCATGAGCGGCCCAAAGTCTCCCACCACCACGGCCGGCTGCGGTGAGGAAGACACGAGCAAGCTGTGCTCCTGCCCCAGGACCACCCTGTGCTCAGAGAGGGGGCAGACAGCCCCCCACGGCAGGATCTGGCCGGGTTTTGCCCACAGCGAACTGAACTCACACGCTGGAGCTGGGCTGCTGCCTGACACCAAGGGAAGGGTTGTACACATTTATTACATCTGCTTTTCCGTACGGGCTGTGGTGGTGCTTTGTGTTGCGTACAAAGGATGTTCCCAGCTTCCCCCGGCCCCTCCGGAGCCGTGCCGGACACTCGGACCCTCCCCAGCTGCAAGAAGCACCGGGTCACCCCACAGACACGCAGACAGCAGCAGCTATATACACATATATGTATTATTCCCATGAACAGTATATACAGAGTTACAAAACAAGGGGACAGAACCTGGAGAATAAATAACAGCAAGTGGGGACTGTAGTGATAACAAGGTGCAAATTAGTCATAATCAGGGACAGACACATACGTACAGAGCTCTGTTAACAAAGGTGCAAACAGGCCCCCCGAGCTGTGCCCAGGGCTGTCTCCTACAGCTGAAGCACTCGGTTCGCTGTCCTCCACCACTGTCCTCCACTGAGCACAGCGCTGGATGGCGCGGAGCAGGTCCTGGGGGCAGGACAAGCCAGCCCCCTCCTCGATGGCAGGGAAAGCGGTCTTGGCTGACCGTACCTCATGTCCTTGCACATAAGGTGTGCGCAGGCAGCCCCTGCCAGCAGGGCTCCAGGAGGACACCCGGTCAGGCTCGCTGCCTGTGAAGTGCCCTGCTGGTCCCTTCCGAGGACCCCAGCCCCACTGCTCCCCCCTGCCCCGAGGACCCCAGCCCCTCTGCTCCCCCCCAGAGCCCCCCAGCACTGTGCCCAGCCTAGAGCAGGGTTGAGCCCAGTGCTCTGGGGTGAAGCAAAGCCCAGTAAGGGAACCTCAGCTAAAGCCAGCCCCCACTGAAGTAAGCCTGCTGTGATGTTGAGAAAGGAAGATGCTGATGGATGATAGCTACAAAAATATGGAGGAGAAAAAAGCCTGTGGCAAAAGGCACTGAGGCCAGCTCTCCAGAATAAGTCCTGTCTGTCCCAGAGCATGCTCAGCGAGGCAGAGCCCCTGCAACCAAGCACCAACGCTCACCCCAGCCAGCCGGGCTGCAGCAGAAGCCAGCACCCACCGCTGCACTACCCTAACACGACCGCAAACTCAAATCTTTAATCACAAACATTTTTAAGAATTCCCCAAATAAAAGCAAGTTTTTAAAAATGTCCCTTTCACACCCTACCCTGGCAGGCAGGAACCCCCTGCCCCACAGAGAGCCAGGCTGGCCGGAATAACGCCTGGGACCCAGGTAAAAGTTAACCCTACAGCAGGGGACGCTTTGGCGCGGGGGGAGCTGCGTAGTGCTCTGCCTGAGCAGCGACTCACTACGACTACGAGAAGCCGGAGCCCGGCACGCAGCACCTCAGCAGAAGGCAGTGGTGGTGGTGGAGTTCAGGACGCGGGAGCTGCTGTCAGACCTGGAAGCCTTTGAAAGTTCGCGCTGTGGAAAAAAGAAGCGGGAGATGGGGATGAGGTGACAGAGGGGGCAGTGGGGACAGAGCTGTTGTTCCATGGCTCTGTGGGAAAGCAGGAACGGCTCCAGGCTAGCGATGAGAGCAAGCCAGGCTGCTCCTGCTCATTTGTTTGGGCCCCCACCCCCTCTTGCTTCAGAAGAAAGCAGGAAAGAGTTTGCATTAAGTACTGAGAAAGAGCTCCAAGCCCCTCGGCTTCCCAGAAAGAGGAGTGAGTACCTGTTGCCCAAACAGCCCCGGGCTGGGAACCGCATCCCTCCCTCCTGCAGCAGGCTGTTTGTCCTGGGAAGCACTCTGCCAGATCAGCAGAAAGCAAACAGGCTGCTGCTGAGTGAAGGGAAGGGAAGCAGGACAGGGACAGCCGTGCCCAGCTGCTGGAGGAAAGGTACACCAAGCAGGAATGTGCCTCCATCACAAACCCGAAGCCTCCCTGCCCCAAGGCTGTGCGCAAGCCTGGGCTCACAGCCCGGCTGCCAGGAAAGCCAGGGCACACTGGGCACTCCACACACAGGCTTAGCTGCCACAAGGAAGGGATGCTCGTGGCTTTCTAGCGTCAGAAGGTGTTAAAGCTCGGGCTTAGCCCATCCTCATGGAAGGGCAGAGGCCACTAAGGGATCTCCAGCCAGCCAGCGATGGCAAAGCGCCGTCCAGCAGCAGAGAGCGGCTGGGGTGGCTCCCCAGCCTTGGCTCACCCAGCACGCTGCAGAGAGCAGCCGAAAAGGTGGGACAGATGCCGGGGTCCCTTTGCAGGCTCAGCTCGGGGCAGGGGACAGCAAGCAACATCCCATGTGAGCGTGTGCCTGATGAGTCCATGCAGGCAGCAGGAAAAGGCTTCCCCCACCTGGGGGGGTGTCAGGAGACCCTCCCCCCCTCCCCCTGAGTGGGTTAGGACACCCACAGAGCGCTGCTGCTGCCAGCTGCCCAGGCCACCGCACCGCAGCCCCTGGAAAGGCTGGGGAGCATCACCACCCCCAGGACACACTGCATCGAGTGACTCGGACCTCGGGGGCGGGTGGGAGACTTTGCTCAAGCAGCTGGAGAGAGACCCACCTCGGGAGAGTGGCTGCATCGCTGCAGCGGGGCTGCTCCAGGGGGCCTGGGCCACGTACGGCTTTGCCCCAGCGTGGGGCTGGGAGGTGCCCCCGACACGAGGGTTTCTCTTGTGTTTGTGTCCGTTCCCCACTGGGCTGCTCAGGGCCTGTGTGTGACGTGAGCAGTGCTTGGCCTCAGCCACCAAACCTCAATTTTAAGCTCTTGCTGTAAAGCCAACGACAGATGTGCTGCCGCGGGCACTGGCAGGAACAGCTACTCTGCGCAGGGACACCGGGAGGGCTGTGCAGAGCTGAGCCCCTTGGGGTGCTCTGGGAGGGGAGAGCACAGCCCCTGTGCTGCCCAGCGAGGGGAGGTGGGTTTAGAAGAGGTGAATTACCGCAAACTCAGAATAGGTGCTGGCAACAGAACTAACGCTGTGGTTACGCTGGGCAGGGGCTGTAGGGGTGCACCCACCGCTCAGGGTGGTTCCGTTCAGCTGGGACATATTCTCCTTGTTCTGCTCCCTGTGTCCGGGACGGGGGAGCTTCGCAGCCACACGGTTGGGAGTCCGAGCCTGGCCAAACTATGAGAAGAAGCAACAGTTAGACAGGACACAAGAATCCAGTAGAGTTAGGAAAGCTGCACTAGCGTCGCTCTGCGGTGACAGAGTAATTTCAAGCTCCAGGAGCCCTGCAGGGTCTAGGGGAAAAATTCTGATCCTGGAAACATACAGCACCACACCCCCTTCTTCAAGGTCCCTCTGTGCTGAGCCTGCAGCTTGGGGAAGAGTTACGCTAGAAATCTGGGATGGAGGAAGATTTCCCGAATGCTGCTACTACCTTCCTCCTCCCTCAGGTCCCAGCAATATCCTGCCAGGATCGCAGCAGCCTAACACAGCAGGCTACGGACTAACAGGGACTTTTCACCCCAGGAACTTGGCAGGGGAGGCAGCAAAGCACAGAGAGCAGTCAGAGCTGTTCCATCCCAGCTCACCCATCTCTTCCCCAGCCCACCCTGCTGGAAAGCTCCTACCTTTCCTCCAGAAGGTGGCAACCGAGACGTTGGCGAGTGGTAGATGGTTCCCCCAAAAGCTGAACGAACGGTGCTGTTGGGTGTGGCGCTGGAGATTGAAGTGCCATTGAGCTGAGGGGAAAAGCAGAGCACATGTCACACAGGGAAGACACCGGCGGCTGCACCGCACCAGAGAAACCAAGGTAGAAGTCCTGGCTGCAAAGAGCTCTCTGCCTCCAGAGCACCACAGTGCAACAGGCCGGTTGTGCCCACGGAGAGCAGAGGTGCCCATGGCCTGGGCCCTTCCCTGCTTCCACTACACTGCTGCAGCACCCCGAACCCTCCCTGCATCTCTGTGTGGGACCGAGGCCAGCCTAAAACAAGGCAGGACCCTAACCTAATGACAGTGCTCAGCTCCCGGCAGGGTCCCAACACATCTGCGCTGCTTCACAAACAGTTTACCTTCCTTACTTTGCCAGGCGTGTGGGGGCCGAGCACCCGGCGCTTGACGGGTGTCCGTGGGGTGCTTCCGTACATCATCTCTGCCTCAATCTGGCGGCTTTTCTTCAGGTGCTGTGCGAGAGATCTGCTCTTACAAACCCAAGCAGAGGCTCAGCGCAGAGCTGGCTGCGCAGAGCTGCGGAGCGCCTGCTCGCCACTTGCTGCCAGCGGACAATGCCCGACGGACAGTCTGTGGCACAGCCAAGCAGCAGGTATTTCAACAGAGTTACAGGTATCCAGAGCCAAGCAGGGACCAAGCAAGGGGATCAACACACACAGACACTGAGAGCAATGGGTGCCCGTCCCACTGTCAGAGAGAGGTGACTGCATGCAGAGCCACTTCCAGGCAGAGAGCGAGAAGACAGTGAGCCCCAGGCAGTGGCTGGGGCAGTTCCCCAACGCATACAGGGCAGGGTCACCACCAGGCTGGTGTTCAACGCAGCAGAGGCTCCTCCAGGCCAGCAGGCAGCACGCTCAGCCTCACACTCACCCGCTCCTGTTTCTCCTTCTCTTTCTCCAGGCGGTACAGCTGCCACTGCTCCCTCACGTACTCCATGAACTGCTGCCCCTTCACCAGGAAAGCCCCCTCGTGCTCCTGCTCCCAGGCCTGGACCCTGCTCTCCAGCTCCTCCTGCAGCTGATGAGGACACAAGGGCAGTGTAGAGAGGCTGCGTGGGCACCTCCACGCCCAGAGATAGCCCTTGCTGGCTCCAAGCGCTGCGCTTCTCCTCGGTCAGCGATATGCAGGCCTATCCAGGATTACAGCTTCTTCTTCTTCAGGGCTGAACCTACCTTGGAAAGTGTCTTCTGCAGCTTTGCTCGCTGCTTCTCCTCTTTCAGTAAATTCCCCCCACGGTTGGTGTAGCGACTGGGGTCAGTGGCTTTCCTCTGGCAGAGAAGGGAGGTCAGGAGAGAACCAAACGCACCACCCAGTCACAGCCCAACACACACCCCACAGGATGCAGCCCCTGGAGAAATCCATCCCTGTTGCACAGCCCCCCACCCCAAACCACACCAGCGCTCTAGATACAGCACCCCATCCCCTCACCGACCCACTGTGGTTTCCTAGTGCCCCCCTGGTGTTTCCCAACAGCACTTTGCACATGGGAGCGGAGGTGTGCACTGCCCAGCGACCAAACACTGAGCCATGCAGGGCATGGCGCTGCCCGGACAATACCTCCAGCTCCAGGAACAGCTTCCAGTTCTCCTCCCATTTCTGGACAGCCTCAAACAGATCTTTGTGTGTCTCATAGTAGCTCTTCATCTTCCCCACCTCAGCATCGTGGAGCTCGAGCAGGGTCTCTGTATAGTCCTCTGGAGAGGATACAACAGCACGTTCAGGAGGCAACGCCTCAGGAGGCCCCCAGGGCTCTGCAAGCTGAGGGCAGCCCTTCTCGGCAGCCGGTCTGCCAGCAGGCAGCCTGCAGCTCCCACAGGGGAGTCAGTGGGCGGGAAGAGCCAGCACCTACCGTCGTAATAGGGGCTGAAGCCTTCCCTCTGCTCCTGACTGTAGAAGCACTTGTCCCAGTAGTCAGCCAGCTCTACTCGGATTGCCTGAACCACAGATTTCATGTTCTGCAGCTTCAGCTCCTCCAGACGGTCCACTTCCAACTGCAGCTGCCAAAAAGATCAGAGCACAGGCTCAGAGAAGGCAGTGTGAGAAGGAGCGGAACAGGATTTATCCTCTGCATAAGTCCCTTTCTAAGATGAGGCAGTCGCCAGCACCAACTCTCAGCTCCTCCACCCGGGAGGGCAGGATTTGGCCTGCTCACCTCACACCTGACTGCAGGAAGCAGCTCCTCCACTCTGGCTGAGCAAACGTGAGCATGAAACCCAGAGCTGCTGCTCCCCAGCCCCCACCCCGCCTCCAAGGGCACAGGAGGGTCCTTACAGCTTTCATGGTTTTGGCTCTGGACCCAGTCATATGCACTGCAGAAGACTCTCTCTCTTCCACAGGAACCTGCAGCCTTTCCCAGAGTGCAACGATTCTGGAGCGCAGCTCTGTGCACACAGCTTCGTTCAGGGATCGCCGGGCTTCCAGCTACAGGAGGGAGAGCACAGGGTTCAGCACCAGCGCAGACCGGCCCCGAAGGTCACGAGCAGACCATTTGCTCTACTCTACATCGTGCTGCCAGGACCCATTGACAGCCTCCACAGCCCCATAAACCACTGAAACGCTGCCTCACTGTGCCAACATACCTGCTGCAGCAGATTTTGGAGGGCAGCAATGTTGTCCTCAGACAGACAGAAGGCTTCCTCATCCTCACACACCACGTCCTGCTCAAAGCTCGTGTCTGGAGTGTGGTCCAGCTCCTCCATGAGGAGGATGATTTGCCGCTTGCTGCTGACAAACTGTTCTCGCCTTTGCTCCTGTAGGTGACAAGTGGCATTAGAAACCAGCGAGCACCTTGTGTGCCACCCTCGGCGAGATCCGCGCCCCCTCTCTGCTTACCTTCTCAGCGGTCAGGGAGGCCAAGTGGCGCCTGTAACGATCCAGGTCCTCCAGGCTGGGCACAGCATTGCTGTCAATGCAGAATGGGGTTGCGCAGAGGATGTCGCACAAGTCTTGATCTCGTTCTTGCAGGGTTTTCAGCTCCTGCTTCCTGTCCCTTTTCTGCTTTAACATCACTTCCACACGGGCACGCAAATCCTTCTCCATCTGCAGAATGGTACTTTGTTCCTCTGCCTAGAAAAAAAAACAGAAATCAGCTCTCTTCTCCACAGCTCTCGCAGGCCTGACTCACACGTTTAAGGCTTCTTAACAGCGATCTGGGATGTAAGCCCTAGTTCTGAACAAGATGTGCCCCGGGAAGGTGCAAATACAGCAGCGCTACACAAAACGAGATACTGCAGGACACCCGGCCCCCTCACAAACATCTGCCTGTGCCCAACCGGCAAGGAGGCACAAAGCCTTTGGCTCTACCAAGCCTCGGGAACAGTGGTTTTGAACAGGTCTTGCGAGCTCCAGCCTCACCAAGACACCCGGGCAGGGGCCGGGCAGCAGAAGACTGTTGCCAGCCGGATCCCAGGAGTAAAGAGCAACACCCCACCTCAAAGGGGTCCAGCTGGAGCTCCCTGCAGAGGGTGTCAAGCTCCTTCCGACACATGGCGATGCTCTTCAACAGACGCTCCTTCAGGCTCTGCTCCTCCGAGACCATCATGTCCAGGAGACTCTGCGGCACAGGGGTGGTTAGCGGCGCAGGCCGCGGGGATGAAGGGAGACCGGGCAGGGCGGTGGGACCGCAGCCGGAGCACCGCCGCTGGGGCCGAGCGCAGAAAGGGCCAGAGGAAGGGGCAGGCAGCGCGGGGCGCACAGCGGCACCGGGCCGTGCGGGGACAGGGCAACCAAGCAGGGACCCGCGGGTGCTCCCGCTACACCGGGCTGGCCCCACACTCGCCGCCTGGCCCGGGGCCACCGGGAGAGCGCTGCTGGGCGAGCTGCTCCGGCGGGGGGGGGGGGGGGGGGGGGGGGGGGGGGGGCTCTCACTGCAGCCGCAGGCCCAGCGGCGAGCGAGTGCGGGGCGGGGCTGGGGACCCCCCCTCACCTTGATGTGCTTCTTGACGGCCTCGGTGCGCTCCAGGCGCAGCTCCTCGGGGATGCCGATCTCCTCCCAGATGTCCCGCAGCGCCGCCATGGCTCGGTTCAGGCACGACACGGCCTCGGCCGCCAACACCTCACTGAGGGCACCGGGGCCCGCCGGCCATCAGCAGCCGCCGGACGGGCCCGCTGCCCGCCGCCGCCCCCATATGGCTCCCCGGTACCCGGTACCCGGTACCCATCGCCCGCCGCCCGCCGCCCGCCGCCCGCCCCCCGGTCCCCGGTCCCCGGTCCCCGGTCCCCGGTCCCCGGTCCCCGGTCCCCCACCTCTTCCTCATGGCGACCGCTCCGCTCTGCGTCCACCGCTCGCTCCGCCGATTCAAAACGCGCTGCCAGACGCGCTCATTGGCTGCCGCTAGCGACCGCGTCACCACGCGCCCCGCCCGCAACCGCCGCTCGGCCGCGCCCTCTCCGTTAAGATTTTTTCTGCCCCGCCCCAAGCCGGCCGCCAGCCAATGGCCGCAAGAAGCCTTCAGGGTTTCTAACCAATCACAAGCGAGACCGCCAGCGCCGTGTGGGTACGCGTAACGGCACTCCGCGAGGCGCTGTGCGGGCGCTCGGCATTTGACAGCGACCACGTGACCACGCGCGGGAGACCCCCCCCCATCCTGGGCGGTGCCTGAGCGCCACTGCGCATGCGCCGGGCCGCCGCGGGGGGCGACGGGCGACCACCCCCGTATGGCCCCGGGCCCGTCGCCCCCGGCCCGGACCCCGTCCTGCCCCCGCGGGACCCCCGACCGCCCCCACGCCGAGCCGCAGCCGTGTCCGTGCCGGGAGAGATGTTTATTGGCACGAAGTGGGGGGGGCGGGGGGCGGCAGAGCCCCCCCAGCCCCCTCCGGGCCTCAGGCCTTGGCCTCGATCATGGCCTCCATCATCCGGGCGCTGTTGGTGATGGCCGTGGTCAGGAAGATGAACTTGCACCCTGGGGAGAGAGGCCCTGCCAGTGCCCCCCTCCAGCCCCGACCGCGCCGTGGGGCTGAGCCGGTGCTCCTGGCTGAGGGCTGGGCTGTTTCCCGGGGGGTCCCCGGGATCTCAGCTCCTTTCCTGGGGGTCAGCCACCGCCGACACTGAGCGCGGCCACTGCTCGGCTTTACGCCGTGACCCCAGAGCTCCTGCCCACTCCCCACCCCTCGGGGGGCAGCAGTCTACGTCCCCTTCCCTTGTGGCTCCTACCTCTCTCCTTCCCCAGAAACCGAAGCGCAGCAATTTCGGAGAAGGTGCAGCCCCCCAGGAAGACGGCGAGGATGACGCGCTGGGACTCCCAGGCAGGGTTGTCCTCCACGGCGCTGTCTGAACGGGGCAGAACGCTGTCAGACCCACCAGCCCCAGGCCCGCCTGCCCCCAGCCCGGCTCTGGCCCTACCTGAGACGGAAAACTCGTTGCCATTGAGCAGCCGCACGACCTCCTCCAGGCCCAGCCAGCCCCGACGCTCCAGCACCTGAGGGACGGGGCAAGGGGGTCGGGCTCAGGCCCAGCAGGAGCACTGCCAGCCCCAGCCCCAGGTGGAGGGACTCCCGCCGAACCCACCAAAAGGGGTCCGGGGCTCAGAGGGATACGCTCTGTGCTCCCCAGTGACAGGCAGCCTCACCTGCTCAATGATCTTGCAGCTCAGGGGGACGTAGGCGCCGCTGAACACATAAGCCATGTCCCGAGGCATCTTCAGGTCGTACTCTCCGTCCACCCGGGGGATCTGCAGAGACGTGCGATACTCCCGCTATGGGACCAGCCTGCTCAGGGCTTCACCGGCGCCCCGAGAGGTGCAGGTGGATAGGGAGGGACAGATGCTCAGAGCAAGCCTCTGCCCCCACCTCCTGCCCTGCCACCCCATGCCCAAATACACAGCCCACGCGGGCTGTGTGTCGGAGGGCCAAGGATGGACACGTCACCTCTCCCCTGGACCGAGGCCACAGAGCTGCCCCCCGCCCCCAGCGCCAGGCAGCCGCATGCAGCCAGCACCAGTCCTGGAGCGGGGCCGCAGTGTTTGCAGGGGGCGAGGCAAGCCCCAGCCCCGGTATGGCCAGAGCACGGGGCCCAGAGTCGGGGCGGACTGGGAAGCCCACAGTGACCCCCTGTCCAGGGGAGAAGCCCCTCCACTGCCCGGAGCAGCAGCAGCAGCTCTGGCCCCGTGCAATGCATGTCTCTGGGGGTGCCGAGCCTGGAGAGCCGGGCACGGGCACAGACTGACCAGAGCTCTTCCAGCACCAGAGGGGACGTGGGCAGAGCAGCAGGCCAGCAGCCCCATGAGGACGTACCAACCCCAGCTTCTTGCTTATGGCTCGAAAATTGCTCCTCCTGGCCAAAGAATTAAACGCATCTGTGATCTTTCCTGGAAAACAAGCCAAGAAGAAATGGCTCAGAGCCTCTGGATTAAGAGGGATGCGCAGAGCTGCTGGCTATAGAAGAGAACCGGCAGCAGCGCCTGCTAGTCCTGCTGCCCCGTTTGCAACACCATCTCTGGGGATGTGCTCTGTGCCTGCAGTGCCCACATTTGCCATGTGCTTCCAGCCAACTCTGAAGCAGCAGCTCCCGGACGGGGCAGGTCTCTGCCCCAGGGCTCCCCACAGCCCCCGGGCTCCCAGGGGACCCGTGGGGCAGAGGGCTGGCTCTCACCTGCAGCACGGTCCGTCACCAGCTTGCTGACTTTGCTCTCCACAGCAGTCAGGGTCTCTCCAGCCGACTGCTCGGTCAGCAGTCCGATGCGCTTGAGGTTGTGGAAGGTCAGCAAGTGCTCAGGCCCGTAGCTCTGGGGACGGGGGCAGTCGGATCAGCACAGAGCCCCAGCTGCAAGCATGGGAAGGCGGCAGGGTGCCACCTCCGTGGGGACACTGCACAGAGCGACCCCGCAGGGAAAGGGCAGGGGCAGGCAGAGCTCAGGGCTCGTGCGGAGCCCGTGGAGGCAGGGGCTGTCCTGCAGAGACAGTCCGAGCATCCCTGGGGATCGCTGCTGCCTGGCACCTCGTTGGCAAGCAGTGGGCAGGGAGGGGAAGCCCTGTCCAATGCAACGCTTGCTCTGCTGTGAGCCCCCAGCCACTCACCTGCAGGTACTGGGTTTTCAGGGAGCGGTAGTCTTTGGGGATGAGACCTATGGGGAGCACCAGGGTGAGCTCTGCACCAAGGCTGGAGGGCCCCAGTGCTGCCCCTCCCTGCCCAGCGCAGCCAGACACCTCACCGTTCTCTGTGATGGACAGGAGGCACATCAGGCGCAGGCTCTCGATGGGGGACACCTGCGTGGGAGCAGGTAGTGAGCCACCTGCAGCCCCCACAGCGGGACGGGGTGGTCGGAGCAGCCCGTCCCTCCAGCTCAGCGAGGTCTCACCTGCCGGTCAATGTGCTCCTCTATGAAGCTGGTGCTCTCACGGATGTCGAAGCCCTCCAGCAGAGCTATGGCGGGGGAAAAGAGACTGCGTCACTTCGCCCACCCCCAGGGCTCTCACCAGCTAACCGAGCTGCAGTCCAGGCTCGGCCTCCCTCCCCGAGCCCCAGGGAACAGGGGAGGCTTGCGATGCTGCGCCTCCCACCCCACCACGCACCAGCCTGCTCAGAATGAGACTTGACCCTATTTAGGACCTCAAGACCCACCCCAGTGCAAACGGTCTGGAAGGACTGTGGTCACGCAGGGGGCACCCAGGTGTGGGGCTGCCCAGGCCTGGGACAAGTGAGGCCGTGGGTCAGAGCAGAGGGTGGGGTAAGCGAGGATTGGGATGGGATAGCAACAGATGTGGGACAGGGAACAGCACTCACAATGTTCAGCCTTGATCATCTCCTGGAAGTCCTGTTTCGTTTTCTTTTTCATGATGGACTCACAGGCACCAATATCTGCATAGCCAAGAGAGATGGCCACTTTGGAGGAGCAATACATGCCACTTGTCGCCCCAGCACCACTAAGGACGAACTAACAGCCTCTGCTGCCCTGCCAACCGATCGGATCATCTGCCCCTCCTGGGGACCAGCAGGGCCCCTTAACCCCTGGGAGCCCAGGCAGCCGCTGCAGCGGCCAACGGCCTCTCCCTCCCTGCCATCCCAGCCCCAGTTCCTACGCAGGCTCAGCAGGCGATGCTCTTGCTTTAGTCCCTTCAGTTCCTGGGAGACGAAGTTCTTCATCTGCTTGATGTCCATACCACGGCGCCGCTGCAGAAGACAGAGCATCCGGGGAGGTGACCCAGCTGCGGAGGGACAGCACCGTGGGCATCCCGCACACCGGGGCGACACTCACGTCATACTGTGCCTGCAGGTTACGCGACTTCTGGCTCAGGAAGCCAAACACACTAGAGAAGTGTTCGTTCCGAATCTGGCTGAAGACCTGCAGAGAGCACCGCAGCAGTCGGCGCTGTGCCCCGCACTCCCCTGTGCCAGCACAGGGCCCAGCCAGCCGCAGCCCCCAGCACTGCAGCACCCAGAGCTGACGCTTGCCAGCAGCCTGAACAGCAGTGAGACAGGGTGGTATCCCTGCCAGGGAGGTCAGTGCCCCAAAATTCCAACTGGCTGTCACACACCCCCCTGCACGCAGGGACTCTGCTGATTACAGGAGCCGAGCTGCAGCTGCAGACCACGTTCCTCTGGTCTCTTTGTCCCGACCCATCCCAACCTGTGCTCCAAGGCCCACCAGCACCCGGCGAATCCCTGCTCAGGCTTACGGGACGAAATGCCCCACTCAGCCTCCTCCCAGTGACAGCTGGGCATGGGGGGACCCGCTTCCCCCGAAGCATGTGAGCAGGACTCACTTTGTCCTGGGCATTGAGCAGCACCTTAATACTCTTGTCAGAAGAGGTGACATCTGGGCCAAAATCCACGCTCCCTGCAAAGAAGGATGAAGAGCTGCTTTGCCCCAGCACTGGCAACATCCTGGCACGTGTCGTCCCTGCTGCATAAGGCTGCAGAAACAGGCAATGCCTGCCCAACCACTCGGTCAGACCGAGGGCTGTCCTCATGGACAGCCTCCAGCAGCACCCCACACTGGGACTGTCCCCACGGGGAACAGCTTTGGCTGCAGCACACAGGCCCTAGGTCTGATGATGCCAGGCACAAACCCCAGAGACTCTCCCTACGTGGGTGCAGAACCCCGCGCCACCCCATCACCTCCCTAGTGACCTACCACACTTGATGCGGAAGGTGTCGTCCACCAGCCCCTCGTACACCACCTGGGAGCACAGCGCTGTCACGTAGTCTGTGTCTGCAACGAGAGCCGGTGCCCAGGCTGCCCTCCCGCTCCTTGCGCCTCCTCTGCCCGCCCTCGCTGCCCGCCACAGCCCTGCTGGGCCTCGACCCCCGCAGCCAGCCGCCCCACACCTCCTGCTCCTCCCTGCAGCCAGCACAGGCTCTCCCTGCCCCATTCACCAGGAGACCCTTCTCCGGGAAAGCTGCCGGCCCAAACTGCTCCTCCTTGGCAAGCCCTTGCCCGCTGCCCCCCTCGCTCCAGCCTACCTCTGTCCATGAGGAAGACATTGCCAATCTCCGGCTTCCTGCCCTGGCTGTCGCCCTCGCTCTCTTCCTCCAGGTCCCGCCACAGCTCGTAGCTCATCTGTGATGGGCAGAGCGTGCCGGGGTCCGGGGGAGCAGCCCAGACTCCCACCAAAGCCCACAGCCTGCCCCAGCCCCTCACGTGCTGCCGTGGTGTGCCAGCCAGGGCAAGGGACGAGGCCACCCATGGGGACAACCGGCTGCAGCGGGCCTGGGGCTCACCGACTGAGGCTGAGCACAAATGCTTTGCCCTCCAGGGCACGGGGTGCTCCGCAACACCCCAACAAGCAGCCGATGCTGCAACGCGATGCCACGAAGCTGATGGAGTTTGATCCCCTGGGAGCGGTACCCCTTTAGGGGACCAGAGAGGCTTCCCTGGGCGCTGGCCGAGCCCAGCAGCGTGGGCCGTACCTTGGCACACCTGCCAATCCCATAGGCCTTGCCGAAAGGTCCGTACAGGGAGTTCAGTAACTGCAGGGCTCGAGCGACGGAGTTGATCCAGCGGTGATCTCCCTCCTGCAGAGACCATGAGACGTCAGGGAGCGAGTCTGGGCAGGCTGGCTACGAAAGGACCGCCATGTCGAGGGACTCGGGTGGAGAGGGACTGGGGATGGAGCAGGCCCTGGGCTTGGCAGTTCCAGGAGGAACATGCACAGCAACATGCCGGGATGCCCCGAAGCTGCTTGGGAGAGAACAGAGGGGCCAGCACAGCAGGGCTGCGTGTGGAGGGGGGGAGGCATCACAGCCTGTCAGAGCAGCTGCCTCTGGCAATAGCCACCCCAGGACAGCAAAGGCCCACAGCAAGGGCTGAGGGGACTGAGCAGGACGTCACACATCAGCTCTTTGAACAAAGCTCTTCTGTCCCAAGCCCAAGAGACGGTCAAGGGAAAGGCTGCCACCCTGCAGGGCAGTGTCCCTGCAGCATCATCCCACTGACCAAGAAGTAGTCACGGAAGAATTCGGGCAGCTCCATGCTGATGATGTCTTCGTCCAAAGGGAGCAGGTAGAAGGACCATTCATCGCAGGTGACATCTGAGTTTGGGACAGGGAAAGGCAACAGTTACCCAGCCCTTAGCAGAAACAGCCCCAAGAATCGTGACAGCCCTACAAACAGGGGTGTGGGGGGCAGAGAGATGGGGCCTTTCCCCAGGGATTCATGGCAGGACCAACTCTCCTCCCAGAAGACAGGGAGAGGTGCCGATGCTGTGGCGTGCACACGCCTGTCTGCAGGCAGGCAGCCAGGCTCGAGGGAACCTGCGCTTCCTGCCCACGGCCCCGTCCCTGACAGCACAGGGATCCCAGTACTGGGATTCGACCGGGATTCTGCAGCGTCAGAGCTACCAGGAGCCAGACCTTGGGGAGGGGAAGGGGCAGGCACCACAGCCCCACTCACCTCCAAAGACTCCTTCTTCCTCCAGCACCATCTCGCAAGCATAAAACTGGAAGAGAAGGGGAGACCCTCAGGGCCCAGCCAGGCCCCGAGCGCGCAGGCAAAGATCTGACAGCAGGGTGGGGGGCAGCTCATTCCCAGGCATCACAACGTTTGGTTTTAATTAAACATTTCTGGGTTAGAAATTAAGAACTTTTGGTGTCCATAGAAGGGGTGGAAGGCACAAAGGCCGGGCAGACACAGAGCAACAGGGTAACTGGCAGCAGAGCACAGTCAGACTGACCTTTTGGGGGCTGAAGATAATCTTGTACTTCCTGCTCCTCCCTGACATCTTGTCAGCATTGACAATATCTACGGACAAAAAACAGTGCAGACCCTGCAAAGGCTGCCCAACGCCCTGAACTGGCACAACGCCTCTTGTCTAATAAGGGTCCCACCTCCCACAGCACCCAAAATACCTCAGGCAGAAAGCAAAACCCCGGGCGCAGGCCCAGTCTGCCAAGGCTGTGGCCTTGCCAAAAGCCCTTCTCAAGCCCACTCAACGCCAGTAGCCCAGAGCACCGACCCTCAGCCCGCGCAGCGTGGGATGCTCCCCAAGAGACAGCTGCACCCTGAGCCTCAGCGGGGGCTGAGATGTCACCCACCAACAGCGGGTGACAGACAAGTGGCGCTCGGCCGCTCGCACTCACCAGCGATGTACCTCATCGTCTTGATCCGTGGCCGGACGAGGAAGCAGAACCTGCGGTCACAGAGGGGAGTGAGAGACCCCTTGTACCCGGCCGAACCAAATCCAGAGATGACAACTGGAAGAGGCACCTGCCCCCCCCCCCACCTGCCCCCTCGCCGCCTGCTCCGCGAACCCCTCTGGCCTGGCCTGGCCTGGCCGCAGGCCTGGGGGGCAGCCCCGGTGCCGCGGGACTCACTGGTCGCTGGTGCTGAGGGCCGGCCGGCTCTCCACCTTGTACAGCTTGTCCACCTCGTGCTGCTGCAGGGAGAGGCCGGGGTGTGGGTGGGCACTGCGGGCAGCGGGCGGCCCCCCCCGGCCCCCCGCGGTACCTTCAGGATGGAGACGTTGGCGATGCGGTCCAGGGGGCTCATCAGGTCGGCCTCGATGAACAGGTCCTTCTTCCCGGGGAGCTGAGGGCAGGCGGGGCGTGGGGCCGGCGCCCCACCGGCTGCCCCTCGGCTCCGACCCCGACTGCCCCAGGGGCTGGTCCCGGGCCCGAGCCCCCTCCCCCGCCGGTACCGGGCCCCTCATGGGCCGTGCCCCCCACACCCCCCCCGAGCTGCGGGATCCCTGCGGGGCCCGGGCCCGGCCTCTCCCCCCGCCGCCCTCCCGGGCCGACCCCGGCCCCGCCCCGCCCCGGACCTGCTCCAGCAGGTAGATGAGCTGGTCCCGCGCCAGCCGCTTCAGGATGCCGAAGTCGGGCGGTTCGGGCACATCGCGGCGGCCGGCGAAGGCCATGGCGGGGAGCGGCGGGGAGCGACCCCGGAACGCCCGAACGCGGCCGCGGCCCCGGCGGAACCCCGCGCCGGAACCCCGCGCCGGAAGTGCCCGGCGCCATAGCAACGCACGGAGCCGGAACTCTCAGATCTGCGCACGTTTATTGGCCGCGGCGCCGCGCCCCGCCCCCGCCCGCCGGTGCCGGTCACAGGGCCAGGCCGCGCTCCTCGAAGAGCCGCTGCAGCGCCGCCTCCAGCGGTGGGCTCGTCCCGCGCAGACCGGCCACCACCTGCGCCGCCCACCGGAAGTACTCCTGCACGCGCTGCGACGACCACCCTGCGGGGGACAGGCCTGCGTCACGTCCGGTCCGCTGCGCGGGGGCGGGAGGGGCCCGGGGAAGGCTCCGCCGCCCCGAGACCCTCCCGGGCCCGGACACGGGCCGTCTCCGCGCGCTGCGGCCCCGCCGGTGCCCCCGCCGGCTGGACGCCGCTCCCCGAGCCCCGCCGGCGGCCCGGTCCCCGCTCCTCCGGCACAGGCGGCCGCCCCCACCCCCGACACGGTGCCTTCCCCCCCCTTCCCCGCCGCCGCCTGCAGCCGGGCCGGGCTCGGAGCGGCTTCGGTCGGGACGGAGCGCTCGTTCGTCCCTCGGTGCCCTGGAGGCCGCGGGCAGCCCCCGCCGTGCCGGGGCCGGGGCGCGTCAGCCCCCCCGGGAGCGCACAGGGCCCCGGCCCCGGTGGGGGCGGTACCTGCTGGGGTGCAGCGGTTGAGGTCCCGCAGGTTGTACAGCTTGTCGGCCAGTTTGACCAGCTTGGCCCGGGGGCTGCTGCCGGGGGCGCGCTCCACCTGCAGCCGCTTTCGCTCCATCTTGGGCAGCTCCTTGTCATCCGTCACCTCCTCCACCACGCGCCTCACCGCCTCCCCGAACCGCTCCTCGATCTCCGAGAAGGTGGTGTCCGTGTCCTCCACCGTGTCGTGCAGGAGGGCGGCCTGGGGGGCCAGGAGGGGACAGTGGGGGGTCCCGGGCCGGGCCGCTGCCGCAGCGGGGAAGGGGCGGGGGGGGGGCGGTGAGGCCGAGGCCGGTCGTTACCTGCAGCACCACAATGTCCGTCACGCCAGCCTCGTGGGCCAGAATCCTGGCTACGCCTGCGACGCAGAGCAGAGAGGTGGGAAGGGGGCTCCGGGCCAGGGCAGCTGCTCCCGCGGGAACCCTCCCGGGCAGCGCAACAGCGTCGGGGGAGAGCCCGCGGCCGAACACGGCGCTGCGGCGGGGGAGGGAGGGGAACCGGGGGAGGGGGGGGCTGTCTCCCGGGGGTGGGCAGCGCCCGGGGGGGCTCACACCCCCATCGGGCGGCAGGGATGTGGCACAGGGGGGACCCGGCTCTCTCCAGGGGCCGGGGTGGGGGGCTCCCGGGGACGGGCGGCGCTCGGGGCAGGAGGGGGCTCCCGGGGGCGGGCGGCGCTGCGGGGCAGGCGGAGGGTCCCCGGGATCCCCCGGTGGCACGCGGGTGCCGGCGCGGCTCCGCACCGATGGGGTGGTTGATGAAGGGGGTGCCCTCGGGGTCCTTCCGCCGCTGCCCCTTGTGCTTCCTGGCCGCGAAGTCCGCCGCCTCCAGCAGCGCCGCCGCCTCGGAGCCCATGGCCGGCGCGGCGGAAGCAGCGCGGGGGGAGGCGGGTCTCGTCCAGCCGTTTATTGCGCTCCGGGCCCCGGCCCGCCCCGGCCCCGCGGTAGCCGGTACAGCAGCGTGCCGTCGGGGGCGCGCACCTCCTGGCCGGCAGCCGGTGGCGGTGCCGGTGCGGCGCTCAGCGCTCTCTCGTCCTGCCGCAGGCGGCGGCGCGGCGGGGGGCAGCCCCGGCTCCGCAGCACCCGCCGCACCACGTCGGGGCTGACTCCGAAGCCCTGGGCCAGGCGCTCCGGCGGCCACTCCTCGGGCAGCTCCCGCCGCAAGAACCTGCGGGCACGGTTACGGTCACCGGGGCACGGCCCTTCCCGGCCCGCCCCCGCTCGGCCCGCCCCGGCCCCGCCGCTCACCGCATCTGCTCCATCGCCTGCCAGGTCAGGGTGCGCTCGGGGGCGCCGCGCTCCCCGCCCAGCTCCCGCCGCAGCCGCTGCAGCCGCACCGCCGCCCGCCGCCGCCGCGCCCTGTGGGGGAGAGACGTGAGCGGCCCGGCCCCGATCCCCGGCCCGGTCCCGGTCCCGGTCCCCGGTCCGGCCGCCCCGCACCTCTCGGCCTCCTCCAGCGCCGGGTCCGGCGGCTCCGGGTCCCCGGTCCACGCCGCCGCCGCCCGCCGCGGGGTCCCGGCGAGGAGCGCGGCCGCCCGCAGCCCGCGCCGCAGCAGCGCCGCCATGGCCGGGAACCGGGAACCGGGGGCGGGGCGGCCCGGCGGGGCCTCGGCGCCGGGGAATGAGGGACCGGGAGGGAGCAGCCCGCCGAGGGGGGCGCAGGCGGGGGTAGAGCTGCCCGCGGCCGGGAGTCCGGGGGTGCCCGGCGGTGGGACCCGCGCTGGGGCCCGGACACCGGTCAGGGGACACAGACCGCCGGCCCCGGGGCGACCCTCCCCGCCCAGCAGCCGTGGTTCTTCGGCGAGCACCCACGGGGAGGAAGGCCGGGCGCGGGTGTCCCCTCTGCCACGTTACCTGTGCTTTTCAGGCTGCAGGGGTGCGAGGCGCTGGCGCCGTGCGAGGCACACGCGTGCTGCACGTGGGCGGCGGAGGTGATGGGGAGCGCCTGGACTGCGGCAGGGCTGAAGATGCCATCGCCTGTGGCCTTGCCCACGCTGGCTGGGGACGCCGGGTGACCGCTGCCTGGGCAGTAGGACAGTCTGCTGGCTTCACCTGGAAGAGCACAGGCAGACGTGGGGGACAGGCAGACACCGGCAGCTCTGTGGGTCAGCAGCCTGCCGCTGCCCTCCATGATGGTGCTCAGCCCTGCGACGCCCTGGCAGACCCCCCTCTGCCCCTGCTCTTCCCTGCTCATCAGCGAACGGCCGGAGCCGATGGTGGGTGAGCTGGGGAGGGCGGGCAGGGCTGGGCAAAGGTGCGGGTGGCGGGAGCTGGGAGCAATGCGGTGGCAGCAAGGCCTGAGAAGGGGCTGGGGGCTGTGCTGCGTCACCAAGCCTCTCCTCCGTACTTCCCACAGCTAGTGCACCCCTTTCGCTGTCCCACCTGCTGCACTTCTGACCCTACTCTCAAGTGCTTCAGGGCTTCTCGCACTCCCCCATCCCAGCACATCAACCCTTAGTCCTGGGAAACCACCCAGTTTCTTCCTTGCCCCTGCAAATGGGGTGCTACTGGCCTCGGGCAGAGACTTCCAGTGGTCACCGGTTCCTAGAGAAGGGTGCAGCGTCCCCCCTGCAGGGTCTGAGCCCCCCCCAGGGACCTGTAGCTCCATCCAGCCCACCCACTCCTCCCACCCCAGCACGCCCAGGAACATCCACAGCTCCCAAGCATCTGCCCACAGCTCCGGCTCACCGACTTGAGCCTCCACGATGCAGACACTCAGAGCCAAAGGAAGGTAAATGCGTACTCACAGCCTTCAGCCTTGTCTCCGGCGCCAGGGAGCCGCTGGCCTCTCACCTGCAGCCCCTTGGGTTCGGTGCAGGGCTGGGGAACCGCTGCCACCCCCGCTGCCTGGCCACACCGCCAGCCCGTGTCCTGCGCCCAGAGGCCCTGCCGCACCTTGTGCTGCTTATGGTAAGGGATGCTCTGGCCTCGAACCAAGAGGGTGCCCGTGGCGGCAGGATCTGAGCCCAGGCCGGCTGGCAGCTCGGCACTGGCTCTGGGCTTGTGTACGAACGGCTGTCCCGAAGGCCGGACTGGACCTCCCAGGAGAGAGAGGGGGATGAGCGTCATTAGGCAGTGGGTGTCCTGGCCTCTGAGCGCATCCCAGAGAAACTGCGGCTGGAAGGAAAGAAAGCGGCTGCGGCTTAGCTCTGGAGGCCTTGGCAAGAGATGGGGAGGAAACGTCTTCCCTAGTCCCCTACAGGCGCTCACTAACAGGTTACCCTGCACTTTCTCCCTGGGCACGCCGTACTCACCCTCACAGATTCCAATCATCTAAGGGGTCACAGCAGCTGCCTGCCTGACCTGCCTGCTGCAGTGCTGATGCTCCCGTCCTCTGCCCATAACACCGGGCTAAGCTGGAGCAGGATTTGTGGAAAAGAATGCCAGAGTGGGCTGGGAAGGCTCAGCAATGAAGGATCTGACCCACCCCACATAATCCTTTGCTGCTCAAAAAATTGTCTAGATTTTTNGATCTGACCCACCCCACATAATCCTTTGCTGCTGAAAAAAATGTCTAGATTTTAGGCAGAGTTTGGGGTTCAGGTTCCATTCTGCTATGTCTAGTAGAGAAAGAAGGCAGCTACCATCAGTTCCTACAGACCAAATGCCTTTTTAGAGTTCTTTTGTTACATTAAATAGACTGTTTCCAATTTCTTGTAAGGTACTCCTAGGTCCTGAATAATTCCTGCAACTCTGGTTGCCTGGCACCTTGAGTTTGTCAGCATCCTTCTGAGGGGCGTCACTCCTCCAGCCAGGAGTAGGAGGCCTTTCTGGAAACAGACGGTGCCGCTGGAAGAGGCAATGGACCTTGCAAGGTTTTTCATTAATTGCAGGTCCAGAACTATCCCTTCCCTGACACAGCAGGTGACAGCTACCGTCAGTGCTCCAGAACAGCCCTCGTAGCCTAATGGTGCTAACAGGCTCCAGGAAGGAGCTTCCAACAGGAAGCCTGCAGGCTTCCTCCTTGTCTGGTTTTAGACTGGTAGCCTGGTTTGGGAATCGGCGTGGCAGCCAAGACTCAGTTTGAGACAACCACGCAGATCTCCTTTAACGCTAGGTCCAACCCCTGTTCCCCTGGTGCAGTCCTCTGCCAAGCCCCGCTTTCTTCAGCTGTGCACCTCGAAACAGCCCGGGACACGGCAGCCGTACTGCCGAGGGTTTACACTGTAGTGTGCTCGTGCAGAGTGAGGACGACTGGAGGGTAGCCGCAGTCCGAGGGCTGAGCCCTGCAGGGTTTTAGGCACGTGCACTAACTCATCACCTTCCCTGGGCGGGGAATGGTCTAACGTAGAAGGCAAGATGTTTACAGAGAGGCATTGTTTGCAGTGCAGAATTCCCCTAAAGACTTTTTTCTTTTTTTTAGACATCCCTATGCTTCCCCTCAGTCCCTCTTTGCTGCCCGTGCTCCTTTACCACGCTCCTAGCCTATCCAGGAATTAATTTCATCCAGCTAGGAGAATCCCACTGCTGCCCTGAAGCAGCAGCTCACACTAAGCTGCATGCTGGGGACAGCAGTGTCCAAAAGGCAATATCCTTGCGGTCTGCTCTTTGGAATACCGTGGAGAGGGCTCTTCTGGGGAAGGGTGCTCGGGGGCTCTGTGCAGCCGATTGGCACACCCCCAGCACACCCGTTTGGAAAGGGGCAACGTCAGTAACTATGAAAACCCACAGACCCTGTCACTACATTGGATCTCATTTAACTGAGCCACACCAGAGATGCTCAACACCCATGATTCATTCCTCACAATCCTCCTGCAAATGGCTGTCTCCTGCGTCGGCCTTGCAGGATGGATCTGAGCAATCTTCAGTTACCTGGCTCTTGGAGATAACAGTGCAGAATCTCTGGGTGTCGGCTGGTCTATCAGTTGTGGGGAGCAGCTGGGAGAGCTGATCTATGATGCCCAGGCCTCGGATAAGGTTCTCACGCTGCAGAAGCGAATTTACTCTTTTCTTCTCCTCATTTTCCACGATATCCTGGGGTTGCATAGAGTCGTACTGCGTGCGCTGTATCTTAGGAAAGACAGACCTGAGTTACAGCAGAGCTGAAGCCCCAGTAACGCACAAGAGAGACCAAGCCGCAGACTGCTCCGTGCCCGAAAGAGAATTACTTGTAGTAGGGTGGGACAAAGATCCCAGTGGGAGCCACAACAGGGAAGGGACAACACTGGTGCTTGCGAGTACCTCCCGGCACAAGCTGTCAGCTCTCTGGACTTCATGAAGGGGAGTCCAGCCTTGTAGTTGTGTTCCTTGGGAGACACCCAGCACTGTTCCCAGAGCCACGTTAGTGCCTTTGAGAGCCCCATGGGCAACCACTGACAAGAGCAAGGTACCTTTCTATCCCACATCCTGGTGCTTCTATAGGTGAGGCGGGTTGTAGGAGCTGTGGTTTTATTATGGATCTGGGATTTGTCCCCAGCTGACTCTCCATGCAGCTCTTCTTTCCTCTCTGTTTTCTTCTTCCTGGTAACAGCTTCCAACTTTTCTTTTTTCAGGCGAATTTCCTCCAGTTGCTGCCTGCCATGGAACAGTAGTCTTGGTCACTGGTTCAGTAAGAATATGCATATTCAGGCATAATAGCAAAAGGTTATTATGAAGCCTTCAATTCGAGGACATTTTACTGTAGTCAGACGTTCTGTAGTGAATGCACCATAATAGTGTGCCAACAAATGGTCCAGGAGAACTTTTAAAAGAGACTCTCACTGCTGTTTAAAATGCCCTTGAATTAGGCTGTGCCTGCCGAAAGGGTGGAGGACACTTGCAACATGGTGCCTCCAGTCCAAAAGTCAATGGAATATTGTATTTGCCTCTCAAGGGTACATGTGAAAGGAAGTTGCTTTGCTATGGTGACACAGCACACACAGCTTCCTTCCCTTCTAGCTCTCACCAGCTTGCTTACATCTGTTAAGCAGTAGAGTCATCCCCAAGAAGGGATGAGAAGCAAGCGGTCTCTATGCCACCCCTGTGAGGGGCGGGTTTTCCGCAGGAGCAGCGTACCTGGCACACTCCTCTCGTGCTTTGGATGACACCGTTTCCTGGAAGAGGGAGCCACTCTGCTTGAAAAATGGCTCATACTTCTCTGTTCCACGTGCCGGATAAATGCGCCGGTATCCGCCCAGGTGTGAGGCCTCATACTTCTCTGCCTGAGACAGCCAGGCAGCCTGGTTGCTCTCTAACTCCTCGCGCCTGTGAACCGGGAGAAAGCACAGGCAAGAAGCTGCAGTAGGCTCCAGGTGCCGTCCTGGCTGAGGGACAAGGGCCTAGCTAAGCACTTTTCCCCGTCTTTCCCCGTCTGGGAGCCTGTTTCACATGGGAGCACTGCAGGGAACCAAAGCAACCTGCACATCTTCATCCTCTACCTGTAGAGTGCTGGTGAAGCATTTTCAGATCTCTTCCTTACCACTGAGGCTCACACCCTGTCCCTCAGCCTTTTCTCCCAACTAACCCAGTTACAAGAGAAGCTCAGTTAAAATGTGCCTATTCCAGGAATACTTGCCACCCTGCCTGCTGCTGGGAGCCTTCCTGGCTAGCGGGGAGCTCGGAGCAGCCGAGGCTGGAGGGGCATGCAGAGCGCAGGGCTAACACGCTCGGCACCTCCAGCCCAGAGTTGTCTCAGGTCTCCTAATTGAAATGGGAACTGGAGGGAGTTTCTGCCTCGCCCTGCGTGGCAGGAAAAGCCCGGGCAGCAGGCTCATTGTGGCTGCAAGGGGCCACGTGGATTAATTAATCATGAAAGGACATGCAAACAGAGAAGGGGGAAAAATCCTCAACCCTGGGAAAGGACCCCTGCTCTGGAGAAGGGCCCCGTGCCCCAGGGTGCTCTTGGTCCCTGAGGCAGTGCTGCAGCCCGTCAAGCGTCACTGTGAGCCCAGGGATGCCGGAACAGCCCATCGGCACTGAAGGATGTGACGAGGTGGCGCAGCTCGATGGGAATGACTCTGTACAGGGCTCAGAGAACCAGGCATCTCGGATCTCCTAGTGCCCAGCAACGAGCCCTGGCTCTTCCTTGCAGGGGGCGGATGGCTCGGGCGATCTCTTCTCAGAGGTTATATAGTGCCACGGTCTCTGGGAGCTTTAATTTGGAGACAGACAGCCTTGGTTTTACCCTGCCCCACTGTGCCCCATCTTTTCTCACTAGGGATCTGTAGCACTATGGGGAAGAGCAATACCTGGATGCACGGAAAGCCTGATGGCCCTGGAGGAGCCGTTCCTTTGCCCACTGTTTGTCTTCCTCCAGCACCTTCCTTTTGTTACAGGCATGCACATTTATCAGGTTGATGGTATCACAGAGAAGAGCATCCTTCACCTCACAGTCTAGGCGAGAGTCCGTGGTGAAGCTGGGAGAGTGGTTCACCTGCCAAAACAAGCAGCTAATCTAACCTGACAGCTCCCAGAAAGCACCGCCAGCAGCCAGCTTGCTGGCCCCAGTCTGCCCCACCACGTGCCTGCCATGGATGTTCTTCCCTGTAGCAGCGAGAGAGAGCAGGAAGCTGTACGCAGCGGCTGGTTCTGTCCTGCAGCCTAACGCCCATCTGCACTGCAGGTCACTCAGGTCCCACACCCACAGGACTACGGGCGTGGGGCGGCTATCGTAAATTCAGAATGCTGTTACAGGTCAAGGAGTCCTAAGGTTCAGGGAACGCCCTGCTGTTAGAGAGGGTGTACAGGGAACAGGCTCTTGGATCCCGTGATCTGAGGCCGCCTGGCCTGCAGCAGGTTGTTTGGCTACTTGTCTTCACAGCCTGTTTAATTTTGCCAACGAGGCGGCCCTTTTTAATCAAACGAGTTCTGTTCACCCCACCGCCCCTTGTTCTGAAGCCTCCCCCAGACAAACCAGCTCTTGGCTATCTGCTGCTTCCAGAATTGCTTCAACAGAAAGTCTCCTTCCTCACCTCTAGCAGCCACGGCTTCAACTTTCTGTCTAGCAATATATCAAAGCCCAGTATCTCGAAGCAGGCACAGCCAGTGGTGTGGTTCGGAAAGCAGCTTTGGTAATTGTGCTTCACAACAGGGTGAGCTGAAATAAGAGTCTTTATAATAATATCTTCAATATCTTCCCAGAGTTTTATTGTGTTGTAGCTGTTATCCATCATCCAGGCATTCACAGTGGACAGTTTCCTGTGTGGAGGACAGGAGATGATATGAGCTGACCTGTGGTGCCACGTTTGCCCCAAGGAAGACAGAAGTGAACCTGTGTCCCAAATGCAGCTTTCCTGCAGGACGTGCACAGGGCATTGCGGTACCTGGACAGGACAATACCTCTTACTGCCCATCGTGTCATCCTGGACGAAGTTTTCATTACGTTTGTTGATAGCATAATTGGTCAAATGCATGCAGATATCACCCTGAGAGAACCACAAGAGACTTCCATTTATTCTTAACCACAGAACAGAAATAGCCCTATTAGCGCTAATCTAGCCACCAACTTTGCCCACTTCTGCCTCTTGTCTGTGGCAGTGACTTGCAGCAAGCAGTTAATCATGCTGGTGATTCCCTCTCTAGCCAGAAGTTGGAGCTCTACCCTCTCCGCACCTCTGTCCTTATCTCGGGGGGAGAGCACAGGAGTCAGCTCTACAAATGCCATTCCAGCTGTGGCCTCACCAGTAAACAAGGGACTCCTCAGGACAGAAGCTGCAGCAAATTTCTGCAGATTCTTCTTCTTCCTTTATTCACCCAAAGCAGAAGACCTCTCCAAGACATGCACGTATTGCAGTGAGGGAGGGCACATCATACATACGCAGCTCTGGGACAAGCGGGCAGATAGCCAAAGCCCGGGGTATCTCAGGGCAGCCTGTGACCATAGCACAGCAATCCAACACTACAGTCCATCTTCTGTTGGGATTTTACAGGTTACAGACCCCTGCTTGGAGATGGGCACGGCTGTACTCTGCACCTTGCTTTCCCAGTTCCCCTCCCTGTCTCTCCTAGGCTGTTCCAGTACCACCAGGTAATCCCCAGGTCCCTCTTTTCTATCTGAAGCACGGGCAGACAAAGAATGGTGCAGACTTGAGAATGCTCATAAAGGCAAGAAGCAGTAGGAGTGCTGCTCAGAAATGCTG
Source organism: Himantopus leucocephalus (assembly GCA_003993805.1). Taxonomy (NCBI): domain Eukaryota; kingdom Metazoa; phylum Chordata; class Aves; order Charadriiformes; family Recurvirostridae; genus Himantopus; species Himantopus leucocephalus. Next base: position 22,210,127 of record RSEF01000010.1, on the reverse strand, counting down.
TGGGGTCTCTGTCCTTGCAGCTTTCCAACACCTGACTGGGTGAAACCCCAAGAACCCAGATTGGAATTTATTGTTGACCCAGTTTTGAGCAGAAGGTTGGACTCGAGACCTTCCAAGGTTCCTTGCAAGCGACACAACTCCATGATTCTGTGATAACACCAGTAAATAGCCCAAACGTGGGGCCTGGGAGTAGATCTACTGCAGGCACTCCTGAAATACCTCCTGTGAAGAGGAGGTACAGAGGGAGGGGAGAACGGGAAAGAAGAAAGATGGGTCCCATGAAACCCACCAGCCCCTGCCTTTTCAGGGTCTGGAATGCCACTAGGACATATTGGGCACTAAAACCTACAGGTACTACATGAGCGTTTTTGGAAACTTCCCTTTTTTACCAGGTTTCTGCTGCTGGGATCGATGTACCTCATGGTGGCAAACCGGGCCAGACCCTCCTTGTAGACAAAAATCCTCAGCGGGTCACAAGATGTGACCAGCACATAGATACGCATGTCAAATTTAAAGCCATCAATCAGGAAAGGCTGTGAGAAAAAAAAGACAGGAGCAAGCATGAGATAAAGAACCATTACTGGGCATGCTGCCGACTCCTGGAGGTTGGCTGCTCTATCTGCACTGCTTGTGCCGCTCCTCGGCAGCTCAGCAGCGAGGAGAAAGGCATGCTTTCGCCATGCCTCTGCTGCGCTGCAGCCAGCCCGGTGTCCCTGGCAGGTCCAGGAAGACGTAGGGCAAAGGACACAAGGAGGATGCGGGAGGCTGGAAGAGCTAGGAGGTTGCAGTCCTCCACCTCTATTTCAAGACTGTCCCCATTACCTTAGCGATATACTGCTGACAGATCATATGCTCTCCATGTTTGATCTCCTCTGGATTGCGTGTTATGAAGATACCTCTCCCTTGGCAGCCACTGTCTGGCTTGCAGATGAATGTTCTGTGTTTCCTCATGCGCCTGTAGGCCTGGAAATCTCCATAGCTGTGCAAGGAAGGGGTGACTGTTAAAAGCTGCAAAAAAACCAGCCCCTGAATTCTCTCGTAACAGTTAGGTACTCCAGCTGTGGTGCTGCAGGCCAGTACAGACCAAACTTCTGCAGCAGAGGAATAGTACAGCTATTCCTGATCTACACCAGTTACAAACCGGTCCTTGTGAGACCTGACAAAACTCTCCTGGTTCCGCCTTCTACTTGCACACATCTTCACCTTTACCAGGAGGTTCATAGGAAGCGTGCACCACTGTGCATACAGGAGCCAGAAAGATTTTGGTTCTGCTGCCATAGAGAGAGCAGGAGAAAATAAACAAGCCCTGGCTACAGAGGAGAAGGAATTCACAAGTCTTTACATCTCCTTTTATGCTGGCTCATCAGCAAGCAGGCAGGAGGCCACGGCCAGAGCATTCTGTGCAGGGCACAGAGGCTCGCGAGCTGAGCTCCTGTATCACGTTACGTGGCTGATCTTCAAGAGCAACTCCAGCGGGAGCATAGTGCTTTGAAGAGTCAAGCCCATATGCCAATTATTTATTTTGCTGCAGATGGAGAAGTACCGTCTCTCTAGTGGGCACCACATTTAGGGAAAGAGAGGCAAACGGGACAAATTCCAGAAAACAGTGCCAAGAGCAATCAGAGGCCAGGAAACGCAGCCTGGAAAGAAAGACGAGAGAACTAGGTCCGTCTTCTCCAGAAATGGGAAGACTGAGCGGACACATGACAATAACCTTTCTGGACATGACACACTATTAGCAAAACACAGCAAACCACTGTTCTCTAAGGCCAGTGCAAACGAGAAGAGTACTAAAGTGCTGATATTTCAGCAAAGATGCTTTAGGTCACATATTAAGAAAAATCATTCTAACCGTGAGGAGAGTTCAGCTCCAGAATAGGTGATGGGAGCCCTACTTTGAGGTTTTCAGGAAATGGTAAGAATAAAATCTGTCTAAGAATGGGTATCTTGTCTCCTTACAACCACTGAAACTTCAAGTGCTTTCTGGTGTCTTTCAGCCACGTTTCTATCATTGCTTGCCTGTATATACTCAGAGAAGCCAGGCCTTCTGCCCCAAAATTGAGTGATTTGGTGATGGTTTACATCTAACTGTACACGTATGAGCATAGTGACTGCACTCTCCCGCTACCCTCCACCATCAGTGTGCTCTGCTGCAGCAGACAGCAGAGGTACAGGGGGCTGTGAAGGCAGCCGTCGCAGTCAGTGGGGTGGAACTGCCTCGTACCCCGGTCCCGTGCTCTTCCCCTTTCCCCCACCGACCCAGCTGGTGGGGGAAGGAGCCTGCCACGCCACCCTGCAGTTGCCTCTCCCGTTCACCCTGAGCTGCAGAGAGACCTTCCACCTAAACATGGATCTACACTTCCCACTTGCCCGCTGCCCTTTGGCTTTCCGGGTGGGTCCCTCTCCCCACATTTAGCCCTGCGGCACGCAGGCTGCCCAGCAGCAAGGCACACATTGCAGAGAATGCCGTTCCACGGGCTAATGCAGTCTAATAGGAATTAAAGATGTGTGAAACGAGAAACGCGTCTCAACCCCTCAGTCAGTTCCAGGGAAGTTTACAAAGGCCCAGACCAAGACATGAGATCTCAGAGAGGCCCCCCCCCATCCCAGCCCCGGCCGTCAAGCATAGTGGTTCCCACTTTCTGATTTCATACCCCTGTTCTCAGCTGCATTAATGCGTATCACTCACTCAGCTGGCAGGCACCAAGTGCGGGGAAATATATTGTACTCCTTGGGGAAGAGCCTGAGCATGCGGTTAAGGTTGCGAGCCAATAAGTCCTTACGGCAGATCTCTATCATGCCTGGAAAATGGTTGATTTTCTGAAAGAGGTGCAGAAAAAGAACAGAATCAGCACAGGAACAGCAGGGATCTTCCTCAAGACCGAAGGAAAGCCCACGTGTTGAGAAACCAGCACGCAGAACAGGAAGCTGGGACTGTGGTTGCCTTGAACAGCTGCTGAGGGACAAGATTACGCTACAACTGCTTTATCTGAACTTCACCAGTGTGATTTATCTGCTCGTTCCATCTCGGCCCTGAGGCTCTCCCTCCCTGGAATATCACAGCTTCAGGAAGGGAGCCGTTTGTCATCAAGAACCATTTATTTCATGCTACATTAAAGGGGTTGGCAGCTTTCCAATTCACACTACTAACTGCCAAAGTGTTGCTGATGGCACTGTACCAGCGAAAGAACAGAAGTAAAGGCTTGTGAACCCACGCCCTCTGGAATCGATGCAGAGAAGGGGGCACGGGTGCTAGTTTGGACACTTCTGTTTCATTCTGCAGCACGTTGTTCCACTAACAGCCCCCGTCTCACCCTCCTTCCTGAGCTCCTCCTGCTGGGCAGCCTGTACGTGGAGGGTATTTACCTGAAACCTCTTCATTTTCATGACGCGCTCCAGAGAGACTGAGTAGTCTGTCCAATACACTGTCCATTCCTCGTTTTCTCCCGCTTCTTTCAGCCCGCAGTACCGAGCTGCCCGCCGCACTGTACCAAAGCAAGCACATGACAAGGAGGATACAAGTACCAGGGAAATCCCCAAATCCCCAAAGTAACCTGGGACAGAGCATGGAACAAACCTCTCCAGGCTGCAATTCCACTCTCAGAGATGTGAGGTATCGGCGGGACCCTTCAAGGAGGTGTCAGAAACACAAGCTTTACCCAGCAAGCCTCTGGCTGCAAGTATACTGGGAGCTATCAGCCCGCTAAGTCCCCATGGCTAAAACTACAGCAGGCTTGAATCCGCCCTGGGTCTGACACCACGCAGGCAGATACAAGTCTTCTGAAGGTATTAGTTTCATCTTCAAAATCAAAAGCTCTTTGGCAGCAGAACACACAAGCTCTGGAGCAGAAGGTCGCTGCTGGGATGGTTCGTGTTAGTGCCAGTTCTGAATTTGGCCTCTCACGGGGCTGGTGAGGTGATGAAGGTCAATGCACACTAGGAACCGTTGTGAAACAGTGCCGGTTCCTGTGGTACCCGTGCTGCCACACCACCTCCTGCTGCAGGTCCCCACCAACCTCCCGTCACCAAACTGCCCAAGCAAGGCCCCAGGCGCAACACGCAGCGCCTGTCCCTCTATGTAAAAACTGCTCCTTGCACAGCCGACCAGGCTGTGACCTTCAACAACACACATGTGGTTGCACTGCTAGAACAGTTGTTAGCAAATTGGCTAATAACATCCATCAAAAGCTAGGAGTCTGTTCTTTTAAGATACAGCTTGTGGCAGCAAAGAAGAGCAAGACAGGAGAGGGGACCAGGTCTCTGGAGCACGTCACTGGAGACGGACAGCAAAAGGAGAGGTTCCGGGTACCGATCCTGCCTGTTCCATCACCGGCTTTACGCTAATCAGTAGAGAGCTCTCACATCATTTCCCCATGCACAGGTACTGGTCTTGCATCGGAAGTGCCCCAAACTACACCCTTCTCACCAATTTTAGCAGATGTATGGCAAAGGCAGACGGGGGGGGGCAAGGGCTTGCACTGCTGTTGCACATTTTGTGTCTCTTTAAACCAGAGAGCACCTCAGTCCAAAGTGTGAAAAACGCTGTATTTTTCACAGGGGCCCAAGTCGCTTGCAACCAATAAATACGTAAACCAAAAGCGACTGCGCAGTGGAAATTCGGTACCAGCGCTCCTCCCTGGCTGAGTGGACACCCAAAGAGCTCGCCGTTGGTGGGATGATCCAAAGGGACACCCTGCAGCACCTCGGACTTACCGCTCTCGTACTTGCAGCTGGTCAGATTGATGGAGGGCACACTGGAATGGAAAGAGACGACAGAACAGCGGCTCAGCGAGGAACCAGGGCCCCGTCCTGGGCAGCGGGAGGGAGGGAGACAACTACGCTCCTGCGCACACGCACACAACTCGGGCTCCATGGAGCTAACGGGCAGATCAAATTTGGAGCCAACATGGGCTCAGCATGCCGTGAGGCAATGTGGCAGTGGGGTCCTGAACCTGGGTCAGTCTGTGGACGTGTCATGCTTGGGATTATTGGGACAATTTAAGGGAAAGAGCGTTTATTTTGTGATTTGGAAAGTTCCTGGAAAGCCCCTCTGGGAATGAAGCGGGGAGGACCCCGGCTGGGCACTGTCCCTGGTGAGGAGCAGGGCCGGGCCCTCGCCCCGCAGCCCCGGGGAGGGACACGGGCCGGGCGGGGTCCGGCCCGCGGGCTAAGGACAGACAGACCCGCAGGCGGACGGACAGACTCCCGCAGGGCCCGGCGGAACACGGGGCACAACGGCCCGGGATGGGGGCGGGGCGGGCTGCGGCCTACTCGGCCGCCTCCCTCCCTCCCTCCCGCCGCACTCGCCTGCGCTTCCTCCGCCTCCTCCGCGGCTCGGGGCCGGGGGGGCCGCCGGGGGCGGCGGGCGGGCTCTCGGGGGCCGCCTCCCCGCCCGGGGGGGGTCCCGGGGCCGACCGCCCCCCGCCACCTCCCNGGGGGGGGGAGGCGCCGCCGCGTTGCCATGGCGACAGGGCGGGGCCACGGCGCCCTCAGGCGGTCACGTGGCCAGCGGCCCGGCACGCCGCCGTCGCGCGGCGCCCCCTGGCGGACGGTGCCGGTGCCGCTGCGGGGGCGGCCCCGTCCCGGTGCCGGTGCCGGTGCCGGTGCCGCCCCGTCCCCGGTCAGCCCGCCAGGAGCCGCGCCAGGTCCTCGCCGAGGCGCAGCAGCTGCGGCTCCGGCAGGAGGTGCTCGCGGATGGCGCGCAGGGCCTCGTCCTCCGTGATCTCGCGGAAGAGCCGCGCCGCCGGCAGCGGCAGGTAACCGGCCAGCTCGCAGAGCGCCACGCTGAAGGCGGCGCTCGCCTTGGCGCCGAAGGCGGGCCTGCGCGCCCACAGCAGCACCCGCAGCCCCCGCTCGCCGCCCGCCCCGCGCCCCCCCGGCGGGTCGCCCCGCGTGATGAAGACGTTGTAGGCCAGGCCGGTGTCCGTCAGGCGCTCCGCCGCCCGGCACACGTCCCGGGCCACCGCCTCCAGGTCGGCGGGGCCGGCGGCGTAGAAGAGGAAGGCGGGGGCCGGGACGCCCGTCAGGAGGGCGAGGCGCGGCGGCGGGAGGAGCGGCCGGGCGGGCGCCGACTCCACCAGCAGCGGCCGGCCCAGGTAGAAGGCGTGCAGGTGGAGGTGGTTGACGGAGGCGCCCCCCGCCAGCCCGTTGAAGCCCAGGCGCAGCCCCGGGTGGGCGCTGAGCAGCGCCGCCTCCAGCCCGCCGCGCAGCAGCGGGGCGGTGAGCGCCTGCGGCAGCCCCCGCGCCGGCTCCGGCAGCAGCAGGACGTGGCCCCGCTCCAGCGGGCTGGCGTTGATGGCCACCAGCAGCGGGTCGGGGGCCGCCGGGCCGCCGGGCCCCCCCGCCGCCCTGCGCAGGCGGAGCAGCACCTCGGCGGGGCGGAGGCGGGTGAAGTTGAAGGCCGCCGGGTCGAAGGGCTGGCGGAGGCTGCGGACGGCCTGCGGCGGGCGGCGCTCGGTGCCGCGCTGCACGTTGAGCTGGGCCACCAGGCGCATGGGGCCGGGCAGGACGCGGGTGGGCAGCGGCCCCAGCCGGTACCGGAACAAGCCCCGCTCCATCCTGTCGTTCCAGGCCTGCAGCAGCGCCCGGTCGAAGCGGGAGGGCGCGGAGCCCGGCTCGGCCCCCCAGCCGGCTCCCTGCAGGACGAAGTCCTCCTCCCCGTAGACGAACTCCTCCGGGCCCGCGCCGCCCGCCTCCTCGCCCGCCGCCGCCGCCGCCATGCCGAGCTGGGGCGGGGCCGCGGGTGGGCGGGGCCGCGGGTGGGCGGGGCGTGCCCGCCGCGGGTGGGCGGGGCGTTGCCATGGGAGCGGCAGAGTGACGGGCGAAGGCGGAAGCGGCGCGGGCCGCCATGGGGGGCTCGGCCAGCCTGCTGCCGCGGGAGGCGCTGGGCGAGTACCAGGTGCGGGGGGACCGCCACCGGGACCGGGACCGCGACCGGGGGGTCCCGCGGGTGGAGGGGGCTCGGCCGTGGGGGGTCGGGGTCGCCCCGAGCCCAGGGCCCCCCGGCGNGGGGGGGGGGGGGGGGTGCTGGCCCCGCGTCCCTCTGGGGCCAGCCCGCTCCCCTCCGTCCCCGGGAGGGGGTTTCGCCTCCGCCCTGGGGGTGCGGAGGGCCCCGGCCCCGCTGCGGTGCTTCCCTTCCGCTGAGCAGGAGGCGGGGGGGGGCCGGTCGCAGGCCGGGCCCGGCGNGTCCCGCGTCCCTCTGGGGCCAGCCCGCTCCCCTCCGTCCCCGGGAGGGGGTTTCGCCTCCGCCCCGGGGGTGCGGAGGGCCCCGGCCCCGCTGCGGGGCTTCCCTTGCGCTGAGCAGGAGGCGGGGGGGGGCCGGTCCCAGGCCGGGCCCGGGGGGGCGAAGGGCACAGGCGTGGCCGGTGACACCCTGCAGAGCGGGGCACCGGCTGCGGGGCCGTCCCGCGGCGGCTCCTTCCCCCTCTGCAGTCCCAGCCGTCCGGGGGGACGGGCAGCATGGCCGGCTCCTCGCCCCCGCTGCCAGCCGTTGGGGTCCCCGGAGCAGGTGCGGAGGCGCTGCCTTTGCGGGACCACCCGGGCCGGCACGCTCCTGCCCCGGGCTGGCTCTGCGCGCTGCTGGCAAGGAGCTGTGGGAAACGGGCCGTCCGCCTCTGTGCAGCGCTGGGAAGAGCTGCCTGCGCGGCCCGTGCCCAGAGGGCTGCCTCCCGCGCCGCTCACGCCACAGAGCGTCTCTTGTTCTTGCCTCTTCAAGTGCCTACAAGAGGTTCAGTGAACTGCTGCCAAAGGAGGAGAGGGAGAATGCCTGCTCCGCGCGGGTTCCCAAGAGCCAGATCCTGACGTTGCCTGAGCTGCGGGTACGGTGCCTGGCAGACAGCGGGACTCGCTGCTGCTCCCTCCGTCTGGGCGTGTTTGGGCAGGGCCCTGTTTACCCGCTGCGGCCCTCGCCGTGCCGCTGCTCTGCCCTCTACGTGCTGCTCCAACAGTCACCTGGGGAAGCCGTTCCCTTACGGCACGTCAGCTGTGCCAACAAACAGCTTCCTCGTCCCCGACGTGCCATGGAGGATCCCAGAGATCCCTGCTGTGCGGGGCCGCTGTTCTGGGGAGGCACAGGACAGGCATGGTCGCACCACGTGTGACGGACTGGCAGCAGAGTGGGGTACCCGCTCGTGTGTAGGGTCGGCACAAGCGTGCGGCTGGTGTCTGCCGCAAGGGAGCCGGCCCGGCACTGCCCAGCCCTGCCCTGAGCTGTTCCTGTCTTGGCAGGCAAACCCCTTCCAGCACCGGATCTGCCGGGTGTTCTCCACCTCGGATGATGGGGACGACAGCATGTCCTTTGAAGACTTCCTCGATATGCTGAGTGCCTTCAGCGACTCTGCTACCCCGGACATCAAATCCCACTACGCCTTCCGCATCTTTGGTAAGACTGGGGGTGGATGCCTTGTCTTGGGGTTCCCGCATCTTGTGTGTGGGGGGAGCAGTACGAATCCTTGTTCAGGAGTGCTAGCAGTGCCCTTGTAGTGCCCACAGGGACTGGTGGCTTTAGGAACTCCCTGTGGAAATTGCTGGTTCAGTGCAATGACGTGCACCGAGAGGTGTGGCGTAGAGCCTGCTGTGTCCTCAGGTCACCCGGGCCCTCTCCTTGCCGAGCGTGGGTGCTTGTGACTCTGGGGTCACTGCGGCCCTGCCAAAACCAACCTTTCCTCTCCCCAAAGACTTTGATGACGATGGGACGCTGGACAGAAAGGACCTGGAGAAACTGGTGAACTGTCTGACGGGGCAAGGCGAGGAGTCCCGGCTGAGCAACGCAGAGATGGAGCAGCTCATCCGAAACGTGAGGACCATCAGGTGGGGCACAGGCCACTGCATGTTCCCAGCCATGCAAAGCTCACCCCTCGCCTTTCTCTCCCCTGCAGATCCTGGAGGAGTCTGACATCGACAAGGATGGCACCATCAACCTCTCTGAGTTCCAGCATGTCGTCTCCCGCTCCCCAGACTTCACCAGGTATGGTGGTCTCCCGTAGCACAGCTTGTCCTGGGGCGCCTGTCTGGGGTGTTTGCCAGGCCTGATCGCTGTGCTGGCGTTGGGGCAGAGCTCTCGGTGGTAGTAAGGCAAGGCTACCCTGTACGAGGTCTCCCGTAACAGCAAAGGGAACTGCGTCCTGTGCTAGCTCTGCAGAGAGCCTCTCCTGCACAGGGTAACGCTGCCTCCCCGTAGCACTGGGCGCTTGCAAACCACTTGTGTGTGATCCAGGAGGGAGGTACAGAACACGTCATGTCTCTTGCAGCTCCTTCAAGATTGTCCTGTGAGAGCCCTGCGGCTCTCCAGCAGAACTGCTCCTCCAGCTGTTGCAGCTCTTCATGGTCTCAGACATTTCCTCTTTTCGTGAGCGGAGCGGCAGAGGCGCCTGTTCCTCACCAGCCCGGCAGCGCCGCACAGTGCCTTAGGCAGGACACCCTCCTGCTCCCCTTTCCCTCTCGGCAGTCGAGATGGCAGGCGTCTCTGCAGCCTGCGGAGGTGGGGCCCTGGGAGGCTGCCTTGCCTGCAGCCCCAGCCCATCTTCCAGAGCAGGCAGGAGCTCTGCTCTCCCAGGACCGGGTTTTAACTCCTTATGCAAACCAAGGGCAGCTCTGGGGGTGGAGGGAGGCACACAGAAGTGCTCCTGGCCAGGAGCCATGCTGCACCGAGCACAGCCCCTCTCCGCCCTCAGTACCAATTTGTGCCTTCCACTAGCACGCAGGGAGCTGCCTCCCACCGCCAAGCCCCTGCCCGGCTCTCCCGTCTTCCCGGGGATCTCCCTGCTGCAACGTGGATCCGTTTCTCTAAGCAATAAGCCAAACGTGGATCCATTTCTCAAAGCAATAACCCAAGTGGCACTGCAGCTGTGCCATCCTGGCAGCAGAGCTGTCCCCCCCACGGCTGCACAGGACGCAGGACGCCTTCCTCCACCGCCCGGCGAGGCAGCACAGCCGGGCTCACCCTGTGCTGCCTTGGCACTGACCGCGCTCAGGGCCTGCTCTCCTTTTCCTCCTCTTTTCCTCTCTGCCCCCTCCTCTGGCTCAAGCTCAGCAGCTGCTCTGCCTGCCCTGGCCTCTTCCTCCCTCTGCTCCTGCGGGGACACAAATAAAGGGCTCTGGTTTCACCCTCTGCTCTGTGCCGCCTTTGTCTGGCTGCAGGGACGGCGGAGGGGGCTGCTCCGGCACTGCTGCGGGACCGGTGCCACGAGGGGTGCTGGGGACACAGCCTCCTGCCAGGCCCCTCTGCCTGCGCGCCAGCCGCAGCTCCAGCGGACGGGTCCCACGTTCTGCTCGGTGACAGCCCTTTCCGTGGGCCACCTCCCTCCTCTAAAACCGGGGACTGTTCTCAGCGGCACAAAGAGCTCGGCTCTCCAGTGAGAGGCACAAAGGGAAATCCAGGGCAGGCGAGCAGCTACCTTTGCTGTGGGCAGCGCCAGAGCCTTTTGTGTCTGTTCATCCATCAGGCTTCGCCCTGGCCTGCTGCCAGCCGCGGGCAACGGCCCTGCCTGCGCTTCGCAGCGAGCCCCCGGCACCCCCAGCAGTGCTCCCAACCGCGCCGGCAAGCCTCCTCGACGGAGCCGCTTGGCAAGGCGATGTCCGGGCTGTGGTACCACATGCCGGGGCTGGTGCGGTTCCTGGGGTCCGGCTTGCCCCGCGGGAGCACCCGCGCCGGGGCGGAGTGGCTGACGGCTGTCTTGGGGCGCCGGCGCGGCCGTTTCTCACGTACCGGCTCCTCGCTCCCAGCGGTGCTGGCCCTTCCAGCTCAGTGCCCCGCGGTGCTGATGGTATCTGCCTGCCGCGGCCTGTGCCCCTGTGGCCCCGGGGGCCATGTCTGCTGGCACAGCACCAGCCAACGCCTCCGGTGGCTTTTTTGATGTCCCAGAACAGGCTGGGCAGGAAGTTTGGTGCGTTGGTCCAGCCGGGAGCGAGGCAGTGCCCGTCCCTGGGGGATGGCCTGTCCCGACACGCCAGCTTAGTGTGGAGCTCACCGCTTCCCCCAGCCCCGTGCTCGCGCTGCTGGCGCTTCCCAGGCAGGAGGGATCACAAGCAGCACCGCATCGCAGGTCCCGGTCGTTAGCCATCACAGACTTGGGTCCTGCTGGCAAAGCAGCTGGCGTCTGCCAGCAGCTGTGTGGGATGGGGACAGGGACCTGCCTGTCCCCTGGGCTGGCAGCGGGGTCCCACGTGCAGCACAACACCGTGGTCCTGGGGAAGGGGGCTGCCACAGCCCCTCTCCTGCTAGAGGCTGCCCCGCTCCCAGGCACCCACTTTTCTTCCTCCCAGTCGCCTCTGCCTTCCTCTGTTTCTCGGGGTGCCGGGACAGCATCACCCCACCACTCTGCAGCTCCCCGCACTGCGGGGGTCACTCCACTCTGCTCCCACCAGACTGCGTCCTGCAGCACGCGTCTCCATGCACGGCCCCAAAACAGCCGAGTGCTGCCTGAGCTCGCTGCCATGGATGCACGATGCCCTGACAGCGGGGTCACAGGGACCCTCTGGCACCAGCCCTGGGCAGCATCACTGCAAGGGCATGCAGGGACCTCCCTGCGGGGCCCCGTGGTCCCCAGCCCAACGCTCAGCCAAGCACACAGTGACTTCGCAGACCGCAGGAGATCTGATCACCAGCGCAACCCTCCTGCCCTATCTGTCTGTCCGTCCCTGCCCAGCAAGGAGCAGCCGGCCACGGGCAGGTTTTCCCAANCCCTGGAGTGGCCGGGGTAGTCCCCTGGCCCCAGGAAGGAGCGTAGCCCCACCGGCTGCGCAGGCGCAGTAGCACACACGCGTACAAAGGAGACACCTGGACTTTATATAAAAACCACAGACGTTTCTGCACACGCACATGGGGACGGGGTGGCGAGTTGCTGCCCAGCCCGGTGCAGGGCAAGCACCGCTCCCCCCTACCTTCCCAGGACACGATTCACATTTTCGACGTATTAAAAACGAACCAAGCACAGACACACAGCACATGCCGCCGGGTCACTGCGCCGGCACCACCCGGCCACACGCGTGGCTCTGGGTCCTGCGGCGGGATGTCACAGTGAGTCAGGGCGTGAGGGGGCTGCGGCAGCCCCCTCCTGCCCTCTGCATAGAGGGGGCCAGGACCCCGCGGAGCCGGCAGAGCCGGGGCCGCACCAGCAGCCTGAGCCAGGCGCCGTGTCCATCCCTGCGGTGAGGACACCGGGCTGGGGAAAAAGTCCTGCACATCCCTGGAAGGCACGCAGCACCCCTCGCATCCGGAGCCGCCAGCACTGTCCCGAGGAGCGGGGCCAGAGCAGCCAAGGTGATGCCTGGGGAGCTCCCCGGGCAGCCGAGCCCCAAGGGTGACGAGGTGGTGCCGGCCCTGCCGGCTGGGTGGGTGCCGCAGCGGGGCGCGGGCTGCGGGCATGCACACACAGACAACACGGACCCCAGCCGCGGAGCCGCGGTCCGGCGAGGCTCAGCAGAGCAGAGGCAGTCGTGGGTGAGGGCTCGGCTCTCGTCCCTGTCACACCACCGAGTCCTGGATCTCGGAGCCCAGGCGCACCCGGGGTCTTTGGCAGGCGGGAGACACCTCCACGAAGCTGTCCCGGACGTGGAGGGGCCTCTTCTCCGATTCGGAGAAGGCGCGTGGGGGACCCCCCGGAGGCTCGTGCACGGGGGTGCTGACGATGTAGTTGTCCTGCAGGGCCTGGTAGCCCTTGTGCTCGGGCACCGTGCTGGGCAGGCTGCTGCCGTTCAGGGGCAGGCTCTCCACCGGCTTGCGGGGTGGCTTCTGGTGCCGGCCGGGGTCGCCGGGCTCCAGCAAGGCTTTCATGCCGTCACGGTGCCGGTGCAGGAGGAAGAGGGCCAGCACAAGGACGGCGGTGGCGAAGAGCACGCACATCACCAGGAACTCAGTCCAGTAGGTCTTGCCATCCAGCCGGGCTGCAGCGCTGCCCACCGCAGAGGTGCTCCGGGACGTGCTGACGGTCTCCAGGGCATCGCGGCCAGTGGCCACCTTCCTGCCGGGGTCTGGTGGCCCGCGGGCCGGCTCCTGCACGCCCACGCAGTAGCTGGCCATCAGCTTGCGGAAGCCCTCCTCCAGCGACCAGCACTCGTAGGTGCCTGCCCGCTCGGGGCTGCCCACCAGGATGAGGGCCCCGTCGGGCAGCACCAGGTAGGAGGCGTTGACGGGCGCCCCGTCGTGCAGCCAGCGCCGCGAGGCCAAGTTGGAGAGCAGACGGCATGGCAGTGGCCGCACCGCGTTGGGTGGCATCTGGATCCGCTGGCACGGGGAGCCCGAGGCTGTGGGGAAAACAACGCACGGGGACATCAGCGAGGCCATGGGGACCCCAGCAGTGGGCACGAACATGGAAGGGGGTGCCAAGCAGGAGGCTGGGAGCAGTCAGCAGCCCCAGCGCCAGGGGCAGAACCCGCAGGAGCTCACCTGGGGGCAGGAGGATGCGGGGACGGGGCTGGGAGGCGTTGACCAGCTGGCAGAGCCGCTCCGTGTCAGCAGCCTCGATGTCCTGCGCCCAGAGCCTGGGGACAGAGAGGGGTCAGGGTGGTGGGGTGCCGCGGGGTGCCACGGGGTGCCACGGGGCGCTGGGGTACGGAGAGAGGGTGCAGCACTTACTGGGGGTGCGCTGGGGGGTGTAGGGTGACCCTGCGGCAGGCGCCCCGGCTCCAGGCGCAGAAGGGGTCCCGCGCCAGCACGCACTCCCCGCAGCTGCGGTACAGGCTGCAGTTGGCGAAGGGCACCTGAGCCACCGCTGTGTAGCTGGCTGCGTAGACCAGGCCCTGCAGGAGGGGACACAGTGGGGTCAGGGGGTGGCCCCGGTGCCACGCAGCAGGGTCAGCCCCTGCACGCCCCTGCCCTCCCGGGCTCCCTGACCCCCAGCCCATGGACAGGACCTGCCCCACACAGGCTAAGCCCACAGCATTCCCTCCCAGTAGCCCCAGCCCGGTGCCCCCGTGCCCGGCTCCTGCCTGGTCCTGGTCCAGCAGCAGCTGGAGAACGGGCTGGCCGGCGGGGAAGAGGCGGATCTCCTCGATGATGTGCACCCCATGGTTCACACGCACAGCCTTGTGCAACCGGCCATCATCTGCAAACACAAGGGCCGTGCTGAGCGGGGCCGGGGGCACACAGCACACCGGCACCCGCCCCGTCAGCAGCCCCCGGCTGCACCCACCCGTGCCCAAGAAGAGGACATCGTAGGTGCCGTGGAGGCCCTGTGCACGGTGGACACCGATCTGCTGGTAGCGCAGGCGGCTCTGCAGCAGCAGCGGCTGACTGCGCACAGGGCTGTCCATCAGGAAGTGGTCCTTGATGAAGTTCAGCACCCGGTCTGGCATCTGGAGGGACGAGTTGATCTTCAGGTGTCGTGTGTGGCTGGTGATGCACTGGGGAGAGAGGAAGGGGCTCGACTAGGGCACGGGACAAGAGGCAGGTGGGCAGCTGTACCACGGCAGCCGCCAGGACCAGGAGAGTGCGAGGGGCTGCCCTGCGTCCTGCACCCAGGTGGGCGCTGAGGAGGCACCTACCGTGCCCGGCCGGGGCTCCGGCACGGGGCCGGTGTCCGTGTACCACTGCTGCGTCTCGCGGTTCACCTCCTTGTAGAGCCCGCCAAAGGCCTGCCGCACGCTGCGCATGGGGAAGGCGCACACGGCCGAGCTGCCCAGGCCGCCCTTGTTCCTGGCAGGGCAGAGGCAAAGCCCATGGCAAGATCAGGCACTCCATCTCTGTCGAGCCCACTGCACCACCCCAGGAACCCGAGAGCGGCCAGAGCCAACCCGCACCCCCCCGACTGCCCTGGGTGCTCCTGGGTCCCCCACCGGCCCCTGCCCGCTGCTCACCACTGTGAGGTGAAGACCCCGTAGAAGAGCGTCTCCCTCCAGTGCAGCTCCCCAGGGGTGAGCACGAAGACATCCTGCAGCACGTTGAAGGGGAATCCGTCCTCGGGGTGCGAGCAGAGCAGCTGCGCCTTCAGGAAGGTCGTCCACCGCCGCTGCAGCACACGCTCCCCGCCCTGGTCCCCCTGCACGGCACAGCGGGTCAGGGCACGATGCCACAGCCGCCCGGCGGTGGGGAGCCCCACGGGGCTGGGGGAGCAGAGCAGGGGTCTGTCTGTCCATGCAGCGGTGCCAAGGCCCCGGGGGAATAGCCCTGGTGTTGGGGAGCCACCAGCGAAGCAGCATGCCCAGGGGAAGGGAAACACGACCCAAGAGGCATACGGAGCTGGCGTCCCCTCTGGTGAGGGAGCAGAGGAGATGGGGAAGGGTCGCTGGCACCAGTGGGGCTGGCGGGAGCAGTGGGCTCGAGCCACAGCCCTGGGCTGGGCACTTCGGAGCCGTAACTGACCCAGAGGGGTCTCCTGTGGGCGCCTGTCACCTCCTGGGGTGTCCAGGAACTGGGGGATGGAGATGTGCAGGGTGGTCCCGCAGCCCTCCAACCCCAGTGGTGAGTGACATCCTGGGCACGGCCCCCACACACACCCCTGCTGCCCCGTGCCCACCCTGCACACACGCGCGATGCGGGAGACGATGGTGTTCTCGAAGTAGTCAAACTCCTTTCCCGTCTCGCTGAAGAAGAAGTAGACTTTGTCGTCATCGCCCTCGGGGTTGCCAGCGGGCAGGCTCTCCCGCAGGTAGGCTGAGCCCACGAAGACCGGGTCTGGGGACACAGGCACCCTCAGCATTGCCGCACCGCCGCGGCTGGCCCTCATCCCCATGCCTCCCCCATCCTGGGGGATGGAGACCCCGATGCGCCATGCCAGCCCTGGCTCTCACCCTGCAGCCAGTTGAGGGAGTTCTCTGTCTTGAGGGCGATGCGGCTCTCCTGGCTGCGGTAGATGGTCGGCTCATTGCCCTGGAAGTTGCTGACAGTCCCGGCGTAGAGCTCGCCGTCTGCCAAAGAGACGCTCCTGCTGGGACCCGGCACATGCCACCCGGCACAGCCCCGCTCCCCCACCAGCGTCTGTGCCGGCTGTGCCCCGGTTCAGCCCGGCCGAGCAGCCGGGCGCTGCAGAGAGGGTGAGGGTCCCAGCGCGGCGTGCCTTACCGACCATGACAGCCGTGGACCGGTACTCGGGGTCGAAGGGGCAGCGTCCCTTCCCATCCTCCAGCAGCACCTTCCCCGACGCGTCCCGCTCCAGCCTGAAGTGCTGCATGTTCTGCGACAGGACCAGGCTGTGAGCCAGTGGCACTGCCAGCGCCCACCCCAGCGCCCGGGACGCCTGCTGCAGGGCCCTGACGGCAGAGGGGCAGCCCACACCCCCAGCAGGACTTGCGGCCCCCTGCCCCACTCCCCGTGCTCACGATGTAGGCGCAGGCCGGGCTGAAGGCGCAGGTCCCGCAGGTGTAGAGGTGGGTGCTGTTCAACCGCAGCAGCATCTTGATGTAGTTGTGACAGTCTCTCTGCACGGGCGAGAGGAGCCGGCTCAGCCCTCCTGCCCGCACACACCCCAACACAGGGCACTGCCCGCTCCCCCACACCCCCCGACGCCTGCCGGTGGCGGGGCTCACCTGGGGGTCCTTGCCCTTGAACACGCACTGTCTCTTCTTCTCCTCATCCGCGCTCCACGGCAGCTGCAGAGAGGGGACAGTCACTGGGAGCCCCCTGTCACTGGCTAGTCCCCACACACCACTGGCGGAGCTCACCACCCCCAGCATCCATGTCCTCCCCATCCCAGTTGGGCAGCAAGGCAGCCGCTGGCTGTCCCAAGCGCCCTGTGCCCAGGACACCTAGGGCAGCTGCCTCCGCGCTGTCCCAGCCAGCTCCCGAACGTGCAGTGGCTTGCACAGATCCCGGGTGCTGCCGGGGAGCACCAGGGAGGGGACCCCTGCACCAGAGCTGGCTCGGTGCCCCCCTTCCCCTGGTCCCATGTGGGGCTTGGCCCCCGTCCGCGGGCTCACCCTGCGAGCCGGTGCCCCGGTCTGGAAGTGGCTGGTGTTGAGGGCAATGAGCAGCTCGCGCGCCCCCAGGTAGAGGGTGCCGCCATCCGGGCTCAGCAGCAGGGCTGTGTAGTTGGACACGCCGGGCACCTGGAACCGCTGCACGACCCGCTCGGCCGAGTCTGGGGAGGGACAGCAACGGGCATCAGCCTCACGCAGCCCGCGCGGGGCAGCACACGACACCCCCAGGGCCCCCACGCCACAGCCTGGCCCCTCTGCTCAGCACCGCTGCCCTGGCCTCGCGCCTCAGCCATGCCACCCGCACGGAGCTGCCAGGGACGGATCTGGCTCTCCCCACGTGGTCAGACACACACGGCACCGCAGTGAACCGTGCACGGCCGCAATAGCGCCCAAGGGCAGCACCGGTGCTGCTGCGAGCACCACAAGCCACTGCCTTGTCCCAGCCCCCAGGGACAGCCCCGGGGCTCGCCGCAGCAGCCCTGACCGGCACCGGGCAGCGCAGCCGGGTCCGCGCTCACGTGGACGCGCACAGTCCCCCGGGCT
This sequence comes from Himantopus leucocephalus, assembly GCA_003993805.1. Taxonomy (NCBI): domain Eukaryota; kingdom Metazoa; phylum Chordata; class Aves; order Charadriiformes; family Recurvirostridae; genus Himantopus; species Himantopus leucocephalus. The sequence continues at coordinate 22,192,733 of RSEF01000010.1, read as the reverse complement.
CAGCCCAGCCCGGCCCCGTGGGGACCCTGAGCTTGCGGCGGGGAGGGATGGGTGCCGGGACCGGCTTCCCACCCTGGCCCATGGGGCAGCCCCGGTGGCTGCCGGTGCCGGACACCGGTGCAGAGGCTGAGTCAGGAAACACCCGTGTGCCCGTCCCGCGTGGGTGGCCTGGCCCCGGAAGCCCTTCCTCTCCCGCAGCCGCTCTGAATCAGATGGGCCTGGCTGTGTCAGCGGGACACGTCGGGCTGACTCACACTGCCAACTCCCTCACCACCCCTGACCCCCAGAGTCCCGGGGACGCCCCGACCTTCCCCCAGCCCCTGCCCGCTCCCAGATCCCTGCCGGGATGGCCCTGGGGCTCCCGTGAACCCCCGCTCCGTGCGAGCCAGCGCGAGGGCTCGAGGTGCTGCGGTGCCGGCAGCGCTGCGGGGCCGGACCCTGCTCCCCTGTCCCTCCCCTGTCGCTCCATGAGCCCCGGCTGCCGCTGGACGTGGCGGCATCTCCTCCCTCCCCGGGGGCTCAGCTGGCCCCCGGCCCAGCACCGGCCCCAGCTCTCCCGCAGCAGCGCAGAGGGAGGGATGCTGACCCCCCCCAGGGCATCCCCCCGTGAGGGGTCCCGCAGCACCAGGGTGACGCTGCCCGTGGTGGGCACAGCCCAGTGCAGGCAGCGGAGGGGCAGTGGGGGCCCCCGCACCCCGCAGGGCCGGCCGGGCCCGGGAAGCTGCGGGAGCCCGTGCCGGCTGCCAGGGGACCTGTTAGGACAAGACCTCCTTCTTCCAGACAAACCTGCTGGAGGCACATCCAGCGCTTCCAGAGGAGCAGCTCGCCAGCTCCTCCCTCCCACCAACCGCAAGCCCCAAGCGGCCGTGCTCCCCAGGAGCCACCGCCGGGCACACGCTGCCGCCGGGAGAGTGGCTGTCCCGCACCCCCCGCCCGGCTCCCCGTGGCAGCCCTGGGGGTCCAGGTCGGGACCCCCGGGTACTGCCCGTGAGCTGCAGCCCCTGCAGCCAAAGCAGCCTCTGCAGGTGGGCAGAGCTCGGCCAGAACCGGTCTGTGCAGGCAGGGCCGGGCAGCGTGGCTCGACGCGGTGTGGCACTGCATGGCACGACGCCGAGCTGGGCTGTCCTGCTGGCTCCCGGGCCTCCTGTCCAACTCGGCGGGTCCCAGATCTTGCTGGTGCCGCCACAACCGTGGCCGGCGGTCACGGGAGCATGTGGTGCGGCCACGTCCACGCCGACGAACCGCAGCACTCTGAGCCAGGCAGTGCTCCCAGCTGCCCGCGCCTCGCTGCCAGAGCCGGCCCGGCCCAAACCACTGCACCCTCCCCGGCTGCCCAGCCGGCCGCCAGCACGGGATGGGCTCCGCTGGCCGGTGGCAGCTGGATTTAGCCACCTTCTCCTGGCAGCACAGCCAGCCCAGACACACGTGGGCGGCCCCCACCGTGCCACAGCCCCAGCGCCGGACAATGGAGCTGGGCCCAGCAGCTGCCGGTGCCGAGTCTGAGTTGCCCGTGCAACGTGCCCCGCTGCTCACCCGCCCCACGCCAGCTGCCGGGGAGCTCTCGGCAGGGCGAGAGGGGTCTGCAGGACGGGCCCCCCACTTGCGAGGGGCTCTGCCTGGCCGAGCAGCCTCCTGGCTGTCCTTCCCCGGCCCCTGCAGCCCTGAGCCCTGCTGGGGCCACGCTGCTGATGGGGGCTGCAGTGGGTCCCGGAGCAGCCTGGGGGGAGGCACCGCACAGCAAGGGGCTGCGCAGAGCCCTCGGGACACAGCTGAGAGGGGAGGGGGCCTGCAGGCACCCCAAACAGAGATGAAACCGCACGTCGGAGCCCACGGGCAGGCAGAGCCCCCGTGACCGGCTCACCACATCCCACGCTTGCACAGGCTGTGGCTGCCACTGCTTCCCTGCACGCAGGGACACGAGCACCTCCGGGTGCCCCAGACCCGCTCACTCCCTCGCTGTGGGTCCCGGCGGAGGGAAGCATGACTCTTTGCTCCCCAAACCGCATGCGCAGCCCCGCAGCGGCCCCGGGGCTCTGCCCTCTCCCAGCATCACGGCCCCCAGCCCACGCTGCTGCGCCCCACGTCCCCGCTGTGTCCCCAGGGAGCACGGCCCCCCCAGCCCCACGGCGGGACACGAGCCCCGGCTTGCCAGGCTGGCTGGGAGGGTGTTGTGCAGCCTCAGCACCGCCGGCTGTCACAAAGGCGTTTCCACGC
>RSEF01000010.1:22167514-22177602 GCA_003993805.1 Himantopus leucocephalus | reverse complement strand
GCGCTCTGCGTGCACAAGCGGGGGGACACCAGGGAGCCACGCAGCCGCTGGTGCCTGCTGTGCCACCGGCATGAGACCCCCCGACTCGTCCTGCAGTGCCGCAGCCCCCTCGGCTCGGCCTCACCAGCCCGTCCTCATCCAGCACTGAGGGGGGGACACACACACATCACAGCTTTTTGGTAACAGGACTGAGGTAGGGTGGGGGGTTGTGCTGGCCGGGAGCATGGAGGGGGCTGTGGGGAGGGGGTCCGGGCTGCCACCGCTGCGGCTGTCTCCATCCTGCCCCGAGTCTGGGGGACGTTACTGCCCACGGAGGGGGGGGGGGGNCCCCGCTTTGCTGGGGGCTGGGAGCCTGGAGGGCTGAGTGGTGCCACCCCCCCCAGCGCCAGCCTGGGGCTCCTGGGGATGGGGCGGACGGTGTCCTGCCCCGGGGAGCGTGGTGGGACGCGTGCCTATGCCTGCTCGGCCGCCCGCAGCGTGTACAGGGCAGGGCGGGTTGGGGGTCCCGGACCCTGTGCCAGCACCACGGCTCGGCCCCCGCTGCAGCTGCCCAGGAGGCACCGGTGCTGCCGGGGCCCTGCGGCACAGGGCGCGCTCGGGCAGCGATGCTCTGGGTGCTGCCCCGCCGCCGGCAAGGTGGAAAGCGGGGAGGGTGGTCCCAGCCCCTGTCTCCCCGCTCCACCGCACCCAGGAGCGTCGGAGGCAAACCCGCATCCCGGGGGCTACGCTGCCCGAGCCAAAGCCTTCTCCTGAGCCCCGGAGCAGCTCAGCGGGGCGAGGAGGGGGTGCCGGTGCTCGGCTGCCCCATGGGGGGCAGGACCCCACTCTGGTCCTCAACTCCCCCCACCCCCCCAAACGCCATGGCAGCCCCCACCGCTCCCCGCGCACAGACCACACACGTTACACAGGTTTACAAAGCACATTGGTTGAAGGAAACTGAACTCAGTGAAAAGATAAATCCAACCACGCGGCACATCTGAAAAAAATAAATTACTTTCAAAATACCATCATTTGCTCAAGTTGAACAGGGTTTGCCTTCCTTTAAATACGCTGCTCGCTACAGCCGCTCCACACCCAGAGCTGCTGCTGCTTCCGCTGAGCTTCGCCGTTAGTTTGTAAGAAAATATTCTGTTTTGTATGTGCCCCGTGGCCTCGCGCAGGTTGCCACAGCTTTGCCCGTGCCAGCCGGCAGCCGGTGCCAGAGCAAGTGGGACAGCTCTCGCCCGCTCGGGAGACGGGGAAGAGCAAGAAATGCAAACCCACCTCCCCCCCGCGGGCAGAGGGGCTTCTGCCCCACGGGGCGCTTGGGGGGAGGAAGGCGGGGGGAGCAGGGGGCCGGCCGGGCTGCAGCCCCAGCGCAGCCATGGGGGGAGAACCCAGGAGGTAGAATAATTAGTAATGCTCATCATCATCATCATCATCATCTGGGACATGCCTTCCCCTGCCTGCAGCTTCAAGTATGCCGGACGCTGGAGTACAGGCAAGGGTGAGGGCAGAGGCAAGGTCCTGCCACCGCGGTGGGGCGGGCAGGCAGGAGCGGAGCGAAGGGGGGGTCGGCGCCAGGCACGAGCGCTGGAGGCAGCCGGTGCACGTCTCGCACCCCAGCGATGGCGGGAGCTCCACCGAGGCCCTGCAAGGGGCTGGCAGCAGCGTGGAGCTGAGCCCCCGCTGCACCAGCGTGGCGTGCCCGTGGCCGGCGGTGACCGCTGCCCTGCGCCGCCTCCCGCCTCCGCTCCTGCCTTCACCCCGGCAAAGGTTTTTTGACATCCCTGTTTTCTCCTTCACCAAGCTCAGCTGGAGCCCCCCCTCTCCAGGGGTGGTGGTGCGGGTCTGGCTGGGCGCTGCAGCCCGCCGGCAGCAGCTCCTCTTACCAGGCAAGGTCCACGCAGCCCCCTCCAGCCTCGGCTACAACATGTTGTAGTACGCCATCTCCTTCATGGCCTGCTCGGTCAGGGCGTGCTCGTCCGGAGGGTTGCCCACCCCCCCATAGCCATAAGAGTTCTCCTCCTCGAAGTCGTCCATCTCCTGCTGCCCGTCCAGCTCGGCGTGGTCGGCCCCGGCCAGGTCCATCATGGGATCTAGGGTTCAGCACAGGGACACCCCGTGATGCACCTGCATGAAGGCGCAGAGCCAACAGCGCCTCTCCTCCCCGGGCAGCGCAGGTTTAGAGCCCAAAGCTCCTCTGCAGCTACAGCTCTGCCTGAGCCGGGCTGCTCGCGGGGGGCTCTTGGCTCAGAGGATCCCCGGCCACGCACCGCAGCCGGGACGGGCTGCCGGCAGACACCCAGCCATGCGCGTGCTTGCCCCCAACCGGTGCCCGTGCCACACGTAGGGGTCTGCGGCACCCATCCCACCACAGGGGCTGGGGGAGGTGAGGAGAGGAGAGGAGAGGAGGGCAGCGCAGGAAAGGCATCCTCCCAGCGCAGCCCCCACGCTCGCACCCCCTGCCCACGCCGTGGTGCCGGGCACTGGCTGTGGTGGGAGTTGTCCGAGGTGGGGAGGAAGAGAGAAGGGCAGGAACGGGGGATCCTGCCGGGCAGGACATGCTTGAGGTGGGCATCGAGCTGCTGGGGAAATGGAGGGGATGAAAGAGCCAGAGCTCATGTGCAGCTCTGTCCGTACGAAGCGGGGGTGGTCCCGCTGCAAGGCTGCTGGTGGAGCAGCTGCGCTGACGCTGTGCAGAAACCTGCGGCAGGAGCAGCTCCCGTCCGCCCGCGGGCAGGTGCAGCGGGGGCAGCTGGGGCAAGAACTGTGGCATTTACCGCTCCCACCCTGCAAAACCCTTGGACCGAAACCGAAACCACCACCCCTGCGTCACCAGAGGGCACCATCCTGGCCAGAGATGCCGAAGCCTCAATGGCTCCTTAAGGAGCCATTCATTTTAAACTTATTTTTAATGAAGTTTGTTTATATGTATTTGTACCAAGTTTATGAAGCTCACTGCAGCTCCTGCTCGGTACCTTCCCGTGGCCCCTGCGGGAGGACGGGTGCTGGAGGACGGAGGGGAGGCTGGCAGGGGGCAGCGCGTGTCCCTGCTCGGTGCTGGCAGGAGCGAGCCAAGGACAGCCCTTGGGTGACAGCCTGAGCTTGCCAAAAGGTGCGTGCCGGAGCCACCGCGGCACGGCCCAGCTCCCAAAGCAAACAGCGGAGAACCGGGTGCTCCCTGGAGCAGCCCCAGCACGGAGGACCACAGCGCCCAGTCTGCGATAGGCAGCGCCAGGGACCGGCAGGAGCCTGCACCCACCTTGGCTGTCCAGGCTGATGTCCATCACCCCGTGCTTGACCTTCATGTGCCGGCTCAGGTTGCCCTTCAGGTTGAACTTGCTGGAGCAGTAGGGACACTTGAAGGGCTTGCTCCCCGCGTGCAGGTGCATGTGGCCCAGCAGGTTGTACATGCGGTTGAAGGACTTCCCGCAGACCTGCGGGCAGCGTTCCTGGGGTCGGCGAGGGCTCTCCCGCTGCCGCCCCCAGCAAAAGCGGGGGACAGCGGCAGGCGCTCGCTCACGACGGCCGGTGCTGCCGTAGGGACGTGGGCTTTTCAGAGCAGACGTCACCCCTGGGGCGCCCCATTGCTCCCACCAACTTCCAAGAGTAACAGGGGCTGCTTCCCTCCTCCCCCTCTGCGGTGGGAGGTCTTGGGGATGCTGTGCTGGTGTTGCTGGGAACTCCAGCACGTCTAGCGCTGGGCAGAGAGAGGTACTCGTCATCCTTCTCTGTTAGCGGTGCCCATGCTCTGCCTGCAGCAGCAGCTCCTTGCGGATGCGTCAGGACAAGCTGTTTGCCCGAGCGAGGCATTGCAAAACTGCTTTCCTGTGCCTGAGGACTCGACCCAGCCTGGACGGCTTTCTCTGGGAGCACAGCACACCAGGGCCCCCGCTAACCCCCCCCAGACCTGCTGACCCCCCCAGACCCCCAGCGGTACCTTGCATTTGAATGGCTTCACCGGTGAGTGCACAATCATGTGGGTCTTGAGCGTCTGCTTCTGCACAAACGTCTTGAAGCAGATGTGGCACTGGTAGGGACGGACGCTGGTGTGGATCAGCATGTGCCGCTTCATGTTGGCCTGCAGGGTGAACTCCCGCCCGCACACCTCGCACTTGAACTCCTTCACGCCCTGCGAGGGGTTGGGAGAGCCGTGGGCAGGGGGCACAGCCTGGCCTGGGGTGCAGCAGCAGCAGCGGGGAGGGCTCTGCCTGCCGCAGCGGGGGCCGGCGTGCAACGCTGCCGCGGTGGCTCGGCGGCCTCTGACCAGACCCTGCAGGAGCTGCGGGCACACGAGCGGTGCCGGCCACAGTGCAGCGCAAGGACCTGCGCTCCCCGAGGGGTATGGGACAGGCTCCTCCTGCCAAGCTGAACTTCAGGGACCATCAGCGGGCTGGACCGCAGGAACCGGGTGGGAGATTTACCCTCATCAGCTCATCTGCGCCTTCCCCAGAGCATCGCCTGCTCCCCTCTCCCTGCCCCTTCTGCGAGCGCAGAGTGGGCACTACCACGAGCCTGCGGCCGTCCCCGTGCTGCCCCGGGGGGTAATGGCTCCTGCCCGGTGCTGCAGCGGGCAGGATCCTGGGTCCTGCCTCACCCTGAGACACCATCGTCTCACCCCCGCAGGAAATGCGTTTGCAGCACTGGAAAACCCAGCGTTGGGTCAGTGCTGCTGGAGCGAGAGCAGCTCCGCAACGCGGCACCCCTGGAAGGAACTGGGGAGCACGGCCGCCGTACAGCAGCCGACCCGGCGCGGGGTACGTTCCAGAGCCCGGCAGCGTGCGGGAGGTGGGCTGCAGGGCGCGTGGCTGGACAGGCTCTGCAAGCTGCGAGACCCAGCTCTGCTCTCCGGCCCAGCCCCATTGCTCCCCCTTCAAAGAGCCCCTGGAAAGGGGCAAACCCGTCGCTCTCAGCCCGCTGGGAGGGGCTGCGGCAGTGCATGGTCCCCCAAATCACCCTGCTGCAGCACCCGCAGTAGGTCTGAACCCCCCCAGGAGGAAGGGAGGCTGGGCAGCCCCAGGGCCCTGCCCATAACGATGCCCTTTCGCTGATAATCAACGACCCCTCGCAAACGCCCACCATGGGTGCCTCTGCCCGCCCGCACCACCCAGGGCTGGCCAGGACTGCGGGGCACTGGGACACCCCTCTCCCGCAGCACCCGCATCCAGAGCCGGCACATCTCCTCCGGGCACGGCGAGGGCAGCACCCCTCGGGTGCCCCGGCCCCTACCTTGTGCGTGAGGGAGTGCTGCTTGAGGTGGTGGATCTGGCTGAACTCCATCCCGCACTCCGTGCAGACGAAGGGTCGGACGTTCTGGTGCTTCAGCATGTGGTTCTGCAGCTGGCTGCGGTAGTGGAAGGACTTGCTGCACTCCAGGCACTGGTACAGCGTGGGGCCCTGGTGCGTGGAGAGGTGTCGCTTCAGCTGGGTGAGCGTGGAGAAGTCCAGCCCGCACTCCACGCAGACGTGGCAGCGGCCGCTCTCGTGCTTCACCTCGTGCGCCTTCAGCTCGCTGGGGTAGGCGAAGCCCCGGCCGCAGAAGCGGCAGCTGTAGGGCTTGATGTCGGTGTGCAGCAGCATGTGCCGCTTCAAGTGGCTGGTCTGGGTGAAGGCTTTGCTGCACACCTCGCACTTGTGGGGCCGCGTGCCCTGGTGGGTCAGCAGGTGGGTCTGCAGGTGGCTGGGCTGCTTGAAGAGCTTGTTGCAGTGCGGGCAGGAGTGGGGCTTGATGCCGTTGTGGCCCAGGATGTGGGTCACCAGGTTGTACTTGGACGTGTAGGACTTCTCGCACATGCGGCACTGCCAGCGCTTCTGGCGGTCCCCCGCCTCCACCAGGTAGGAGTCGTCGATCTGCACGTTGATGTCCAGCCGGTCCAACTGCGCCTTCTTGTTGCGCTCGCTGGTGGCACCCGCCGCCTCCGCCTCCAGCTCCCCCGGCTCCTGCCAGGCGAAGCCCTGCTCGCTCTTCACCTGCTCGGGGGATGCCGGCGCGGGGGCCTCCGCCTCGCCAGGGGACGGGGCGCCCACCTCGAAGGCGCACTCGGTCCGCAGGGCCCCTGCGGTGCCACCCTCCGCTGCGCCGGCCGGGTCAGCATCCCCAAGGCGGCGCTCGGTGCCCTCCAGCTCCTGGCGCGTGTGCCGACGCAGGTGCCGCAGGCGCCGGGGCTTCCTGCTGAAGGCACCGAGGTCGATCATCTTCATGGCGCTGCTCTGCACCGTCTGCTCCTGGCCGGGGTCCTGCGGGGGGTGCGGGCGGCCACGCTGCTGCTCACCCTCCTCGTCCCCGGGGACGGACATTTCGTACAGCACCTCATCCTCTGCCTCCGCCTTCTCGCACTTGACCTTGGGCACCAGCCTCACCGGAGGCCGCTTCCTCCTCCGGGCGTGCTTCTCCAGGGAGGACTCTGCCTCCAGGGCGTCCTCCTCCTGCCCGTCCCCCTGCGTCTGCCCCTCGCCCTCCAGCTGGCACTCGCCCTCCGGCTCCCCGGGCTCCACCGCGGCGGTGTCCGGCAGCTCCCCTCCCAGCCCCGGGAAGAAGCCGGCAGGGCTGACGGTGGCCCCGAGCAGCTCATTCTCAGACACCAAGCCCAGAACCGCAGCCTGCGCCAGGGACAGCACCACCACCGCGTCCGTCTGGGTCCCGCACTCGGTGAAGCGATCCATCTCTCGCCGCCTGCCTACGCTGTCATGGCTGGGGAGGGAAAGAGACGGCCGTTAGCCCTCCCGGCGCCCCTGCCACCACACAGCCGCCAGGGACACTGCTCCATGAGGGGCTCGTTGCAGCCGTCACCCCCTTCCCTATCACCACCCCCAGCAAACCCCAGACCGACGTGGGTGTTGCCAACATGGGTCCCTGGTACCACATGCCCCAGGGTGTGGGGGCAGCATGGCCCCAGGGGTCTCAGCTGCAGGGGGGGACGGGCAGCCAGCTCAGCTCTGTGTCCACCGTCGGCCTTTCTGGCCGGGCTGTCGAGCCCCGAGGCTGAGGTCTGGCTCCTCGCGTGCCCCAGAGCTCCCGGCAGCGACGCCGGGGGACAGGCGCCCGTGCAGCGTGGGGACCAGCCAAGAGAGCCGAATGCGCTGCTCTGCTCTGTGCTCCTCGCAGGAGCGAGAGGCGGCAGTGAAGGGCACGGGGAGCCCGAGGAACCAAAGCCCAAACCCTCCCCATCGGGAGTGTCTAGAAGGCAGTCAAACTGCCAGGCTCGCGAGCCTGAGCGAAGTGCACGGCAGAGGCTCCACTCGGCTCAGTGCCGGTGCCTTTGGCACGCTCCCCCGTGGGAGCCCGAGCATCGCCGCAGCGCGGGAGGCAGCTCTGGGTCCGGGTGTGCTGGCGCGGAGCAGACTGCGCTGGTGCCCCATGAGCCCCCTCGCTGCTCCGACCGCCCCTGACAGCGGGGCTCCAGCTTCACCTTCCCCGCCTGCCCCGTCCCTCTCACCGCCACGGCAAGCGCCTCCTCTCCCCGTTGCTTTTATTAACGCCTTCCAGCAGTGCCGTTTTGTCCCAGCAATAAGCATGCCGGGTCCCAGCAGTATTTCTTCATAAGTCGTTTGTTTCCATTTGTCCTGCCTCCCTCCCCCTGCGGCACCACCGGCCCGTGCAGGCTGCTCACCGAATCACCAGGCGCTTGTCGGAAGAGGGCTACGGAGTCAGCCAAAGTCCCTATAAAAGCCACGGTTCTCCAGGGCCCTGGCGCAAACACAGAAGAGCAGCAGCCCAGACGGCGAAGGTTTAAGAGTCGTCTCCCTCCCCCATTGCCCCCACCTCCAAGCGGTCGTGCCCATGTCAGCTCTGGGCCAGCAGGCACCGCGCGCCCGAGTCACACAGGGAGGAGGTGCAGGACACACACCGGGTAAGAGCAGGACTAACCCTACACCAATGCCACGCCGGGGCACACAGTGAATGGACCACAACCGGTTTATCCCCACTCAGACTCTTGGGACGCAGAGACACATCCCACCACCCACCAGGAGGGCTCCCGACAGGGTCCTGCAGGACTCCAGTCTTGACCTTGTGCTATTTAACTATTCCATCTATTTTCAGGAAGAAAGTCAGGTAGGCGCTCACAGACGACACACAGAGTGATGCTCACTTGCCTGGGGATATCACCACGGGACTCACTAGCAGGACCTCACTTGCCCAGGGATATCACCACGGGACTCACGGGCAGGACAGCCCGCCTGGGCGTGCGGGTGCCACAGGATCCCCCGAGCAACTCATCCTAAAAGAAATGAAGGGAGACCACATGGAGAGGGACAAGGGCGCAGATGTGGCCGCAGGGTGCGAGGCAGCAGCCTGGACCTGCGAGCGACGCGGAGCCTCCAGCACCCAGGTGGGCAACCTGCAGGAGCGCGCCAGAGCCCGCCGGAGAGGTGGCACAAGCGGAGCCGCTCCAGCGCCGCTGTTCGCTGCATCCAACGCTGGTGATGGTTTGGGGAAAGGCGATGGCGGAGCTCACACGGGAGCGGCGCACGGTGCTGGCCAGTTTGGGAAATGCAGACCTGGAAGGTCACATAGACACCAGCCAGGTTTGACTAGAAGGACAAGCAACCTTCAGTGGNGTAAGCACAGGGGAGTGCGCCGGGAGACCACGGCAACGCCAATGATATCACCGGTGGGTACGCGTGGGAGCAGAGCACACTCATGGGGGCCGCAGCTTCAGCGGCAAAAGCCAAATGACAGATGAGCAGAAAACCCCACGTTCGCAGTGTGCCTACAGGCTGTCACTGCGGGGCCACCGGTGCCGGGTCCGCAGCGGCAGCAGGCACGGGGCACCCCGGGACGGCAGCTCCAGTCCTGAGCCTGGGACAAACCCACACCAGACCGGGAGCTCCCTGTGCTCTGGTGGTCTCTGGGAACCCTCCAGCCTGGAGAGCAGAGCATGAGGCATATTCCCACCAAAATGGTGTAACCAGCGTGGGAATGGCCGCAGAGAGGGACGAGGCCCTTCTGAAGAGCCGGTGTCCCTCACCAGGCAGACGGAGCCTGCACCCGCCCCACCAGCACGAGAGCAGCCGGCCAGCAATCCCAGGAATTGCTGCCGTAAACAACGCAGGAATCCGGGATAGCAAAGCACGGAGGAGCTGCTGCGCCGAGGAGAGCGGGGCAGGCGCCGCCGTGCCTCGGGGGTGCCATTGCACCATCCATCCCCAGATGCCTCCGGTTGGCAGCCGCAGGTTCCCTGGTGGTTCGGGCTGGGAAACAGGGACGGGAGACCATCGGACAAAGCAAACCAGAGCGAGATGAGAAGCGGGAGGGACGTAAAGGCTCGGGCAGGTCTGCCAGCCAGCGGAGAGCTCACTGGCACGGTGGGGACTCACCGGCTGCCAAAACACTCCCTCCAGCTGGAGGGTAGTTTATGCGTTTTGTTTTGTGAGGATTAAAACACCACTTTGAGAACATGCTCATGCTCGGACCACTGGCGCCCAACGGCCCCGTACCCACCCCACAGGGGACAGGGCAGGCTCCTGGAGGGATGCAGAGTGCGGAGCAGCGGCGCCCGACGCCCCCGGGCCGCGCCAGCCCAGGACCCCCACTGCCGGCAAGGACAGGCAGGGAGGTGCCGGGGGAGCCACCACCAGATGAACGCGAGGAGGCCGCCGCTCCCTCCCGCGGTGAAGGATGTTCTTCTAAATATAATTATTTCTGCAGCTACAACAAAGAGAAATCCTATGGGGGAGGTAAATGCGGAATAAACTCTAAGCCAGGGGAGGTCACAGTCCCAGGAGCACCCGCACGGCGCGAGAGGCACCCCGGGGCCAAACCACCCCGTCCCCTCCCAGCCGGGACACCCCGCTTTGCCAGGTCATTGTCCCCACGCTTCTCCCCGTGGCACCCACACGGCCTCCACGCCGCGTCCCGCCGGCCAGCCCGTTACCGGCGGTGGGGCCCGGGCAGCCTGGCCCGAGCACGGGGCCAGGAACGGCGCGGGGGGACAAGGGGGGACAGGGGGCGGCTTCAGGCACTGGCACCCCCAGCCCCCAGTGCGGAACTGGGGAGAAACCCTGCGGAACCGGGCAAAGAGGAGAGGGAGAAGAGGAGGATGCGGGGGGAGGAGGAGGAGGAGGAAGAGGAGGATGCAGGGGGAGGAGGAGGAGGAGGAAGAGGA